>CM077157.1:37085977-37144967 GCA_039583875.1 Platanthera guangdongensis | reverse complement strand
TCCATCGAGTGCATTCCAGAATCATATGTAGCAATGTATGTATAGAATTGTAAAGAAGACTATTAATTCAATTTAGCTCTTGTTCTTCTACTTGCTTCTGGTTTATTTGGCTTGGTTGGTTGAGTTTCCTACGCCTTTCCCGCTTCACAAAATTTTTACAATCAAGGGCAGTTACAATTGCAATTTGGTTTGTTTACAACCCATCCATAGTCACTGGTTATTGCTTACTTAGTAAATTTTCCTTTGTTTCTAAAGTATACCATTAATCAAGTTGTTTTGTTAGGATTTATGAATTCTTCTTCTATGTTTTTGTTTAATGCTCTGAAACACGGCTAACTCCATTTTAGCTGCTGGAAAATCTTTTGCACAAATTTAGCCATATTTTCCTATGATGCAAATGGGATAAATACATTTTCCACAATCTGTCTTAAAATTGAATACATTGTTTCAATATATTTGAAATATCTTGTAAGATTTCTGTTTCATCAATTTAAACCCAAATTTTATGATGTTCTTCAATTTAGGAGATGAGGTACGGAAGATCGATCTCGATGAGCTGATAGATTCAAGATTGCAGTTGGAGATACAGAGATTCTACATTACATGGGTATGTGTTAGGGTAATGCCAACTTCAACTCTTGTACAACTTAATTTTTTGTACATTCGAATAACAAAATTACCAATTCTTATGATTGAATTATTGACTACAGCCAAACAACAAAATTGGAATTGCCTCAATTCTATTTCATATGAGAATTGAAATTGAGCCAATTCCAATTTTAATCTATCAATTCCTTCCAAATGAACAAAGCTCAATCTCAGCAGTCATAAATGTTGGAATATTCAAGACATTTAAACATCTAAAACTTCTATGTAACTTAATTTCCCATTAACCCAATCAACATAGATACACAACACAATAACCATGAAATACATACTCACACCATATATATATATATATATATATATATACCCAAATCCTCCCTTGTAAATTAGCATAATTAGTGAGAGCACCCCCTCTTATTTTGAAATTACAAAAAACTCTCCTTAAGTTTTCATTTCATTACAAAAACTTCCCCTGATTTTTTTCATTTCATTGCATCCATGAAGAAAAATACCACATGAACACTGTATATCGAGGAGGTGTTTTTGTGCATGGATGTTATGAAATAAAACTTCAGGGAGGTTTTGGTAATGAAATGAAAACATTAGGGAATTTTTTGTAATTTCGAAAATAAGAGGGGTGTTGTCAGTAATTAACAAAGTTAGAGGGGAGGTCCCGGTAAATGATCAATATATATATACTATATATATATATATATATATATATATATATAATATATATATATATAATTTAATTTTACTACTTATACCCAGGCCCAAGTTTGAGAAAACAAATAGTTGATGATCTAATTAACTCTAAGGACATTTTGGTCCCCCTCTTTGAGTTTTCCAGTTGTTATAACAGGGGCAGACTTGCTTATTCCCGTAAGTTCCCGGCGGCACACAGAGGCAGGTAGCGCAACACTTCTGGCAGAAGAACATGCACGGCTTTTTGTACGCCGTAGCCGAGCACCGGCCACGGCACCTCCCCGCACATTCTGCATAAATTTGACCAATTTTTCATCATCATATCTCATGAAGAACAAAGCACAATATTTGTATATTCACAGATGCAATATATATATAATGAAATTGAAATTGCTTCTATTTACCCTGAGGATGCAGGCTTCCTTGAGTGGCGCCATGCTGCAATTATATGGATCAGATTTATTATATGGATCAAACTGTGTTCAGATTTTAATTTTGAAGTAGTATTTAATATTTGAAAGAAGAACATAAAACTTTTTACACAAGAGAAAGACATTTCCTTTATATTCTTTTATGATTCAAATGCTAGAAAGTTTGAATTTTTTGTGTGAAATTCAAAATCATATTTATTCATGGATAAGATTTTCTAAGTCCTTTGGATGGAATTGGGTCTAAGGAATTGAATTGGACTTATTGGAGAGCAATTTCAGTGAATGTTGTCCTGCAATTCTAATTTAGGCTCCATTTGTTTGGATGGAACAATTCCAATTCCATGTTGGGTGACAAATAATGAATTCCATGCAATTCATTATATGGTGATATCAATTCCTTCCTAACAACATTGGAATTCTCCCCCAAAGAACAAGTCTTGCCTGCTAAATCTGAAAATCAATGAAATTTAATCAAGATTTATGCTCCATCAACTGCAATAGAACAACAAATCTCTGTAGATTTGCCTCCATTATGATGATTATGTAAATAGTGTTTTAATTACCATAGCAAGGGCTTGGCCTGGCTCATGAGCTGCTGGTTCTGGAGCAGGAGAAGAGTGATGAGCCGCCTACATTTTGCATGCAAAGCTATAATTACTTTAACAAAGAGATGAAAAGAGAGTGAGAGAGAAAGAGACCTGCGTTTCTTGGGAGAGAATGAAGAGGGCGAGGAGGAAGAAGAAGAGTGCATTAACAGAGCTTTTGGCCATGACTGCAGCTTCTCTGAGGCTGTAGAGGTGGTGGGAGGATGAAGGATTTGCTCCTGATGAGAAGGTATAATATAGAAGAAAAGAGAGAAATTAATGGCTTTGCAGTTTGTGGGTGGAGGTTTAGGAGCCAAAAAGATCTCACGGGCTGTTCAGGGAGAAAAGACAAAGGAGCTCTGGCTGTGTTTGAGAGTGACAAGTGCGAAAAAACCATAGGAGCACTGCTAACCAAATTACATGTGATCCCAAGGCATTTTTCATTGCTAATCTTTAGTTCAAAAAATTACTTGTGCATTTAGTAATGTCAATTTTGAGCCCTTTCATCAAACATTAATGCCCCTAAAGACTCTTTATCAAGGAGGTCGGGTATTTGATCCCCGGCCTCAACAATCTTTCGACTCTTGTGGTGGGACTGGAGACAAGTTGGGGTGTACTGGGCTGTAGTCCCGGATAAAACCACCTTGGTGGGACGCCAAGGTGGGCTCCCCGGTGGGACACCAGGGTGATAGGTAGGTGAGACGCATGTCTTGCATCACTTTATCTCTTAAGAAAAATTTATCTTTCTTCTTATAGTGGTTACTGACAATACTTTGAATATTATTCTCAATAGAATCTTCTCGCGCCCTATGAAGCACCGACACTTCAAAATCTCCAGCGTGTCGGTGTTGGAGAGTCCGACACTCGTCCGTCGTCCGACTCTCCGACACTCAAGTCGGAAATCCGACACTCAAGTCGAAAATCCGACACGCTGGCTCACGCGGGACTCGCGTGTCCCGCTCAATCGGACACGCGTGTCCCGCTCAATCGGACACGCGTGTCCCGCTCAATCGGACACGCGTGCCCCTAAGTTAGCTACTCCTGGTGAGGCGGGTGACAATTTGTCTTGGAAGTGTCGTTACCGATTTCTAGTATTTCAAGTAGTGAAAGTGGATCTACTAGTGACGTAGATATTTTCTCTAGCAAAAGGAAGATTGAAAGTAAGAAAAAAAGTTTGCATGAGAATCCATTATTTTTACTGATGATATATAATTATAATGTATTAATGTCCTATTATTTTTTGATCATTTGTTAAGTTTTGCATTTGAATATTTGATAAGTAATATTTAAACATGACTTAATTTATTTAAATATTTATTAATTGTTATTTTTTTATTTTTGTTAAATATTCTATGATTTTCATAATTATAAAAAATGATTATTTATTATGCGTGTCTCAGCGAGTCGGAATATGATATTTTTGATAATTGACGAGTCCCGTGTCGTATCATGTCGTATTGCGTGTCCCGTGTCAGTGTCGGTGCAACATAGCTCGCGCCACCCCAATAATGTGATCCCAAGGCATAGCAGCACTTCTAGCCGAATTACATCATGTGATCTCAATGCATTTTTCATTGCTAATCTTTAGTTCAAAGAATTACTTGTACATTTTGCAATGTCAATTTTGAGCCTTTTCATCAAAAAAAAACATGTTTTTTTCATGGATGCTTTTCAGCTGCAAAAACACCACTCCAACAGCACTAAAACAACAAATCTCAGCTTCAAAAATTGGCAAAATCAAAAGTTGTAAATATGCATATTTGATATAATTAAATGAATGAAAATGAACAAATACACCATCAAAAAGCATACACCATTGTAAGCACCAACGGCAATTCTACAAAATTTATCTGCTGCAAAACTAACCTTACACTGAGCGCTGACAAAATCAATTGATCATAAGTCAATTTACTAATAAGTCACTTTACAAACTGTTTCGGACTGAGTATATATAGGCCTATAAAGCAGTGCCTCTTCAGCCCATAATATTACAAAGTTTATCCTTCTTTGCTATTTATTACACTGTTTCAAACTGTTTCAAATATTACAAAGTTTAGCCTATAATTTACTAATAAGTCACTTTACAAACTGTTTCAAACTGTTTCCTTCTTTGCCATTTATTACACAAGTGGTTGAACTGATAAATGTTAGGGTTTGAGGCTCAAAGTATTCTACTATATCTCATCTAAGTATGAAATATGATATATATAGTACTTCCAGCATAGAGACAAACCCTAGAATGACACGAAACCCGTTAACCTATTCCGAATCGGTCTAAACACGAGCGGACATATTATATATAAATCTAACAATCTCCTCCTATGTCCGCCGTGAACCCAGACATCGGATAGAGGGTGGTTTGTGCAAAGTTCAACTAACTGTGAATCATACACAACCGTGTCCAGCACTTGTTTCAAACAAATTAGACTTGAGCACAGAATAGTATGCACGCATAAGTAAAAAAAGAAACTCAGCTGCAACACAGAATAGTCTCAGGTACAACAAGACACAGACCCAAAACTCCTGGTGTCTCAAACAAACAGAGAGCTAAAAGTCCAATCAAACAGTGCATAAAAGAAGAGCTAAAAAACAATGCTCTGAACAGAAGTAGCAACAGATAAACTAAAAACACTCTAAAACTCATCATCCAGAAGATCATCCTGATCTGGATTCCAGTCAACCAGTGCTCCTCCTATCCAAACAACCCCTGCAATTTCAACAAAGAATTTCATTTCAGAATTAATTCAATCCTTTGCAAAATTTGCAAGTATCTAGTTCTACAAAAATAACTTAGTATTTATTATATTAATTTAGCTGGGAGGACACGTTCACAGAGTATTATAGTTTTACCTCAGAACCTGATATCTGTTTCAACTGAAACGATTTCAGACTTCTGGACACCGCAGCTATATTTGTGATCCTATATGGAATGTCACGGTTACTGTCCTTTTAAAGTTAATTGGAACTCATTAAGTTTGGAATGGAACCAATCTCCAGAAGAAGAGACAAGACCAAGTCAGATTGTGTTATCAAGTTTGGAATAACACTCTCCTCCTAGGCAAAAGCCGAATCCAGGTAAAGTTGTTAACATCAAGTTTGGAATGAAACAACTTACTAGATCCGAGCTCAGCAACCAAGAGCATCAACGGAACACAACATGCTTGCTTTGACAAAGAAAATCAGAATAATCAAAACTTCCGAACAAAGGCTGAACTGAATCGCCTATTGCTGAACTAAGGTCGAGCTAAATCGCCTTTAGTCTCATTTCCCCACAGTTTTGATTAGACGGTCTTTTGGCATTCCTTTCGTCAATAGATCAGCCAGGTTATCCTTTGAACGTACATCGATCAAAGTGATAATTTCTTGTTCTTTTAGATAATTCAACAAGTCATGTCTCAGTCGTACATGTCTCCTCTTAGTATTATAGAGGGTATTCTTAACGACCTAAACTGCTGCTTGATTATCACAATACAAGCTCAACGAGTTGACTTGTAATTTAGACAAAGGAATGTCTAAAATCAAGTTCCTGATCCAATCTGCCTCTTCACCGGCCAAGGCTAAGGCAAACAACTCAGCTTCCATAGACGACAATGTTATACATGTCTGTCTTTTGGATTTCCAAGTGATAGCAGCTCCACCCAAAGTGAATATATACCCACTGGTGGACCTGCTGTTCCGACTTCTGAACACCATGACGCATCAGAATATCCCTCCACAGAAGGTGGATAACCAATGTAGCACTGAGCATGATCTTTAATACCTTTCAGGTACCTCAATAGCCTATCTAGGGCTTCTCAATGCTCTTTGCCTGGATTACTGGTAAAACGACTCAGCATGCTAACCGAAAAAGCAATGTCTGGTCTAGTACAACTTGTAGCATACATGTGACTACCAATTATTTTGGAATATTTGACTTGATCAATGCTGGTCTCTACATTAGGACTCAACTTAACATTATGATCAAATGACGTCTCAATCGGCCTATAATTATCATATCTCCAGGTAGAAAGAAGTTGTTCAATATAATAAGCCTAACTAAGAGTAACTCGACCATTGTCAACTCTAACCTTCATACCTAACAGGGTATCCACGGGACCAAGATCCTTCACGTCAAAAAAATTTGCCATAGTGGATTTAATATCCCTAACTACAGCAAGATTAGACCCCAAAATCAACATGTCATCTACATGTAAGCGTATGATGACTGTCTGATTCGACAATGAGCGGTGATAAAGGCATTTGTCTGAGAGACTGGACTGAAATCTGAGGCTCTTTACCACCTGGTCAAACTTCATGTGCCACATCTTAGGCACTTGTTTAGGCCCATAGATTGATTTATCCAGTTTGCACACTTTATCTTTTTGATCTTTCTGCACATAACCTTCAGGTTGTGTCATGTAGATCTCTTCATCAAGCTCTCCATTTAAGAAGGCTGTTTTCACATCCATCTGATGAACTATAAAGTTCTCGATAGACGCTAAGGCCAGAAGAATCCTGATAGTCGATAGGTGACACACAAGTGAATAAACATCAAAATAGTCTATTCCCCCTGTTTTTTATAACCTTTAGCTACGAGACGTACTTTATACCTGGCTATAGACCCATCGCTATGTAGTTTCTTCTTCAACACCCACTTGCATCCAAGGACTTTAGTGCCTTTCGGCAAGTCAACTAGATGTCAAGTATTGTTATGTAACAGCGAGTCCATCTCATCATCAATGGCTTCTGCCCACATCAACGAATCTCTAGATCTCATTGCCTCCTGGTAGGAGAATGGATCATCCTCTAAGTGGTAGGTGACAAAATTCTCCCCAAAGTTCTTAGGGATTCTCTCTCTTGTAGATACTCTAAGTGGAACAGTTTCCACCTCTAGAGGTTGGGGAGCAATGACATAAGGACTAGCTTCAGGTTCTACGATAGATTCTGAAATCATATCATTAGACCCGGAAACAGACAAACCATGATCCTTGATAAATTTTTCTTCAAAGAATATGCCATCTCCAGACTCTATCACGATATTCGTAGATAGATCGAGAAATCTATCGGTTGTACTATCTTCTACACTACCTAGATAGACGCATGTTGTCGTCCTAGGTCCCCACCTTAGTCCTCTGAAGGTCTTGTATACACACATAAGTAATACAGCCCCAAGTCTTTAGAGTATCGTATCTACAAGGATGATCGTACTACAGCTCATACGGGATAGCGATGAGCTGAGAATGAGGCACTCTATTCAGAATATGATTTGCAGCACGAACTGTTTCTCCCCAAAAAGAATTAGTCATGCCGGCTTTTAGGAGCATAGAGTTCAACATCTCTATTAAAGTTCTATTCTTACGCTCGGCAACACCATTTGACTAGGGTGAGTAAGGAGTTATGGTTTCAAGAATTATTCCCCAGAGGAACAAAATTCCTTGAACCCAGTAACAGTATATTCTCCTGCTCGATCACTTCTAAATCTTTTAATTTTCAGGTTTAACTGATTTTCTACACGAGACTTAAAGGTCTTAAAGGTCTCAAAAGCTTCTTCTTTCGATTTTAACAGATACACATGACAATATCTTGAAAAATCGTTTATGAATGTAATCAGATACTTCCTTCCCCCTCTAGTAACGTGACTACGAAAATTACAGAGGTCTGAATGTATCAACTCAAGAAGTTTCGTGCTCCTAGAAACCGATTTGTATGGCTTTCTAGTGATTTTGGTTTGAGCACACACCTCGCACTTGTCAAATCGAATCGACGGATCTAAGGGAATGTTATGAATCTTCGCTAGATCTAGCATTTTCCAATAGTTTACGTGTCCAAGCCTGTTATTTAACAACTTAGAATCAATAAAGTTCGAACTTATTTGGTTAATGCTATCGTTGTTTAGGCTAAGTCTATACATTCCATTGATCAGGTACGCACACCCAAAATAATGTGAATTTACCGTTAAGGTCATTCTACTGTTTTGAGTTGTGAAGGACATCCCAGCCTTATCTAACAGACTCATAGAAATCAGATTTTTAGTTAAAGACGGTACTACTTTAACATTATTCAGAAAAAGAGTTTTACCTGATGAGAGGACCAGCTCGGTTATCCCAGCATGGGTCACCTCGGTCTCTCCTCCATTGTAGTTCTCCACCTTCTCCTGGACTGTCTTGACCTCAGCAAGTAACCCTCTGTCATTCGTCACATGACAGGTAGCACCGCTATCTAGCCACCACTCAGAGGATGAACTCCGGTGACTACTCCCGACCATAGCCACGAATGGTCTGGGTTCTGGGTTGTCGACCGGCAGATGTCCATTATTTTGATCCTCAAGGCGGAGGAGTCTTTTGAGTTCTTCCAGAGTGGTCTGCTCCTTCAGTCTGAAGGTGAACCACTCAGTAGGTAGCTTGTGCAGAATCAGACTCACAAAGAGACTATCGGATATTTCAGACTGACAGTCCACCAACTTGAGACGCAGTTTTTCCAGTTCAACAATTTGAGAGGAGATTGAAGAATTTGTATCAAATTTCAAGTTAAAGAATTGCTCATTAAGTGGAATCCTCAACGATCTCTCCTCCTCATGGGAGCGCGCGTTCAAGCAATCCCAAATCTCCTTTGCAGTCTTACAACTACTGTAGGTCATGGCGAGATGAGAATTTAGGGATCTTCGGAGGTAGTCCCTGCAAACCACATCGTCCTTACTCCACTGTAATACGTCCACATCCTCTCAGGTAGTGGCATGATCACTCAGAACTGTGTAAAAAATACCATGTTCTTTCATCCCCAGTTTGACGTGTAGTTGCCAAACGTGATAGTCAGTGGGAGCGAACGACTGAAGCTCCATGATATCGAGTGAGCTATACCTCGACATCTCAATTATTTGAATAGAAAGCTAGTAAGAAGTCACCGAATCCGCGTAGATACAACCCAGTGTCTTCAGATCCAATCCAGAAATAAGTTTGTATCCAAGTAGTGTAAAGAGGACGCAAACTCCTCCACAGCCCAAAATCAGAGTAAAGCTGGTTAACTCCTCGTTCAGACCTAAATACAGTCTACAATTTGATGATACACTGTTGCTGATTTCACACAATGGATTTTCCTTCCTTATGATCTTGGTTCAAGGACGGACAAGGAAATCACAGAAAATATTCCTCCAACCCTTGGAAGAGAAGATCTTGTGGCTCTTGATCTCTCCAAAGAGAAATTATCCTGAACCTGTTGCACCGGATAGAAAACTCCTCTTGGTTGGTGAAGATGAAGGAAGACCTGGATAATACACCAGAGAGAAGAAAGCTTGCAATTTTTTTTGAGATCTGGTAAGATAGATCCCGAAAAGTCTCGATCCCAGATTTATAAATATCGAGCTCTTCTCGATCGGCTATGGTAGAAACGAAAACCAGATATCAACGACCTTTCTCTTCCTTGAGATCTATGACAGCCAGATCCAGAATTTTGTACAGGAGCGGCAACAGAATCCACCAGAAAACAAGAAATTTTTCTGCCTTGAGATCAAGGACGGCGACAGGGACTAGCAGCGATCCCTCCTCCTCCAAGACTAGAGGAGTCAGCGGAAACATGCAAGAGAACTGCGTCGGGCACACAAGACTGGATCTCCCGATCCTAGGCGGCGACGGGACGAACTTGCGAAGATAAGGACAGCGTTGTTGTTGGCAGCGAAATCCAGCCACCGACTGGAGATGCATGGCGCACTGGAGAAAGTTCCCCTTTCCCGACCAAGAGCTGCGGGCTGCGGCGGATTCGTGAACGGGAGACCACCGACTAGATCGCACAGTGCGGCGGAATCGTGAACGGGAGACGACTGCGACAAATCGGACGATCGGTGGATTCGCGAATGAACGACAAGAGCGGCGGAATCGGATTCATAAAATGGTAGAACGGGAGCGGAACCCTAGCGGTGGATACTTTGAGAATGTTAGGGTTTGAGGCTCAAAGTATTCTACTATATCTCATCTAAGTATGGAATATGATATATATAGTACTTCCAGCATAGGGCCAAACACTAGAATGACATGAAACTCGTTAACCTATTCTGAGTCGGTCCAAACACGAGCAGACATATTATATATAAATCTAACAATAAACACAAATATCTATTTTGTCCCGGGTATATCTGCAGAAAGTGGTTGTAGTAGAGGAGTGCAACTTCTTCTTTGTTCTACTGATACCTGACTGCAATCTGAAATATGACGGTTGTAGGCCATCATCCTCCTCTTGTTATGTTGATATACCAACACAAATTTGTGCACGCGGTTTGGTGAATTGATTTCGCTATAGCGGTTTGTTTAGGAGATCCACAAATTGGAAGTCGGTAGGGCAAATTTTACTTCAATTTTCTTCGTCTCCACTAGATCTCGTATGAAATGAAAATGCAAGACGATATGCTTGCTTTTCTTTTGTGCAATTGGATTTTGCGCTACAAAGATTGAGGAGGTATTATCACAGTATAGGATTGTTGGATGCATTGGTTCTTTGCACATAATTTCACTGAGGATTCGAGTGAGCCACAGACATTTGCAGCCGACAGAACTGAGGGTGATGTACTTAACTTCTGTTGTTGATAATGCAACAGTTGATTGTTTTCGGACTCCCCAAGCTATGAGTTTTAAGTCTAAAAGGAAGTTGAATCGACTGGTACTCTTAATATCATCTAGTTTGCTACCTAGTCAGAATCAAAATATCCTACTAGTTATGCATTTGTATCATGTTTGTAAATGAGTCCAAAATTGGTTGTGCCTTTTAGATATCGGAGGATGCAATGGACAACATGCAGATGAGTTTTAGTAGGTGTATGCATATACCAGGCCACTTGTTTTACTGTATTTGCGATATCGGGATAGGTATTGGTCATATACATTAACGATCCTACTATAGATCGATATAGTTGAGCATCTATGTCTTTTTCTTCATCTGTCTTCTTTCTCAGGCTTTCATGAGTGGGCATTCGTGTAAGGGTAGCATTGCACTAATCAAATTGTATTCTTTTGAGAATGTCTAAATTGGACTTGTGTTGGGAAATATGCATACCTGATGCAGTCTGTTGTACTTGCAATCCCAGAAAATATTTCATGAGACCTAGGTCAGTCATGGCATAGGTCACTTCCATTTATTTTTTGAACTCTAGTATCATCTTTGGGGAATTTCCTGTAATTAACATATCGTCAACATATATGCTTATGATAAATTGCATTGTTCCTTCCCATTTTGTATATAGGGATAGTTCATTTACACATTGTAGGAATCCATGTTGAAGGAAATGTTGGTCAATAGTCTCATTCCAAGCCTTGGGGGCTTGCTTCAGGCTATACAAGGTCTTATGTAGCCGATATACCTTTGGTTTATCTTTACCTTGGCAGATACAACCAATTGGTTGCTCCACATAGAGTTCCTCTTTAATTGACTCATTTGGGAATGCTACTTTTACATCCATATGAAACACAAGATATTGGTTTTGAGCGGCGTATGCTAATACCAGGCCGATTGTATCCATCAGGGCTACAAAGACAAATGTATCATCATAGTATTCCCCTAGTTTTTGGGCATATCCCTTTACAACCAAACGAGCATTGTGTTTAAATATCTTACTTGTTTCCGTATATTTTGTTTTAAACAACCATTTGAGACCAATGGGAGTTCTGTTGGGAGGAAGATCCACTACGCTCCAAGTGTTATTCTTTTGAATTGTAATCCACTCTTCATCCATAGCAGCTTGCCATTTTGGATCAGTGCAAGCTTCCTGATAATTGAGTGGTGTAGATGCTAGGAATGTTGCTTTTGTAGTTTGATAAATGTGTTCAAGGCTTCTTATTTTTTTGAGAGATGGGGAGAAAGAGCTAGAACCTGACGTTATTGTTGTCTGTCCATCGGGAATGGGTTTATTTTGATAATTGGTAGTGATCTGAATGGGGTTATGGAAATGCTCAACCATCACTCTAGGCTGATCAATAGCTTGATGGTGATGTTGTCCCGCCACTGGTTCATGGTGACGTTGCTGAAGCAGTCGTTGATCCCCGACATAGGGAGTTTGTGGATTGGGACGATCGTTGCCGCAAGCTTGAAGCTGGGTTCAGATTATACTTTCTTGATTTCTGTTTTTTGTTCCTAGATTTTGCTATTCTTGATTCCAGTTTTTGATTTTAGTGTTTGCGATTCTAGTGTTTGTGATTCTAGTTTTTGATTCTAGTGTTTGGGATTCCCAGTTTTTGATTCTATTTCAGATTTTTGAGTTGCGAACAGTTTATTACTAACTTGAATTATTTTATGATTCTAGATTTGGATTTTAGTTGTTAGATTTTATTCATAAACTAACAACTCCTTGGATAATAATTGCTCTATTCAAAGGCATTGACACAGTTTTTGAAATTGCTAAGCTGAAATTTTGCTTTTTTTTGCAGGATCAAGCTTGGTGGGGGAGAAGCTTGTAGAGGAAGATGAACACCTTTCTAAGGAAGGCAATTTTTGTCCTTGCAACATTGTAGTGATATTATATTCGTTGTTAGTAATAAATTCGTGGGATTTGATGTTGGATTTAGGTGAAGTATTTGAAGTAGATGTTGGGTCTAATTTTGAGACTCAACAATTATTTTCATCAAAAGAATCACTTGTTGAGTGGGTTCAAAGTATTGGGCTTAGTTTGGGTTTTGTTGTAACAGTAAAAGGTTCAGACAAGCTCACACCTCGAATGAAACCTCGCGTGTTCTTAGGGTGCGACAGAGGAGGAAAATACTGTGATAACCAGAATAGGAAGACTTTGGTGAAGAAACATTGTAGGAAATCATAGAGCAAGCGGTGTGGTTTCCCATTCACCGTCAAAGGACAAAAGGAGGCTAATGTTGATGAATGGAAGCTTGTCGTTGTTTAAGGTAAGCATAACCACGAAATGGTTCATTTAGAGGCACACGCTTATGTTGGTCGGTTAAGTGTGGCTGAAGAAAAGTTAGTCGAGCAAATGTACAGTTCAGGGATTAAGCCACGTAAAATATTAGTTGCTGTGAAAATAAACAGTGAGTTAAACAGAACTACCATAAGAACCATCTATAACGAGAGAGTAAATATACACAAGAAGGAATTAGATGGAGCAATGCCAGTGTAATTTTTTTATTGATGTATTACCAAGGAGGGTTATGTATGTTACAATAGAGTAGATGTGCGAACTAATCAACTACATAGTCTCTTTTTTGCTCACCCGGTCTTTATTCAGCTTAGCAATTTATTTTCTACTGTTTTCCAGTTAGAGTGCACGTACAAAACTAACAGGTATCGGATGTCATTGTTGTGCATTGTTGGAGTTACCTCAATATATCAGTCATTTTTTTCATGTTTTACGTTCATGTGTGATGAAACAGAAGACAGTTACAGGTGGGCTCTAAATTATTTTAAGTTCATGCTTGAATCATGTTGTTCACCAGTTGTTATGGTAACTGATAGAGAGATCATCTTAATGAATGCTATTGAAGTTGTATTTCCCCTAGCAAAAAATCTTTTATGTCAGGTACACATCAATAGAAACATATTGGCAAACTGCAAAAAATATTTTAGTAAGGGAAAAGATTTTGACCGTTTCATGTATGCTTGGCAACGTGAGATTGAGGTTAGAACAGAAAATGAAATTACTGCAATGTTTAATACCCTGCTTGCTGATTTCTCTGAATATCCTGAGGCCTTGCAATATGTTAACAATTCATGGCTAGAATCGTACAGGAAATATTTCGTATGTGCATGGGTTGATAAGTATCTACATCTGGGAAGTTCTACTACAAATCGAGTAGAGAGTGCTCACAGTAAATTGAAAAAATTTCTTGAAGTGTCCATTGAAAATTTTGGAACAATATGAAGGAGTTTTGACCAAATGATCAAACTACAACACACTGATATTAAAAGGTCATTTGGGCAAAGTTCTATACAAGTGAATCAAGATTACTCAGGTTCTTTATATTCTGATCTTTTGGGCCAAGTATCTCTTAAGGCCCTACAATGTATTAAGGAGGAAGAGGATTTGGTGAAAATGGGCAAGCAAATTAAAAATGTTAATGAATGCACACATAAAAAAGTTGACGATGGGTTTACTTTGTGCCCATGAACTTTTATTTTTTTGTATCTCATTCAAAGCCTTATCCAATATAGTTATTGCATAGACATTAGAAGCAGCTTTCATTGCAGCCAACAAATGCTAAAGATGAAGAATCTCCAATTGATATTAGTAATGAATTGGAAGCTAATGCACAAAGATTTGACGACTCAAATGAATATCAAAAAAAGAAAATCAAACGCAAACTTCAAGAGTTTGTAGATCCATCAAGCACTCAAATAATTGAGCCGCAAGGAAGATTAACACAGATAAAAGGTAGGTCAAAAGGTAGCTTGAAGAAGTTTAAGGATGAGTGGAAGTCCACAAAACGTGACCTATCACACTTTGAACATGTGCTAAAGGAGGAAGTTAACAAGGAATTTAAGATGCCTAGAATGACAGGAAAGTTGACTACACGGAAGAGTACTAAAGTTCATCTAAGAAACCATTCTAAAAATGATCATTTGCTTAATCAATTCCGTGAGCAATTACCAAGTTACCTGTCTGAGAATGTCTTAGATGTAAGAGATGTGCTTGGCGATGGACATTGTGGTTTTCGAGTTGTGATTCACGCCTTAGATATGGGTGATGATTGGTTACAAGTGAGGAGAATTCTCTATCTTGAATTTCAAAATTATATTCCTTTATATGATGCAGTGTTTGGGAACAATGGACGAAAAAAGTTAATGAAATCTCTTGAATGCACGGTGACCCCCGCACCACTTGAAAATTGGATGTTTTTTCCTGATCTGGGGCTTGTGATTGTATCATGCTATAATGTTGTTGTGGTCTCGCTTTCATGCGAGCAAAGTTTTACATTTCTACCCCTTCACTCTATGCCACATACATTGGCCAAAATTATTTCCATATGTTTCATTAATGGAAATCATTTCATTTTACTTGCAATGCGGGAAAATTATTCATTGACGTCATTATTCACACCATGGACAAGGTATCATGAGCCTATTGCCGACGCATGGAAATCTTTGTACTTGTCAAGACTTACACTTCCGCGGCCAAGGTTAGATGGTACTCCAATTATTGGTTTGGAGGAATCTTGATTATTTGAAGGTATTAACTTTGGTTGTTGATCTTGAGGTTAAATTTATTTTATTACTCTACTCCTTATTTGTTCTTACAATCATACAAAGTTATCAGGTATCCTAATATTTTTTTTATTAATTTCTTATAGTCAACTAGATTTGACAGTGGTGGAATACTTTGTCAAGACCCAACATTTACTTATGTACTTTCAATTAATTGCATAAATGATTACCAACGTAAAGCTATCCAAAAGGCAAGATTTTTGTTGCTTTTATTTGTTGTAGTGGTTTTGCTTGAGATGTTGTCTATTTATTTTTTAGGATGTTCTAATTTCATCTTAGGTTTTATTGTTTTCCCTCTGATATATTTGATCCTGTGTTTTCAGATACTATCTGTGAAGGATTACACTCTTGTTTTGGGTATGCCTGTAACGGGCAAAACCTCCACTATGGAGCATGTTGTTAAGACTTTACTTATCAGAGGGGCATCCATTTTACTGACATCATACACCAACTCCACAGTGGAACACGAGAGATATCAGCTATTAAATATCATAGATTTGGTGTTTTTATGTTATAAATGTGTTATTTTATGTAATGGTGAAACTAGACTTCTCTTGAATTGCTTTTTGTGTCTAAAACATTAGATTATGTAAGTTGGAGTGTTGGTTTGTTATTAACAATATTGGTTTGTGCTTAACAATTTGGTTTGCAGATATTATTTTTCAAAAAATATGGTTTGTCATTAACAATGGTTTGCGTATATTCATATTGAGTTTACCTTTAACAATTCCCTTTATTTAATATAAAATCTAGTTTTTTTAGCTCCTCCCCCCATCAGTCAGAAGTAAACCTAACCGCCCAAGAGGAGTGTACTGTCTCTCTCCCTCTCTCTCTCTCGCATCTTTCCCTCTCTCCCACGTTTCTCTTCTCTCATGTGAACGGGAGACCGCTGGCCTTAGATAATAGTCACCATCGTTGGACGAGCAGTTGTTGTGTGCGCGCATTGAGTGATGCGCGCGCTGCCCCACTCACGCGCACGCCGACGGCAGTCGCCGCCTCCGGCCGCCCCGTCGGGCAACTTGCCCGGACCGCCCGGGGGGCAAGTCCATCATTTCATGAAAATTGGCGATCTATGTAATCGAAACAGAGCGATGTCCTTCGCCACCTCAAAATCCGCTCGTGCGCAATTACCAGCATGTCCCTCCTGAAAACTATAAAAAGGCCTTCAGACCTCAATTTGAATACAAGTAACTTCAGAGGTTAGAGAGAGCTTTGAAGTTTTCCGATAAAGACGTGAGACTTAGATTGTTCCTCCGCTTGGAACTCGCCTCGCTCTCTCTAGGCTGCTTACCGCTCAATGCTCAATGTTTAGCGTTCATGTGGGTGCACCTGTAAGCGCAAGAGAAGACATATGAAGAATACTCGTTTGGACGCTCACTTTACAGCTCTGCGAGCTCCAAAGCTTCAAGGGTTTAGTCATTTTTTCCAGAAGAATGCTCTCGTCCAACTCCCGAGGACCTGACCAATTCTCCGCTCCAGAAGAAGGTGCAGAGAAGCACTTCAGAGAATGTTCTCGTGAAAGTTTCGTGGACAATATTTATATATTTGTGGCAGTGCCTCGGCTAATTTTGTCGAGTGCAGATTTGTGATTGTTTTTTGTTTACCTGCAATTTTATAGTTGTGTTTGTCTTTTGTGCCGGATTTTAGAACATCATCAAGTAATTGATATTGTCTTTATTTTAAGTTGTATTAATTAATTGATAGTGGAGATGCTCTATACATGTCACAATCGTAGTACTATCACAGTCGCGATTGATAGTAGAGACGGAGCCAAGAAATACTTGATTACCTTTGTATATTTCTTGTAAATAAGATCATCATTCAAGAACTACTTGCAAGAAAAGTGAATTCCTTAATCAGGTCCATCCAAACTAACCATGATTATTTTAAATTGGTAAAAAAAAAATTACGGCGCTGATATTAGCATCACATTTTTTATTATTCACACTCAAAATTTGAATTTTTGGGGACTTTTAGAATTCCTATTAGCAATTACTGCACAAAAATTGTTCATTATTCGCACTCGCCCCTCTCGTGCTTTCGCCTCCCCTCCAAATCGTGATTCCACCGGCGACCCTTCTCTCTTTCCGTCCGGCTTGAAGGGCTTCAAATCCGGCAAGTGCTACTCCTCCATTTCCCGAGCGGCGTTCTTTATCTTGGAACATTCTCCTTCATTATCTGACGGCTATCTTTTCCACATCCGGTGATCTCTCTTCCTCGTGGCGGCGTTGCTCCTCTATTACGCGATTTTCAAGCGTTCATTCCTCCTCCAGACAATAATATTCTGCTGCTCCATTTTTTTCAATAATACTCTGCTCCTCCTTTTTTTTCAATTGATTATGTATACCAAAAAATTATTTCTTTCAAACAATCGAGAAAGTTACAACACGTGGCGGTGTGTTAATAAGAAAAATAATATTATTGGTTTTAACGCTTTGTATTTCATCCCCATGTGCGGTCACGTGCATATCTACCTCATCCCTGTTAGAATCTAAACAGCAAAAGTTCTAATCTACCAATCATGTGCGAACGTGGACAGATTTCATAGTTTATCTACCAATCAAAAATGACTTAAATGTGCATTGTACTACCTAGGAGCAACTCCAACCATGTGAGACAGATTTTTCATAGTTACCGACGTTCGTCGATCGCCTGACGACACAGTAACTTTAGGTTCGTCGATCTTTCGTCGATCGGCGTTACTTGATCGATTTTTCGTTTTTCGATCGAGGCGACAACTTCAATAGCACAAATAGTCTCATATTGTAGCCTCATGCTGACGCTACCCTCGTCACAAGATCTCCATTTTTCACAATGGAGATCCGTTAACTCCCGTGAGTCATGTCTTTTTCCGGGAAAATATGTGGGGCCAGCAACTGGAACCAAGGAATTATAACTAAAAACTGCTTCTCCAACCGAAAAGTAATTAATCTAAGTTCTGTTTGGAAGGACTTATTTTCATAGGTCAAGCGGTTACGTCCATATGAATCGAGCCTTAATTAAAGTCTGATTCATGCTCTCATAACCGCATGACCGGTGAAAATAAGTCCATCCAAATGGAGCCCTAGTTGGATTCTAACAAATTAAGGCTCTGTTTGGCGGGGCGAACCAGCGCCGATCGCACTGACGAAACCGTTCGGCCGTGATTTCTGCCTGTTTGGCGGGACTGTGATCGGACGGTGGGGCTACGCCCAGCCGCTATCAAACAGTGGATTTCTTCCACACCGCGGAACTCCGGTGGCGGTCATGCGGCGCGGAAGAAATTCACGGGATTTTGACCGCCACGCCAAACTAGCCCTGAAGCTGAAATTCATGAGTGGCTATTTATGTGCGCAGGATAAGAATGGTGCAAAAACTATTCCCTTTTACGGACAAATTTTTGAACTAGCTTAAAGCCGCCCCAAAGAGGGCTTCCCCTGCGCCGTCTTGCCTCTCCCGCCCGTCATCGTCGTCGGGCCGCCGGACCGTCTGAAGGGCACGTTTGTCATTTCGGGAAAATTGATGATCTCGGTGACCGGAACAGAGCAACGTCATTCGTCAACGCAATATTCAGCTAAGCGCAATTACTAATGTGTGCATCCCTTCAAGAAAGCTATAAAGGGGCTTCGTGCCTCCATTTGAAGACGAACTACTTGAGAGAGTAGTGTTGGGATATAACGCGGAAACTATCCCCTAGGCACAACCAAATATTTACAGGGTGTACAAGAACATATAAATCTGAACAAACTCTACAAACATAAATTAATGTGACTGCAATAATAAACCATGAACAAATGTACCGACGTCCGTTACAGAAAACACCGCGGAGGAGCCGGACTCGCTCGATCCGCGGGAGAGAGAATAATCTGGACTGCAATCCGCTAGCACGGCGGACGCACAAGGTTCGTCGAGAACCTTCGTCGTCGGATGACGACCAAACCACCCGCCACCACCGGAGAAACACCGTCGAGGCCAACTGCACTCACGCACGCCATCGACGCCAAGCCGCACCACCGGAGAAAACCACCATCAAGGCCACTGCACTCCCGCAAGCCTTCGCCGCCATGTCTGCATCGCCGGAGAGAAACTCCGTCAAGGCCACTGCACCACCGCAAGCCTTCGCCGCCATGCCCGCACCGCCTCATCTACTCCAAGACCGGTAGAGATCCTCTCCTCCAAGACCGATGGTTATTTCCTCCAAAGCCGGTGGATACGTTGAGAGTCCCACACGAGGAGAAATGCTCCGCCGCCATCGCACGGTGTTGCACCAACGACAACCACCGGCGGCATCCAACAGGGGTCTCCCACCCCTTGCGGCAGCAAGAGTGAGACGACGGCAATGGCTCCTCCTCGCGAACTAGAACGGGGCCGCAAATCCCCTCACGCGAACACCCAGGCCGGCTGTTTTTCTATTCTTCCTGACGGCTGTTCTACTCTCCGTTAACAGGTAAACATATCTCTATATATCTATATATATGTAAACCTACAGGCGGCCAATTTTAACACATGCAAGAGAGAGAAGTCTCTCTCTCTCAAAAACAAGGAAAGTCATTAAATAGCCAATATTCTCTCCCTTTTATGGCGTTTCTAAATTTGAATCCGAACCAAAAATAACAAGTAGAGAGAGCTCTGAGATTTTCCTGCGAGAAAGTGAGACTTTGATCGTTCCATCGCTCGGATTTCGCTCTGTTCTCTCTCTCTCTAGTCCGCTCATGCTCAACACGCTCGTGAACGCCGCAGGATACGATGGATGATTGACCCATCACAGCAAACACACATGAATTATACTGATACATAATCACAGCAACACCAATCCATCACTGCCACAATATATGTCAAGTGAGAAAAACTAACAACTATTGCAATATTAGTATAAGACTAATGTGGTCAAAATGTAAGCTATAGGACTAATGCCCTCATGTAAAACTCTTACATCTTTAGTTGTGGCAGGTGTAGTTATATATTGTTACATCCCCTCGACTCAAGGACCCAATTCACCTCAAGTGGAGCTATTCTGGTCAAGAAGATTGTTACTGGGCTGCAACCCAAGCACTCCAACCTCTCTCCATAGATTGCCTCAATCGACGCCTCTGCCCACTGGGCCACTCGCAGGTAGTTGGTGGTCACATCGTCCTTTTGATGAGTGAA
Organism: Platanthera guangdongensis; assembly: GCA_039583875.1. Lineage (NCBI taxonomy): Eukaryota > Viridiplantae > Streptophyta > Magnoliopsida > Asparagales > Orchidaceae > Platanthera > Platanthera guangdongensis. The sequence continues at coordinate 37,124,350 of CM077157.1, read as the reverse complement.
CATGATAGTTAAATTGGGTTGTATAGGGACTTGCTAGAAGGTCACCCATCTCAGCACTACTTTCTCCCAAGCACAATTAACTATATATAAAGTTCGTTCACATCTTATCATCAATTGAATTGCAGCTCAAAAAGGAGGGCCAAAGCATTACATATATGTCATCAGATAAAATCATCTTGCTCATAAGAACAGAAGACTTTTTTTTACTTCAAAGTCAGCTATAATAGTGTTGTTCCAAAAAGTAGCTCTGGGTGTCGTTCCTATCATAGGGTGCGAAATTGATTTTGTATGCTAAAATATATATTTTTTACAAAATAAAAATCGGAATATTGATTCATTTTTTACGGTCATTTTAAATACTCATCTGTATATATTTAATATAAAATATGTAAAGATGTAAATCCCAGAAAAAAGTTTTTTCTACTATAAAATATAGCTATTTTTGTCGTCAAACAAGATCCCCAAAAACACAGTTTATTGCAACTATATTTTCCAGTACAACTGTATTATTACAGAAAACTACAGTTCTGCACCACAAGGTGAGAACAACACCAATATATAAAAATTATTCGTGATTATGACCCCAGAAACCCCCGTGTACTCCTCTTTAGGACTCTTACTCAGAATTAGCTGACTGCGGTTTCTAGTGGATGTTTGTTTATGAGTTTCATGTTGTATTTCTCCCCATGCAACCGCATTAAACCCTGAAGAAAACCCTAAACTACCAAAAATGCAGAATTGCTTCATCATTATCGCGTGAATATTGTCATTTATCAAAATAGTGAACTGTGAACCAAATTGTTGAAGCTCTTTTCTTAAGCAGGACAATCTTATTATGGAAAATTTCAGTGTCGCAAGGGAATCAGCTTCTGACGACCCTCATTTCAACTCCCTCACTTGCAGCATATACAGAATGATTTAGCTCACAGAAAACTCATAGAAATCCGTTTGAATATAGCAGAAAGATGAAGTTTCTTAGGGTGGGCGTTAACGAATGATAAGTTTTAACTCTCATTTTCATGACCTACGCTGTGCCAAATGGAGCCTTCTCAAAAATAAGGACTGAAATCCATCCTTCAATATATATATATACAGTACTTTTAAAATGCTAATTTAATAACAGCACTCGAGCCTTTATCTCACTATGTGGGGTCGGCAGCCTAGCTTTTGCACAATTTCTCATGATCCATATTCATAAGAGTGACTAAATTTTACAGTGTCGTCTACCTAACACAACTCTCACCATTTTTCTTTATCCGGACTTGGGACCAGAAAATGGGCTACAGTTTCGCAAAACATTGGTGAGAACAACCCGAGAATATATAAAAATTTTCCAGATTAGATCACCCAGAAACCCTCAGTATTACTCTCGTCCAAGCACATTTAACCCTGTGGAGAATACTCTTACTCGAAATGCATAGTTTTAACGATAATTTGAAGTGTTTTTTGGAAGCGGTCATGAAATAATCGCATTTAATCTGTATAGTATATAATGTGTGTACGATTGTATTCAGCATGGCTGCAAGAAGAATAACGGATTAATGCAGATCAATTAGTAGGATCATTAGATAATAGTTATGCATCACTCTTTTTTTAAAAAATAGTGATATTAAATAATTTGGCAATATATATCATATTAAATCAATTTTAATAAAATTGATTAGTTTAAGAGCAGCTTCTTAAAAATATTAGTGACATGTCTAATGACAAACTTTTTCAAAAATAGAGGTGATATGTCTAATGACAGTCTATCACTGTAATAAATATAGGAGCTCAACTAAATATTATTTTAATTTTATGAATTTTCAAAATTATTTTTTAGGATTTAAAAATACTAAAATAGTGTAATTAATTGAATGTACATTATATTTTAAATATTTTAAATAAATATATATTTAGCAATTTTGAATCCGCTGAAGTCAACTTTTCTTTTAATATTGTTAGAATATATATTATTTTATATTTATATATCAGTATTTTATTAAAAACATGTGTGAGACATATATAATATATTTTGATATGATTATTAAATATTGGCACTACACATTCGCACTACGTTTACTTCTAATTAAATAACATGTATAGGAAAGTGTTCAACACCGTAGATAAGATCTACAATGATGCATGGACGTACATTAGAAATCTCAGCGCGGATAATTTTTAGGAAAATCACACCATCTATGATTACAAGCACATTTCCCATACAAGTAGTATTTTCAAAAGGCGCGAAAAATTAGAAGTAAAAGTGCACAGTGCATCAAATAAATATATTAATAAAATATTTAAAATGTCAAAAATCAAATTTCATTTCTTTCATTAAAGCTCCGTTTGGAGTACTTATTGTCCGGTTCATGCGGTCGTAACCACTTGATCGGTGAAAATAAGGCTCTAGTGCTCTGTTTTGAAGCCGGGTAAAAAATGAACACATTTACGTATTCACGCCTTGATGAGGGTCAAACACTCTGTTTCCACCCGCCGGATCGATCTGCCACCGCCGAAACAAATGAAGCATAAGTCTCCAGAACAGAGTCCAATGCTCTGTTTGTTTGGGCGTTTCGCAGCTCCGTTTTGGGCAAGCACCGCCGGAAAGAGGGTAAACAAATGAACCTCCGGCGGCGTTTGCTCCGTTTCCACCCGCTCGCTTTGAGAAAAGCCCCAAAAGCTCCGTTTGGAGTAGCCACCTCCCCCCTCCGATTCGAACTCTCCGTTTCCACCAAATGAAGCCTAAAATGCACACATTTACAGTTCATTATGAGGGAAAAAACAGCAAAAAAAACAAGCAGTCGAAATTATGGTGGCATCCGAACAGGGCCAACAATGAAAAAGCACAGACCTCCGTTCATAATAATGGCGAATGGAGAATGGCGAACTCAAAATAACACTTTCATTCAAAAGCCAATGGAGACCTCCGTTCTCCTTGCAGACGGGAATAGCACAGATGGCGAATGGCGACCTCCGTTCTCCTAGCAGACGGGAATAGCACAGATGGCGAATGGCGACCTCCTCCTTCCTCCTACAAGGCGGGATAAGAATAGAACCAAATGGGATGGAACGACATGTGCGAGCGACCCTCCTCCTTTCTCCTACTATTGCGTGCGATCGGGAGCGGAAACAAAAAAGACGAAGCAGGGAAAGAGGGTGTCGTCGGGTTGGAGTGCGCCTAAAGGATTTGGTGTGTTTGGACCCTTAGGGTTTTAAGTTTTTTTTTAAGGTATTTTTTAGTGTGTCAATAGCCTTCAATGAAGTGCTCTTAACACCAACCTATTTTATATATGTAAATATATACACTCCTTGCAGCCTTTAGCTTTTCTTTTCTCGTCGTCATCAGTTGTGATACATTCATGCAACGAGATCAATAAAGTTTGGATGATCAAATGATAATTAATTTCTAGTATATCACTTCTAAAACCTTATAAAACTAATGTCTCGTTTAGGAGGGCTTTTTTTCCTCCTTTTCATTTTCTAAAAAACATCACCGTTTATAACTTTATAATATTATGTTTGTTTTCTCTATCAATGAAACACACACCTCATCCAAAAAGAATTATTTTGTCTTTTTTTAAAAATCATCCGTCCCTAAAACAAACACAATATCATAAACGTTGTCGTTTTACAGAAAACAGAAAGTAGGAAAAAAAACTCTTCCAAAGGGGGCTCAAACAGTAGAAGATGCTTCTCTCCTCTTTTTATAAACTAATCATTCTCACTCCTTACATTCTTTGATATATCAAAGCAAAAAACAGGGTCCGGAGGAGGTAAAGTGCAGGAAATCGGACGGACGAGATCCGCTGCACTTTACCGTAAAGTGCAATCTAATGGATGCGAGTGCGTTGAGATGCGTGCACATCTCAGCGCACATATCTCAAAGCAGTGCGCGAGAGATCAAAGCGTGCACGAATCTCGGGCCTCTCGGCGCAAGCTGAGATGCACTCGCACCCATCAGATCTCGCGCACTGCACGGTGCAGTGCATTTCCTGCACTGCACCACCCCCGGACCCCAAAAAACAAAATCTTTTACTTTGTGGGATGTGTAGGAAACAATAAGAGCTGCTCATTATTATGCATGGGGTGGCCCCAGCTTCTTATTTACAAGTAATTTCTTCTTTCATAACACTCACTCATCATGAGAAGAAACAGGTGGACTGTTCACTCTTATCTCCAAAGAGAAATTATTATGTATAGACACAATAGATACAAAATATACATTCTTAATTTATTTTCCTATGGGAAATATAATCATATTTTTAAGTGTATATAAAGAAAACATGAATTTTTTAAAAAAAAATAACTATTTGAATAGTCGACCTAATCTTAAAACTTGTTAAGTAAATTGCATAGAATTTCTGGGAATTTGTTTTTAGCCAATCAAATATAAGCTAAAGTCAGTAACTTCAAGGTCAAAGTAGAAGAAATTGCTCAGCAACTAAACATATAGTTCAATTCACAAGAAATGCAGCCCTAATAAAATATCAACAGACCAAGCTATGTAGTTTTAGGACAAACCTATATGCATGTATAAACAACAAAGAACTTATCAAACTTATGCCAATGGCAAAAGGAGATGGATGAGGAGCAACCTATAGTTGTCGAAAAGTAAGATTAAGGCGACCGGGACGGACTGCTGTTTCGTTGGCCAAGAACCTGGGCGCAGTATTACGTATAACTGATGCAACTCCGTGGAAAATAAGCCGTGATTTGCCGCCAAATATCAACACATCGCCCGAATCGAGTATCACCTTCTCAGCCTTTTTCGCATCCCACGCATCGCCGTATAGAAACTCCGCCGAATCCCCAATAGAGAGGGAGACGACGGGTAATCCTTTCGCAAGGCTCTCCCTGCTCTCATCTTTGTCCTGCAATGTGGAGAGCAAAAAAAAACTGGATTGGGTAAAGATAAAATAAAGATGGGTTGGCTCACAAATCTTTGTTGATTAGACAGGCACTGCTTGTAGAGCCCTCTTAGACATAATGCATGGGATCCCCATGCATTAATAGGAAGCAAATCAATTTTATGTTCAAGTGCAAATGACATTCATTGAAATATATTTCAATCTCACTCTCTATCGTTCTTAACGGTGTACCTTCATGCTATGTAGTATATTAATCTACTTGTTGTACAAGTATTCAAACCAACAGCACTATAGAAAACCCTGATTCATTTTAGTGATTTGGATTTGTGCCGATTGAAACATCTTCAAGAGCAGATTCAAACCTATCGGTTTAATTCACAGGTAAGCGGGAAGACGAGAGCTTGACAGGCAGGTTTAGAGAGCTATTGAGGGCGCAAGTTCCATTTTATGGAAGGAAGTTGGTATCTGGGTTTCAAACCGAATCGCTCTATTATGTGAAGAGGGAGATGAGAGCGAGCCTTGAGCCATGAGGGAATGAGCCATCAGATTCCTGGTTTTCTTGTATGGTCTTAAATTTTGCACAATTATGTTGATCGATTGTGCTTGGAGTAGGGAAGTCGATGCATACCTAAGTTCTTGATAAACAAGAATTGATGCAACCTGAGTCGCATCCTAGTTTTGTTTCATTTCCTGTATTTTTACTGTGCCGCGCATGTTTTCGCACACTTTATTTTTCTTGTATCGTTGTGCTCGCTAAGGGCATTTGTATCTTTTGTTTCGCGCAAGCTGCTCGCGCAGGCTTGTTTGTCTTATTGTCGTTACCAACCAATAAGATCCTGAATGAATTGGTCCATCAAATTAGGTAGATGATAGTTAAGGCAATCTTTGAAAATTAGCAACATTTATATTAAGTATTTTTAGAAGTAAAATCATATATACAAATGAATATATCTTTAAGACCTTAAGGCCCTCCGCCTTTGATTTCCTCCCATTTAATCTGTCATGAGTTCATTATTTTAAATGTTCCTATTCCTAAAACACTTGCAGCCCATTCCCTAATTAATGATACAACAACACAACACTCAAGCCTTCCTCCCACTATAGTGGGGTCGGCTATATGGATCCTTTGTCGCCATTGTGCCCTATCTTTTGTCATAATCTCACTAATGTCAGAGTACATCATGTCTTTCCTTATAGTTTTATTCCAAGTCTTTATTGGTCTACCCCTCCCTCGTTTAACATGCCGAGTGACTAGACTCTCACAACGCCTAACAGGTGCCTCTAATGGTGTCCTTTGTACGTGTCCAAACCATTTTAGTCGATCTTCTTGCATCTTCTCTTCAATTGGTGCTACTCCTGTCTTATCCCTGATACTTTCATTCCTAATTTTATTCAATCTCGTGTGTCCACACATCCACCTAAGCATTCTCATCTCCGCAAGTCCCATTTTTTGCTCATGTACACAATGTTGGTTGAAGTAGAACGACCGGTTTTTTGATGTTGATATTCTTATATGGTTTTACTTAAACTTTGAGTGCAGGTGGAAGAGGAACGAAAAATCAGGAGGAAGAGTGATGACTTTAATCAAAGCCTTTTTCATTCATTTAAAAGAGAGTACATCAGCCTTTATATACTATGAGAATTGAAGTTTCTGGGTACAGGGAAAAATATAGAACTTTCTAGATGGCTTAATACATTACTTAGGCTCTATTTGTTTGGGTGTTTCTCATCTCCGTTTTGGGTAAACGGCGCCGGAATGAGGGTAAACAAATGAACCTCCGGCGGCGTTTGCTCCGTTTCCACCCGTCCGCCTTGAGAAACGCCCCAAAAAGCTCTGTTTGGAGCAACCACCTCCTCCCTCCGGTTTGAACTCTCCGTTTCCACATGCCGGATCGATCCGCCACCGCCGAACCAAATGGAGCCTTAATATTTTTTTTTTGTTGTTGTTATTATTTTATAGTGGGCTTTTAGATGCAGATTTGGGATTTAAACTTTGTTGGTCTTTTACTGCTTTTACACCCCCACTAAATCTGTATCTTTGAATCTGTGATAAGCTTGATTTTCTAAGTTCCATAAATCGTTCCCGAGGCAAGGGCTTCGTCATTAGGTCAGCGAGCTACTGCTTTGTCGGGCAGAACTGTAATTCAATCATCTTCTTCTCTACAAGTTCTATGATAAAATGGTGTCTTATGTCTATATGCTTGCTTCGGTTATGATATACTGAGTTCTTTGAAAGAGCGATTGCAGAGCTATTGTCGCAATGAAGTTTTACTACTCTTTTTCCCCTAATTTCTCCTCCTATTTCTTTCTTCAAGCGATGAAGCCAGATTGCTTCACATGCTGCAGTATTGAGAGCCATATACTCGGCTTCAGTGGTTGAGAGAGCGACCGACTGCTGCTTTCGTGAACTCCACGATATAGGTCCAGATCCGATGAAGAAGATAAATCTGCCTGTACTTTTTTGATCTTCAGTATCTCCAGCCCAATCTAAGTCGGTGTAACAATGAAGAGAGCTATTGTGGCAGCTCTGATAAAGAATTCCGTATTCTTTTGTGCCTTGTAGGCGCGGAGGATTCGTTTTGCAGCGGCGAAGTGATCCTTTGAAGGATTACTGATGAACCGTGCCACGATATTCACTGAGTTTTCAATATCAGGTCGTGAATTCGTGAGATAGATAAGGCTTCCAACGAGGCTTCTATATTTTTCTTGATCTGCAGCTTCTTCTTCTTCTTCTGTTCTTGGGGTTAGTTTTTCAGTAGTTGACATAGGAGTTATAGTTGGATTGCAATTCTCCATGTCAAACTTTTCAGTAACATTTTAGTATAATGTTCTTGAGATATGAAGATGTCGCCTTCGAACTGTTTGAACTGGAGTCCCAGAAAAAATTTCAGGGACCCAAGATTTGTCATTTCGTACTTTTTCTTCAATTTTTCTTTGAACTTTTCTGTTTGGGTTTTGCTTGATCATGTAAGGATCGGGTCATCTACATAAAAACTTATAATGATTTTTCCTTCTTCTTCATCCTTAATGTAGAGTGTTGGCTCGATGGGGCTTCTAGCAAAGCCTTCTTGTTGAAAATATGTGTTTATATTGTGATGCCACGCAGTTGGAGCCTGTTTTAATCTATAGAGTGCTTTGTGTAGTCTGTACACCTTCTCTTCTTCTCCCTTTACTTCAAATCCCTGTGGCTGAGAGACGTACACTTCTTCTGAGAGCTCTCCGTTAAGGAAGGCTGATTTTACATCGAGTTGGTATACAGGGTATTTGTATTTAGCAGCTATGGCAAGGATTAGCCGGATTGTTGTCAATCTTGCAACCAGTGCAAAGGTTTCATCATAGTCTTCACCGGGTCTTTGGGTGTACCCCTTTGCAACAAGTCGTGCTTTGTGTTTTAGCAGCTTGCCGGTTTCATCTTGTTTCAGCTTATAAATCCATTTGAGACCTATAATGTCTCGACTCTTTGGTTTGCTGACCAAACTTTATGTTTTATTCTTTGCTATAGCTGCAATTTCTTCATGCATTGCATTTCTCCATTCTTCACTCTTTGTAGCTTCTTCAAAAGTTGCAGGAATGCTTGATGTGAGAAGAGAAAATCATCATGTTGGTAGATTTCCTGCAAAGAACGAAACTTCTGTGCCGATGAAGAGTCATCGTCTGAGTCTGAATCTTCAGGTTCTCTAACCTCAGTGTTGTCATGGACGGTGCTTGGTAGTACTCCTAGCTCAACCGGTAACTCAGAAGATTGACAAGATTCATGGTCTGAGGTCCAATTCCAATCCTCCTCTTCATGGAAGATTACATCCCGTGAAATGATGAGCTTATTGGATTTAGGTTCAAGGAGACGGTATCCTTTGGTTTGCTCACTATAACCAAGAAGAATGCACTTGAGACTTGTTTCGTCCAACTTATTTGATCTTCCAGTGTTTTTGTGTGCATAGGCAATCGACCCAAAAATTCAGAGGTGAGCAACATTAGGCTTCGGATTATATAGAACTTCATAAGTGGTTGATTTGGTGATGGATTTGGTAGATCGATTGAGTATGAATACAGCAGTTGTTGTAGTCTCTCCCCAAAAAGGTTTTGGGAAAGATTTTTTTGTCATCATGGCTCTTGCCATCTCCAGGATTGTTCGATACCTCCTTTCCACGACCCCATTCTGTTGGGGCGTGGTCGGTGCTGTGAGCTCCCTGAGGATTCCTGCGTCTTGACAAAATGTATTAAATTCTTTATATAAGAACTCACCTCCCCCGTCACTTCTTAATACTTTTATGCGTCTCTCTAGCTGATTCTCACTTTGAGCTTTAAGAGTGATAAACTGTTTGTAGCTGTCTGATTTTTGTTCTAGGTGTGTTATCCACATGTATCGACTACAATCATCCACAATTCGCATGGAAGTACCTTTTGCCTCCCAGTGTCTCCGTATTGGCAGGCCCCCAAAGATCTATATGCAGCAATTCCAATGGTTGTGTGGCCCTCTTTTGCGCAGTTTGAGGGAATGGCAGGCGGTGAGACTTGCAACGAGCACAGATATCATATTTTTGGTCCGTCTTTGAGAGAATTGGAATTCCTTTCACCATCTGATGCTATTGCATATGATGAAGGTAAGTAAAATTTAAATGACCAAATCTATGGTGTCATAAGTGAGCTGTCTTATTCTCTTGTATTCCGACAAGCAGAACTGGCCTTTGGGGCTGTAGTTCTAGTGTGAAGATGTTGCTGGAATTTTGATGTGCTATTCCAACAAGGGAATTGGATGTGGGATGATATATTGAGCATGAGTTATGGTCAAAAATTACCTTGTATCTTCTTTTAATTAGTTGCCCCACACTCAATAGATTTTGAGTGAGAGTAGGAACAAAGCACACATTCTCGATTAGCTTTTGCATTCCATTTTCTGTAATGACGGCTGCAGTTTCTTTTCCTTCAATTTTTATTTTCTTTCCATCTCCTAACATAACCTCTGAGTTATAGGTTTCATCAAAATTGAGGAAGTAGTCTCGACTATTCACCATGTGACTAGAACATCCGCTATCAATGAACCACAAATGAGGTGTCTTTGATTTTTGAGCTTTTGCAAGTAAAAAGAAACTGATCTTATGTTGTCTCTGTGAATTTGGCTTCTTGTTTGGGCTTAAACCAGCAGTTTTTCTTGGAATGATTATGAATCTTGCATGTTTTACAACAGAAAAAAACAGTCCTTTGTGATATGGTTTTGTTTTTTACATATGTTGCATGATGAACCTGAAGTAGAGGCGGGTTTCTTCTGCTTGTGATATCCCTCGTCTTCCATCCATTCTTGCTTGGGGTTTTTAAATCTTTTGTTTGGGAAGAGTTTTGTCCCTATTATATTTTTGAGATTCATTTTACTCTGAAAGACCTTTTCTATGGATGTATCATTATTAAGAAAAAGGTCTTCATGTGACTGAATTGATCCCATCAGCTCAGTAACTGACATTAGTTCTATATCATGTGCTTCCATAATTGCTGAAACCACATGGTTGTAGGACTTGGGGTGAGATCTGAGCACTTTTTCTACAACCCGGGTCTCTTCCAAATCTCCTCCCGGAGCATTTAATTGATTTGCCAAGCTTGTTAACTTAGCAAAGTACTCTTGAGAGTTTTCTCCCTCCTTCATCTTAATATCATCGAAACTGTCACCGTGAAGTTTGGAGTTTGAATTTTATTACCTTTTTTGAGCCTTTTGCTCTGTTTTGAGTCGCTCCCAGGCTTCATGAGATGATTTAGAACTCATTATTCTCGGCTAAATGGTTGTGGATACACCTTGTTGGATCAGGTGGAGTGCAAGTGCATCCTTCATCTTGTCTTCTTTATTGAACTTGGGAGCTTCACCATCGGCTGTTTTGTCGGCTGATTTCAGGCCTTCATCCACGATGTCCCACAGATCTTGTGAGATCAGTAGCATCTCCATTTTATCACTTCATTGCTCATAGAACTCTCCGGTGAAGAGGGGAATGGATGGATGAGTGAATATAGAAATTTTTGTGGTAGATGATGAAGCCATGATGAATGATATACAGCTCTATGATGTTGCTTGACAACCGCTGCTCTGATATCATTGTTGGTTGAAGTAGATCGACAGGTTTTTTGATGTTGATATTTTTATATGGTTTTACTTAAGCTTTTGAGTGCAGGTGGAAGAGGAACGAAAAATCAGGAGGAAGAGTGATGACTTTAATCAAAGCATTTTTCATTCATTTAAAAGAGAGTACATCGGCCTTTATATACTATGAGAATTGAAGTTTCTGGATACCGGGAAAAATACAGAACTTTCTAGATGGCTTAATACATTACTTAATATATTTTTTATTGTTATTATTTTATAGTGAGCTTTTAGATGAAGATTTGGGCTTTAAACTTTGTTGGGCTTTTACTGCTTTCACACAATTCATTGTCCCACACTCAGAACCATAGAGCACCGCGGGTCTAATTGCAGTACAGTAAAATTTGCCTTTAAGTTTTAGTGGTATTGTACGATCACATAAGATCCCTGACGCGCCACTCCACTTCAACCAAACCGCTTGGATTCTATGTGTCACATCTTTATCAATACCTCCACCTTTTTGAACTATCGATCCAAGATACTTAAAACACTCACTACGGGAAATGTCTTGATCACCCAACTTAATAACAAAGTCATCTGTCCTTGTACTACTAAATTTAAGCTTCATATACTTCGTTTTTGCCCTGCTCAACCTAAAATCTTTCTTTTTAAAAGTATCTCGCCAAGATTCAGGTTTTGCGTTTACACCCTCGGGCATCTCATCAACCAAAACGATATCATCCGCAAACAATAAACACCAAGGTATTGCTTGTTGGATACGTTTGGTGAGCTCATCTAAGATAAGGGTAAAGAGATAAGGGCTTAAAACTGAACCTTGATTTAATCTAACAGTAATAGGGAATTCCTATGTTAGTCCTCTGATGTCTTTACCCTTGTCATTGAATTTGTATGCATATCTTTGATTATGTCAATATATGATACATTTACACCTTTTATGTACATATCCTTTATGCATTTTACTTGATTTAAATCTCTTATTTTGCTTTCTCTAGCTCGAGCAATATTATATATGTCACGCTCTTCATCTTTGGTATTCAGTCGCTTATAAAATTTTTCATAAGCTTGTCTTTTTATTTTAGTTACTGTCTGTTTAGCTTCTTTTTTGAGACTTTATATATGACTAAGTTTTCATCATTTCTACAAGCGTAGAGTGATTTATAGTTGTACCTATTTTCCCTCACTTTGTCTTGCACTTTCTTTTTTCATCACCAAGATTCTTTATTTGGGGGCGCACGAGCTTTTAATACTCCAAGTACATTCTTTTCATTTATCCTTAAATGTGAAAACATAACTTCACATGAGATATTAAGATCAACATAAAAATCATCAACTAATTGTTCCATAACTGTCTTCTTGAAAGCAACATATTTTTTCATCTTCAAGTTTCACCACCAAATTTTTTGCAACATTTTTGTTCTTGTCTTAAATTTATTATATTTAACTTTTACATCTAACATCACTAATCTATGTTGTGTTATCAAACTTTCTCCTAGTATTACTTTGCAATCCTTACAAATCATTTTATCCATTTTACGAGTCATAAAATAATCAATTTGTGATTTATTTGGTCCGTTTTTAAACGTAATTAAATGTTCTTCTCTCTTTATGAAAAGTGTATTTGATACAATTAGCTCATGTGCTACTGCAAAGTCTAAAATGGTTCGTCCTTCATTCTTTTCTCCTCATATCCTCCATGAACAGCTGTGCAATTTACATTTTTCTTTCATATAAATTCATTTAAGTCTACTCCTATGAAAATCTTCTCTCTTTATGGGATTTTTCTTACTAAATCATCTAAGTCTTCTCAAAATTGCACTTTAATAGCTTCAATTAATCCTACTTGTGGCGCATAAGCACTGATCACATTAATAGTTTCTTTTCTATGACCAATTTAAGGCTAAGATTCTATCACTTTTTCTACTTACCCTAACAACTTCATTCTTTCAATTAGTATCCATAATAATATCTACTTCACTGTTTGTTTTATTTTTTTCTGTGTACCATAATTTAAAATCTAAATTATCTAAAAATTTAGCTTTCTCACCCACACATTTATTCTCTTGCAGGCATAAAATATTTATCATTCTCTTAATCATTGTATCCACTACTTCCATCGTTTTCTCTGTTAGCGTACCTATATTCCAACTTTCAAATTTAAGTCGATCATAATTTCTACGACATACTTCCCTAATTAATGATATTAAAAGAAATTGATCCTAAAACTCTATTTAACTTTAGCCCCCACTCACGGAAGCCCTAGCCTGGAAATAGAAAATTGAACGAGACATTTGCTCGTTCGGTTTTCTCTCCAGGGCGAACCCTGCCTCTCAATCTCACAATCGATGTGGTGGGGATAGAATGTTGGCATCAGCTATGTTATTAAAGTCGCAAGACACACCAAGACACAAAGGGGACTTCGAGCCCAAGCTATGATATTAAGCACATAAGCATTTGTTCTAATTTGGGGTTCATTTGTCTTGCATTTAAATTTTACGCAATTCCTCAAGGGAACCTCTCAGTACGTACATGGTACATAGACCATAACTTATTCCCTTCTTTGAAACTTTGCCTTCTCTTGTGTCTATATGTGTAAGATTCATGAATTTCATTATTTTAAGCATCCTTCATATAAAATCATACATGTCATGTAACTGATGTAAATGATGATCAAGAAGCTTGACAAACTACCAACATAGAGGATTATGATTCAGATATCTTCCAAGAGGGCTATATGGTCACGAGGTTTAGTGAGTGGGCTACAGAAAATTCATTGTGAGTGTGATGATCTCAAAGGATCCTCGAACATTGGCAGTGTGATGAGGATTTATGACATCTCGAATTTCACTACGAGCGTGAGAATTGAAAAAAATAAGCAAATTTGTAGTTGAGAACGGGCCTGACCTCTATTGAGTCATTGGAAGACGACTCGCCATTGAATATCAACTGGTACATTCCCAACAAATTGGGTGGGGTTCCTTGAGAAATTCATCTATGGTGGAGTGACCCTCTTTATATGAGTATCATCGACGATAGTGTCCTCAACTAATGATTGGGTATGCATTAAATACTTTATCCTAGACGCGGGGTGGCCTATGGAATGACTAGATCATACAAGATGTGTAGCTCTTGGATTCCTACTCCCGCGAATTTTGTCCTCTTTCAGACCCTAAACCTAATTGTTATCTTTAGGAGGGGTTGAAAATAAAGTAATATTACGTCCTTTATTATAAAAAACACAAGTGTTTGATTGCCTGAAGCTCATTGTATCGTGATCATATAACCAAGGTGTCAACGTTCACGAGGGCAACATCACATTAAGCATTTTCTTTGAATTCCATGTGGTAATCATTACAGCACAATGTTGGGTGACCTATAACATTGTTTTGTTGACCCAAGCCACAAGATAAGGATGTGGATAGGGTTTGGTTGTCAATCTCAGACGCTTCATTCCATTGTTATAACAACATTGATACAGTTGTCATTGTCAATAGACAACATAAGGGACCTCCCGCCATAGGAAAATAGGTGTATAAAATAGAGGTACATCTCCAATCCTCTATCAGGTTGGGTTGGTCGATAATAGACATCTAGTAACATATACCTAGAAAGCTCAATTTGCATCGCTAGCTCACCCTCCTTACAATAATAATGATCTCGTCCAAGGCTAGTTCCCCAAATAAGGTAGTGATAGGGTCAGAGTTCTCATCTATGAGTAGTTACCATGTAAGGTATTGGGTCACTACTACGTGTCTTCAACCCAAGAAACGATAACAGTGGGTTCTCAAAATTTGGAGGACCCGGGGACAATCGACTTGTTTGTGTATGTAGACATATTTCCTTCCCCGGCGCGTGTAGATCTTGAGTGATGTGATGACCATCACAAACACTTTGTCATCTTAACTCACATGGTAACCTCACATGCGCATAAATAAATCATAATGATTAATCAAAACACAAAAATACTGATCTCTTTTATTTTCTCTATTGTTTATGTTTTACTTCTAGATTTTCACTTTACAACAATGCCTTGTGCTTCATTTTACAACATGTTGTGCCTCATTTTACAACAATGCGTTGTGCCACATTTTACAACAACAATCACTATTTATTCATGCTCAAATGCATTCATTTAATTACATAGTGTGCACACACACACATGCACATATATGAAACAACGTCAAAAGAACGGGGAAAAACATAGTCGCGAACCTTATCTTACTAAGGTCCTCTCTAGGAGGGAAACGTAGTGCCGGAGCACAAATTATGGTGTACAATGGTGCCCAATTCTTGTGAACATTTAGTGGTACTGGTACCGAAAGTTCAGGCATCCAAAAAACAAATCAATTAACCTTTTAGTGACCAAAGTATTGAAAGGATGGGCAGTTATTCATATAGTGGAAGAGTTGAGTGTTAGCCCATGCAAAAGTCCATGCAAAGACCATCCTTCTTCAAGTATAGTTTAGTCTCACATGTTGGTTTGGAGTTGAGTTTCCCTCCTTCCTATAAATATTTGAACACATACTTGTATTATGGACTTGAATATAATGAGAAATAAAGAATTATGTTGCCCTGTATTTCAGTTTTATTCATGGTATCAGAGCACTCAACTCCTAACATTTGAACTCTCACCAACTGAGTTCTATTTTTTGCTGCAGTTTTTCGTTTCTCGGGTACTCACAAACGGCTCCCCGGAGCTCGCCAAAATTCGGTTGCTCGTATGTTGTTCGATTGAGGCCCCCTTCCCCGGCATTTATATGCCCTTACACCTCTGAAGTACTCGCAACCTGTTCGTAGAGACTCACCTTCACTTGCATCACTGTCTGAACTCGCCTCTTCTCAGGCATTTATGAACTCGTCTACGGTTTCTCACCTGCATCAATCATTCTTTTTCGGACTCCAGTCTCCAGAGCTCGCAGATGCACGCAAAACGCACAAACTTCCGCTTTTCCGGTTTCTCGACTCTATTTCTCGCAGACGATGGCGTGGTCACGCAGGCTCCAGAGCTTGTAGACGCTCGTACACCTCGTCGACTTCTGCTTTTGCAGTTTCCTGTCTCTGTTTCTCACATAATACGACATTCACAACTCGTCGACTGCTCTTTCCAGCACTCGCCGGCTTGAGCTCGCATAAGTTTCCTTCAAGAACTCGCCAACTCCCAACTACTATGCTTTCTGAACTAGACTTCAGACTCCACGTTTTGCGCTCCCCTGCTTCAAAGCTCATTGTTTCCTTCTCTTCAGCGCTCATCAGGTACCCTGCGACCACTTTTAGTGACCTCTGCGCCCTTGTCGTCTATCTGCTTTGAGACTAGGCTTGCTCGTTCTCAAAATTTGTCGACACCTTCCAACGCATGCTTATATCATGGGGGAAAGCGCAACATCCGCCTTGTCCACCATTCCATCCACACTCACCTTGGATCCCCTCTATGAAGTTCTCGACGAACTCAGAATTACCACTATCTCCCTTACTGTAATGAAATATTTTGTTTAGTGGATCCACTTTGTGTGTCGTGTCCTTCAAACTAAGGTTCTTCTCCACCATTTGACTTGCACCCCGTCAATTAAACCTTCCGAGCAATGGCTCGGGAATGATGGGCGAGTGCAGTACTGAAACTTAAATTACATGGAGAGAACCGTATCGCATGACTATGCACCACGAGACTGCCAAGGATATGTGAGATGAACTAAAATCTCTGTACTCCAAGAAAAGCAGTCATCAACATTCAATCTCTTTAGAGATCTCCGGTCCATCGAACTTGGATTGGACGATGACCTAACATCATTCGTGGCCTAGTACAAAACTCTTGTTAAGGCTTGGATTCAGCACCAGCCTTCAACGGAAGATTTCACAACCCAACGGACTCAGAAGGAGGTTGTCGGCATAGCACTAATGATGGCAATATGGAACGCCTACCACCTCATCTTCACAGTGATTGTGCAAATATCTTATCGTCTTCCACGATTCCCTCTCTCTCGGATGCGTGCTTCATGATTTTGAAGGTGACTCCGCCCACCGATGTCTTTTTGACTCCTCCAAAACTCTATTGATGTTCGTCCTCCACCGAGAGGGCATTGGGATGTCTCCGTGGGTTTTGGGGCAGTGGATGAGGATACAACATCTTCATGTATAGTTTAAGGCCCGTTTGTTAGAGCTGATGGGCTCTGGTGCACATTGAAGAAAACGCATGTTCAATCAAAAACATCATTTGGATGTGCATATTTTAAAACCTTCATTTCTTAAAAAAGTTGGTTTTATGTCAAAAAAACCAGTTGGTGCCTGTAACTTCTTTTGTTGTGGTTCGAATGGCGTGTTCCTCCCAATCCTCTCACAACTTTTCACGTGATTCTTCTTCTCGATGGCGCTGGACAAGATCATGATCTCCTTTCACCTTCCTCAACAGGGATCCTGATCTCCTTCCTCCTTCCTCGACAACGATCATGATCCCTACAAGGATTACGACAGTGATCCTGGCATCCTTGGTCGACATCGATCGGCTTCCTTGACAGCAATCCCAAATTCAGATTTGATCGCCATCAAGCTCGAGATTTCATTCCTCCTTCCTTGACAGCGATCCCGACAAGGTAACCACACACCTCTTCTCTCGGCATCGTTCCAGTTCTGAATAATTTTCTGGAGCTTCTTCTGGTTATAGGGTTTTTGCAATGTTAAAAATCAGTTCCAGTTCTGAATGATTCCAGTTGTGAATCAGTTCCTAATCATTTTCTGGAATTATGACATGTATAAGAAGTTTATTCCAGTTCTGATTTCTAAATGAATATATAAAAAACATATTTCGTTCTCGTAAAGTTCTGAATGAAACATATTTGATGCTCTTATAGTTCTGAATTAAATATATAAAAGAAACGTATTTCAGTTCGGAATGAAATATGTACAAGTTAATATAAATTGGAATGAAAATGACTTCCTAATCAGTTCTGATAGATTAGGAATAAAAAATGGAACTTTTCTTAGAGATCAGTTTTTTTTTTAGTTGGAAAAAATAGGGCATCCAGTTCTCATCGATAAAAAAACATGGTAGTGCTTTTCTATACTACAATGACTACACAAACTATGGTAGTGTTTTTTTACTCTCAAAAAATGGGCCTTCGAGTTCTTCATTCAAGGTAGTTTTTTTTTTTGCTTTTGTAGACGTCTCTTGTGATTTCACAATGTGAAACAAATATATTTTACAAAACTTCATTTTTAACAAACAATATATATGCACAGTTTTTCAATCAGCTCTCCAAACAAAGTTTTACACAGTTTTTTTTGCTGCAAACTCTAATTTTCGCGAACAATTTCTTTTTCAAACTTCGTTTCTGACAGCTCCCTTTCGATCAACAACATCCGAAACAGACGCACCATTAGTGTTAACCCAGATCCTATGACCGCAGCAAGAACCAAGTTATCCTCGGCCAGAGCAAGCATTTGAGCATTGGGCAGTGCAGGTGGTTACTCCGAGAGTGTCTGCACACTCAGTCTTCAAGCCAAGCAGCAGCAGCCTTGGCCTCAAGAAGCTCGGGCGGACTCTACGAGTGACTGATCCAGCTCTGCCTCCTCGGCATCCTTAGTAGAGGTGGTTACACCCTCGTTTAACCCCTCTCTCTCCTACCCCGTCTCTTTTGTATCCCGGGCAGCTCACATTTATTTCACCTACCCGTTCGGCTTAGTTATTAAAGGCACAAGGCGCACCAGGGCGCAAAGGGGTCTTGAAGCCTAGGCTCAAGGCACAGGCGCGCGTCTGTCGAAGGCAAGGCGCAACCACATACATTTTAAAAATAATCAACATCAAACATCATTTCAGTTTCTCGATCAAATTCTTCATCTAGTCTACTAATTAATCATACATTACTATCATTTATATCTCATAAAAAATAGAATCAATTTGGTCACGTGCATCATATCTAAGTCTTAATACACAAATATATTTCACAAACACTAAATCAATACAAAAATTAAAAAGTTCTTACATTATTTTTTTCTTAATTTTTGAAGAAAAAAATTACAACAAAAATCTAACTCAGACGTGTCTTCTATATTCCAAAGGCGCAAATAAAGCCCACAGAGGCGCAAACCTCTGAGTATGGTGAGTCTTGAGCCTTAGGCGCGCCTTTAATAACATAGTCATTCGGGCAGACGACTTTTTGTATAAATAGGGGACCATGGTACCCAGAAAGGCCCGTTGAAACTTGAGCATGTTCCTCCTTGTTGGTGCGGTCTCAAGTGCACATCATTCTCTATTGCCTGGATTTATGTTCCTACTTGTAATAGCTTTTTAATAGCTTTTCAGATAAGCAATATTACCTTTGCAATGAAATGATTTTTCTAGTTGCAAGAACATCTGGTGTAGTCGCTCGCGGCATTCTTCTCCTCCCTCTCTTATGTTCACTCCTACCCATTGTGGCTAGTAGTTGATTGAATGCAGTCCCTGATTCCCCTGCTTTTAAAAGGTCTGTGATTGAGTGTAAAGGTTGGGGATACTTTTGGCCCCAACAGTTCGAAGATGCGGTCTTCAGATCTCAAGCAATCGAAGAATCTACCATTAGGGTTGGAGGACAGCAACCATGGAGTTCGCTCGGCGGTTCCGACCCCCAGGAGGAGGTGTGGTCACTAGAGAACAGTTCAAGCAGAAGTATAACTTCTGCACGAAATGGTCACCCGCCTAGTAAGTAGGAAATTCGCAGCCCAATGCAAGGATTTCTTCAGGGAGACCGCAACAACTCGCTTAGGTAGAATCTTCAATTTCAAAGAAGGGCCCGACTATGGAAAAGGATGTGAGTCCAACTGTCCTTTCATTGATCACGTATGACTGGAGTCTGCCCCAATTAGATTCAGGGAGCCCAGACTTTCTAGGTTCTCTGGGAGGAAAGATCTGGTCTATCATATCCATGTCTTCGATTTTGCAACTTCCATCCAATTCCTCTCGGACGGGGTCCGGTGCAAGATGCTTGCCCCCATTATTGACGAAAAGGTCGGGGAGCAGTTTTATAAGCTCCCCCCTTGCTCTATTTGCTCTTTCATAGAGTTAAAGAGGGAGATGATGTTGAGGTTTGCAACCTCTAAGAAGAGGAAGAACGACCTGGATGTCCTCTTCCAGATCCGACATGGCACCAACGAGACGATGGGCCAATATGACCGATTCTAGGAGTAGATGTTGGATATCCACGATGTTGATCCGGTTCTCTACCAAGTCGCGTTCATCTTCGGCCTGCAAGAGAGTTTTTTCAAATTTGACGTGAGTAGGGAAAGGCCAAGCTCCTATGGAGAGCTTATAGAAGCGGCCAAACTGACCTCTCCAAGAATTTCAGCCGTCGGCACAGCGCGGAAGAAACCTTCACCATCGTCCCCCGCACCGTCCACATCATCACTTTCAGCAAATGGGGCCTGTACAACCCCACTTTTCTCAAAAAAAAAATGGAACGCGCCCCCTCCGATTCTAGCAACGACACTGAATCGCCCTCTACAATGGGGGGACGATCAAGAACAGTACACTGACATAGGAGTGTCCATGGATGAGGAGATGAAAATCCTCCAGAGGCAGCAAGGTTTTAAGAGGCCCAAACCTCTGAGGGCGGGTTTCAGAAATAGAAATCAAGAACTCTTTTGAAAATATCGTAGAGATGTAGGGAACAACACGGAGAACTGCAGAGCCCTCCGGGAACTGATAGAGGCTTCAAAAGGAAGGCAAGCTGACCTTCTGGCCGGTAAGACCAACGACGCCTCCACCTCCGGAAAAGGAAAGGAGAAAAAGGTAGCGGGATCTAATGCACTCCATTACGAGTGCGTGGAGCAAGAGGACATCGACGTCTATGGGAGCATAGGGAGGTTGGGATGCGTAGAGTTAGAAGATATTGTCTGACTTGGCCAGATTAATTGTACTCGCGCGCGGGGGTGGGGGCTCAAGTCCTCAAAGAAAACAAGCATCAAGCGCCTCCACGAGAAAGATGTTGCCTCAACTTCCCTGGGAGCACTCTCAAGGGGGGGAGGTTTCCTTAGAGGAAGAAGATTTCCGAAAGACAGCAACTCCATTCCACAATGCAGTCGTAATCAAGGCAGTCCTGGATAACTATTTGGTGTCGAAGATTCTGATCGACACCGGTAGTTATGTGAATGTGTTTTTCAAGCCGGTGTTCGACACCATAAATATAGGCAAGTCGTTGAAGGAATGCGATGAGCCTTTGTAGGACTTTTTGGGTGAAATGAAAGAGGTCAAGTGAAGTGTCGACCTCTCAGTAACCATGTGCAGGGTCACGAGGCAGGAAACCTTCTTAGTGATCGACGCACCCAGCATATACAACACCATTCTTGAGAGACCCTGATGAATAAATATCAAGCAATAATTCCACCTTACATCAGATGGTGAAATTCCCCTTGGGAGGAAGGCAGTTTATGGTCCACAGCAACCCTAGGATGCCTAGAGAAAGCTACATTAGATGAGTCAACCTTATCGATGAATAAGTCAACCATATCGATAAATAACTCCCTCCTCGAGTTCATGAGGCAACGATGGAAGACCATCTCCTCTCTGAAGTAGAATATTGAGGGATCGCAGTGTCATCCGCAGAGATGAAGACAACAAATACTTGGCTCACATGCTCGATTGCATCATGAGGATATTTTTACCATTATTATTATCTATCCATGCATTTCTTATTTTTAGTTGTCTTTTGAACATTTAGGCTCTGTTTAATTGGGTTGTTGCTGATGGAAAGCTGCTGATGAAAAGCTGATGTTAGAAAAATTGTTGATTCTGGAAAACGGAGTTATGTTAAAAAACTATTTGAGTGAAATGGAGTTTGGAAAAGTTGTTTGGAAACAAAATGAAATTTTGATTGAATTTATTTTTCTCATAACATAATTACCAACCATTAAGGCATTCTTTTAGAACATAACACCAAACACAAAAAACATTGTTTCATTCAGACATTTTTTTGGAACCAATTACCCCCGCCATTTCGGTCTATGCAGATATTACAGAAGAGCATGACTTCAGCATTGTCCCACATTGCGGACACCTCACCATCTTTTGTTTTGCTCATCCTTAGAAAATAAAACATGTTATACTTTCTGTTAAAATAGCCCATGTAAAAGGGCCCATTATTGGGCTCATTTATTGTTTTATCCTCTCTCCTCCTTTAGTCCCACATCTTGTATAGGATTTTCTTCTCTCTTCCTCTTCCTATATATTTGTATTCTCTCCTTGTATTTACATACACAAGCAATACATACAAGATGTGAGCTCTCTCAACATGGTATCAGAGGCAGGTTACTGTCTTTTGCGGCTTGTTTTTTCTAACCACCAAGCCCGCCCGGTCTCTTTTTCCTCCTACCCGCCGCTTTCTCTCTTGCGGACTGGTAGCCTACCCGCTCCGGTCTTCTGACCGCCCCTGACTCTGCGGTTTGCACCTTTGCATCCGCTTCTCCTCTCCCTCTCCGTGGTTCCACCCTCTTCAGGCTTCTTATAGCCACCCTCTCTCTGCTTCGTGGGGCCCACCTTTCTTCAAACCGCTGCGGGCTCTCTGCTTCTGTCCGCTGCCAGTTCCGCTGTGGCCTCGCTTTCAGCCCGCTGCGGCCTTGCCTTCTGTTCGCTGCCAGTCTCTACTCGCGGCCTCTTTTTCTCTAGCCGCTCGAGTTCCTACTCGCGGCCTCTCTCCTCTTTCCGGGTTTTCTGTCAACCCGCCCGGGCTGTTTTCTGACCGCTGCTGGCTTCACCTAGACCGGGGCGGTCTCTCCTTTGTTTCTGCCCTTTGGTCGCGACCTGACTACTCGCTGGTGTCCGGCTTGACCGTGCGGACTGCTTCCTATCCGCACTCTGGTCGTGGTCTTCCTTAGTCTTTCTTGCCGGCGGATTATCCTCTATTCGCCGCGATCTGCCCTTATGGGCTCTTCCGGTAACTCTTCTGGCTCGACGGCCAGCCCGCCTGCCGACTGCCCGGCCTGTCCAACTGACCACGCGGCTTACCCTACAGAACTCCGCGACGAGCTGCGCATCACTACCATCTCTCTTTCGGGAAAGAAGAACTTCATTCCTTGGGTCCATTCAGTTCGACGGGTTCTTCAGGCCAAGGGTCTTCACCCTCACCTTACTCAGGCTCCACCCACCCCTCCTACCGATGACTGGCTCCGCAATGATGGCCGAGTTCAGACCTGGATCTTAAATTCTTTGAATGGTGAACCATATCAAATGGCTATGTATCATGAGACTGCCAAAGATATGTGGACTGAGCTACACTCCTTATATTCTGTCCGGGACAGCCTCCAGCATCTCTACGACATCCTCACTGACCTCTTTACTCTGGACGCTAGAGGGGCTTCTGATATGTCCTCCTTTGTTGCTCGTGCGAAGACTCTTGCTGAAGCCTGGATCCAGCATCAGCCTTTTACCAATGATGCTCTTGCTCAGCGCGCTCAGAAGGAAGCCGCCTGTACCGCCATTCTTATGGCCCGTCTTCCCCCTCACCTTCAGAGCATTCGTGCTCAGGTCCTGGCGTCCTCTACAACTCCATCTTTTTTTGATGTGTGCTCCATGATTCTCCGAGTACCACCTCCTCCAGATACTACGGCTCCTCCGGCCCTTCTTCAGCAGGCACCTCCGCTTCTACCCTTCCCTCCCCCTCCTACTCGGGGGGGTCGTTCAGGCTCTCGCGGCCGTGGTCGTGGTGGCCGGGGTCGGCCGAAGTGTTCCTTCTGTGGCAAAGACGGTCATCTCGAGGCAACCTGTTACAAGAAAGTTGGCTATCCTCCTCGCCCGGCGGCTTCTGTTGCTACCGATGTTGTTCCTCCTGATCTTGAAAGTGTCCGTCTTCAGCTCCAGCATCTCCAGGGCTTGCTCCATCCCCCATCTGCCTCTGTTGCCTCCGTCTCCAACACAAGTACCGCTTGTCTCTCCACCGGCTTGGGCTGGACTGTGGATTCTGGCGCTACTCATCACATTACTCCACATCGCCCTACCCAGTACCTGAATTCCCCTTATCCACAGTCTATTACTGTGGCCAATGGAGCCACTGTTCCCGTCTCCGGCTCGGCAGATCTTCCTCTCACCTCCTCCATCTCCCTTCGCTCGGCTCTTCACGTCCCGAGTTCTCCGTTCAATTTACTTTTTGTTGGACGGCTTACTACTGATTTGGATTGTTCTGTTATATTCACTTCCTCTTCTTTTGTTATACAGGATCGGCGGACGCAGACTACCATTGGTAAAGACCGGCTGCGGAATGGGTTCTACCTTCTCGACAACTCTCCCACCATCCTCTCCTCCATTTCTTCCACAGATTGGCATTGTCGTCTTGGGCATGCTCCTCTACCGGTCCTCCAGCGGGCTCTCCCGGATGTCTCTCTTACCCCCTTTCAGTGTGATTCCTGCATCCTCGGCAAGCAGAGTCGTTCATCTTTTTCTTCGCATTGTACTCGGAGCGCTGCTCCTTTTGATTTAGTCCATTCGGATATTTGGGGACCATTTAAAATTTCTAGTATTTCCGGTTTTCGGTATTTTATCACGTTTATTGATGATCACTCTCGCAATACCTGTCTATACTTACTTCGTGATAGCTCCGAGCTTTCTCGTGTCTTTCGGGCATTTGTCCTCGAAACTCGTACGCAATTCCACAAGACCATCAAAGTCCTACGAACTGACAATGCTCGTGAGTACACTAGTCACGAATTTACTGCTTTATGTTCCGAGTTTGGGATTGTACATCAAACTTCCTGCGCTTACACGCCGCAACAAAACGGTGTTGCCGAACGCAAGAATCGCCACTTACTCGATGTTGCCCGTTCCCTCATGCTTCAAATGCATGTCCCTAAACCGTATTGGAACTTTGCGGTCTCGACCACCTGTTTTCTCATAAACCGTCTCTCTTCCTCTATTCTCAACTACGCTACTCCGTTCAGCATCCTCTTTCCCTCCGCTACAGCCTTTCCTCTCCCACCTCGTATGTTTGGTAGCCTATGTTATGTCCACCGTTTGGGGCCTTCATCGGATAAGTTGGATCCCCGGGCCGCCAAGCATATCTTTGTTGGTTATTCTCGCACTCAAAAGGGGTATGTCTGTTATTCTCCTGCTACACGCAAGATCTATGTTTCTGCTGATGTCACTTTCCGCGAAGATCAACCATACTTTTCTGCTCCCTTACCTGACCGTCAACCACCCACACCTCCATCCATCCCACGCCCGGTCATTCCCACCACTCCTCCACTGCCTGTCATTCCCTCTCCACCGTCTGTCGTTCCCTCCAAACCACCAGTTATCCGTGTCTACACTCGTCGCTCTACCCCTTTTGTTGCCCCTCTGTCGTCGGTCTCTACCATGGATACTCCGCATCCGACTGATCAGGTATCGTCTTCCACTGCTCATCCCCTGGCCAACTCCGTCTCTCTTCATCGCCTCTCTCCGCATTTACGCACTTTGACTACTTCTCTCTCTTCGGTTGCTATTCCTAATTCTGTGCAGGAGGCGCTTCAACATCCCGGCTGGCGAGCAGTCATGGAGGAAGAAATGTCTGCTCTCTGTTCTAACCAGACTTGGTCTGTTGTTCCCCTTCCACCGGGCCAGAAACCAGTTGGGTGCAAATGGGTCTTTGTCATCAAACATACTGTCGATGGGACAATTGACCATCTAAAGGCCCGTCTTGTGGCTCGCGGTTTCACTCAACAGGAGGGGCTCGATTATGAGGAAACGTTCTCTCCGGTGGCCAAGCTTAATAGTGTTCGTGTCCTCATCTCTGTTGTTGTCCATCGCCGGTGGCCTCTCTTTCAGCTGGATATCAAGAATGCCTTCTTGAATGGGGACCTCCAGGAAACTGTCTACATGCAGCAACCGCCCGGGTTTGAGACCACGGGGGAGTCACAGGTCTGCCATCTTAAAAAGGCTCTATATGGTCTCAAACAATCTCCGCGGGCATGGTTTGAAAAATTCAGCAAGGTCCTCTGTGCGATTGGCTTCACTCGGAGCTCGGCCGACTTCTCGCTCTTTACTCGTCACCACCCAACAGGAACGGTTATTCTGTAAGTTTACGTCGATGATATTATTATTACTGGAGATGACTCTCAAGAGATACAGGCAGTAAAAGTCCATCTAAACTCAGTCTTTCAGACCAAGGATTTGGGACCCCTTCGCTATTTTTTGGGCCTTGAGATTGCCAGAAGGCCAGATGGGCTCACTCTCTCTCAACGAAAATTGTCTTGACCTTCTTCATGATGCGGGTCTGTCTGGCTGCAAGCCCAGTGATACTCCTATGGATGTGAACCACAAACTGTGTGCCCAGGCCTCTGACTCCGATCTCCTTCTTCAGAATCCTGAATATTATCGACGTCTTGTTGGAAAACTGATATATCTCACAGTTACCAGACCGGATATCTCCTTTGTTGTTGGTCTTGTCAGCAGATACATGCACTCTCCTCGAAAATCTCATCTTCAAGCAGTGGAACGAATTCTCAGGTATCTGAAAACCGCTCCTGGTCAGGGACTTGTCTACAGGACCTCCTCTTCTGCTCCAACATTGGTGGCATATTCAGATGCCGACTACGCTGGCTCTCTCGATGACCGGCGATCTACGAGTGGTTTTTGCACTTACCTTGGAGGACATCTTGTAACTTGGCGAAGTAAGAAACAAGCGGTCGTTGCTCGCTCTTCAGCCGAGGCAGAGTACCGGGCAATGGCATCGGTTGTATCAGAATTAACATGGCTTGAGAGTCTTCTTACTGATCTGGGTGTAAAATTACCATCACCGGCTCTTCTCATTTGTGATAGTCAAGCCGCCATACACATCGCAAAGAACCCGGTCTTTCACGAAAGGACGAAGCATATTGAGTTCGATTGTCACTTCATCCAGGAAAAGGTTCAAATGAAGAAGCTTGACTTAAAGCATGTCCCAGGATCGGAACAAGTTGCAGATGTCTTCACAAAGACTCTTTCCAAGACACTATTCTATCAGTGCTTGTCCAAGCTTGGCGCATTCGATTTGTACGCTCCAGCTTGCGGGGGAGTGTTAAAATATCCCATGTAAAAGGGCCCATTATTGGGCCCATTTATTGTTTTATCCTCTCTCCTCATTTAGTCCCACATCTTGTATAGGATTTTCTTCTCTCTTCCTTTTCCTATATATTTGTATTCTCTCCTTGTATTTACATACACAAGCAATACATACAAGATTTGAGCTCTCTCAATACTTTCTATGAACACACACAACACAATACACAACATATACAACACGCACAAATAACACATACACCACACACAACACAGACAGGAATCAGTGAAATTGCAGAACGGGGGCTATGTATATAAAAAAATCAGTGAAACTATAAGATGGGGTGCTATGTATATAAAAAAATGTTATTTAAAATGCTTGACCTAACGAAACACAAGAAGAAGGGGGATACCTAACGGAAAGAAATCCAACAACCCAAGCAGGAATCCAACGGCCCAAGCAAAAACTGTAGAAAATCAGTGGCCCTATGCAGAAAATTGGTGAAACTGTGATTTCCTCCTATATGAAGAGGAAGAAGACATCAGGAAGAAGGAAATCAGGAAGAGGAAGTGATTCCTTTGCGACAAACCAACGAGAATATCATATAGAAAACATACCAGAGAACGACAAGGACAGAAACGTCGTCGAGAGAGATGTTGGTCTTCCGTCGTCGTCGACATCAAAGGGCGGATTGGGAGGGGCTCACGCTGTCATCAGGGTCAGATTTCAGGAATAGATGTCGCGATGCTTTTGCGGTTCACCGCAGAACATAGGTGTCGCTATCGCGCTTCAGTGCCTTTCAAAGGACAGGCTCCGAGTACTGGATGCCTTAAGCCCTTAAGACGTTCTTTTGGAGGAGTACTCTATCTCTGGACAGTCAAAGCCCCATTGAACGACTCTAGCAGAGGAATGCTCCACTAATGCATTATGTTCAACTGGTCCACCATAGTCTCTGACGGTAGACTCCTTAGGTCAAGTAGTGGACGCTTTAATCCCCCTAAACGTCATTTCGGAGGAACGCTCCGTCTCCAAACACCCATAACCCCACTAAACAGTTTTAACGGAGGAAAGCTCCACTATTACTTCGTGATAAATTGGTCCACCATGGCCTTCGGCTTCTGACAACTTGAGTCAAAATCACCAAATGTCGGCAAGATATGTTCCATATTCGAGAATATCCATGTTTTGCCCACTCTGAACTAAACCCCCATAGATAGTACAATTATCAAGCTCTGACCACATTTAGCGGGAATCCTCCCTGACAAATCGGATGTGAACATGTTAACTATTATAGGGTGTGGTCACTCTGATAGAGGTCGCACATACTCTGGATAATCTCCCATACTATCGTGTGTGCGACATTGATAATGTTAACGGGCAGTCATACCTGTAATGATCGCAAGAGCCTATAGTTATTTTCAGCCTATCGTATCTTCAATATATCCTAATTTGTTACTAACTATAAGGCGCGGTTACTTGCATAGAGAACACATATGCTCTGGGAATTCACTCGTTATAATCACAATACTTTTGGGGGTATTCTTTATTACGCCGAGCGGACACTCAGGCTGAATCAACGCCGGATTATCTTCTATGTCTTCTTTGTAATATCTAAACTCAACGCATGAACGATGGTTATATCATTAAAGTTTATGTTCTCTAAGTATGTTATTGATGGATAAAGCTCTCACCAAAAGGAACTACTCTACAGCACTCAGCTTGATGGGGGTATCATGTTGTCATCTAGGTAAGTGGCGGTTGTTATTCTACAATCTTGTACAATATGCCTATTTCAAGTCAGATCAAATGATATACATAAGGCAGTCATCAGTCAAGTGTTCGCACTCTCCACATAACAACGGTACATCATAATTTGATAAATATTTCAATATATGCATAAAGCAAATGTCGCAGGTCAGATATAGAAATCGCAAAGAGCGGGGATAAAATGATTTATCATTGATTAAGTGAAATGTATTAGTCAAAAACGCCTTGCGTGGTTATTGAAAATTAAAAGATATTAGTCACTCATCCTCCTCAGAGCCCGCCAGTCTTAGGCTTATACTCGCAACCTTCTTCTTCTTGGGCTGAGACTCAAAGGCGTTGAGAGTGTAGCCACTCGAACCGGTCACAATCCTAGTGGACAAGCTTTTCTCTCTTTCGCCCTCCGAAACGGTGATTTCTTCCCTAGCGTCCGTGTCTGCTTCAGCAGCCTCACCCTTCGAGGCGGAAATTTCAACATCGCCATAGTTTTTGTAGAGGGTCGCATAGTCAATATCGGTGAATTCACCCTTCAGGGCAATGTTCTCCCTCAAAAGGTCAAGAGTAAGCTCTGTCGATGCCTTGTTAGTTGTTAATCCATAATATGGCATGTCGATACTTTTGGTTCTCGAAGGTAAGGGTGGTCTGGAAGAAAAGCAATAAAAGGTTAGCAAGCGCAAACAGGTGTGTAAACACCACTACTTGAAAGTTGTCTTTTTTGTACCATCGATTTTGCATACAGGTGGGTGTTTTTCTTCAGTGTCTCATCGAGGCCGCACTAGGCTGTGTGGTTGTATGCGACCGCATGTAGCGTCGTCATTGCTTCTTTCCAAGTGACAGCACTCACGGGAACCTCAGACTGCTCTTGGAGGCTCTCCTTGTCAAACACGGCAGAATAGACATCGAGAGCATGCAGCGTCGCCCTACCATCCTCCCACCAAGAGGAGAGGCATGTACTAATGGTTACCAATTTGCGTTTGGGATACCACTACAACAAGGGATTGCCCGAACCATCCAAAAGGTATTTCCTCCGACCGGAGAAGGCGAGCTCTTTGTCGAGACAGGGCGGGCTTCCTCCTCTACGTAGAAGTGCTCGCACCACCGTGTACATGACTTCCCTCTTCGACTCCTGTAGGCGCCTCTTCTCGCTTGCGGTCAAGATGTTCCTGGCAGGTTGGTGCTATCTCTTTACAGGGACCATCAGAACAACTGCAAAGGAAGTAAAGTCAACACTACACGGTAAATGCGGTTCTTTACTTTACTAGTTGCTCGTACTTACAATCCTCCGCAGACATATCATTTACTTCCCTCACTCGTGGGGCGTAGTAGTCCACATCCAAGGCGACATGGTGGAAGAATTCAACTATCCGCCTCACTGATCCAGTCGGCGCGGACACTTGAAAGCCATCTTTGTTGCGTGGGTCCGGCACCATAGAGAGACCGTTGAAATCTCCCTTGAAGAAATTGAATTGATCCTGCCAATTTTGAACGTTGTTGGGAAGGTTAAGAAACTGCATCTTCTCCGAGCCAACGTGCATGTCCCTCGGCTCTCTTGCGTACTTAGAAGAGGTTGTGAAAGACCTCTAAATTAAACTGAATTCAGAAACTTGATATATGTTGAAGAAAGTAACCGACGTCACAGTGTTCGATAACAACTGGGCAGACACCGCTCTGAAGTAGTTCAATACCTTAACCATCTCAGGGAATATGGGGAAGGCCCATCCAGAGTCAAAATGATCAAAGGGGACGACAATCTCATCATTATGCATGATGGTCAACCTCTCCTCTCCCAAGGGTAAGCGCACCAAGCACTGAGTATTGATTGGATGCCGCGTCAAGAAGTGGGCGAAGTCTTGTTGGTCTGATATGGTTAGAACATCTGGTTCATAGGACAGGAAGGTAACCGCACAACCAACTCGTTTCGAAACCATTGCTCGTAACCGCACCAGCTGGCTCAGTTCTATCACGTGAATCAGGTACGCAATAAACGAAAGACACCCCCTATTTATAGGTGGACCGTTGTACTTAGCCTCAAAAGTCAAAGTGTCATCAGTCTCAAGCTCGGACAGTCACTCCCCTAGCGACCGCCACCTCCCGAATCTTTCATGCAAAGCAAAGCAAAAACAAGGCAAGTATTCGCATCAAGTTGATTTGACCCCCACAACAAAAGCATTCAAAGCAAGATAACATTAACAGAATAGCATTTAAAGGAGAAACAGTATAGCGCGTAACCGTGTGCGCCATAAACGCAAAGAAATAATTATTACAGATATGAATCAAAGAGTGTTCGCAACAACAAAAACTAGCGCCTTAATCTCGAGAGGGGGCCCTCTCCACGCCCAAATGAGACAAATCGCCGGAGAGGTCGTTGAAGGCCTTGTGGGCAATGGTCAAACCTATGTTCAGTTGCGCACCAATGACGTGGAGAGATTGGACATCCTTTTGCACGTGCACCTCGAACGGGACGTTTGCTTCCACTAGGAGTGTCTGCGACCTCGATTCTGATGCTGCGCCATTTCACGGAGCACCCTGCTTCAGCAGGAGGACCCCAAAGGTAAGCGCATCAATCTCTTCTTTATAAGCTTTAGTTTCTTTTTTCGAGTCTTGGATCATTGTTTTTGCGGACCAAAGCTCCTTTCGGAGCGCGTCCAGCTCTCCAAAGCACCCTCCGGAGTGTGTCCAGCTCTTCTTTATAAAGAACAATTTTGCTATGTATTCAGATTTCTTCATATACTATACAATTGTAGGCAAAAAATGTATTGCGTACTCTAGAAAGCAACTATTGCTCCCAAGGATTTCGTCATAAACCTCCCTGAACCCCTTCATTCAGACTAAAATCCTTCACAACTTTGAATTTTGAGAAAAAGGTTTATATTACTTGGGGTACATTTGAATGAAAAAATAGTTGCTTTCTAGAGTCTTGGATCGTTGTTTTTGCGGTCCAAAGCTCCTTTCGGAGCGCGTCCAGCTCTCCAAAGCACCCTCCAGAGCGTGTCCAGATCTTCTTTATAAAGAACTATTCTGCCATGTATTGAGATTTTCTTCACATACTATACAATTGTAGACAAAAAATGTATTGTGTACTCTAGAAAGCAACTATTGCTCCCTAGGATTTTGTCATAAACCTCCCTGAACCCCTTCATTCAGACTAAAATCCTTCACAACTTTGAATTTTGAGAAAAACGTTTATATTACTTGGGCTACATTTGAATGAAAAAATAGTTGAATAAATACAATGACATATAAACGATAGGGAGTTATTATGCCTTAACAATGAATAACCATCCCTACGTCTTTTGTCATCCTACTTCCAGTTATTCTAAACTCGATTTCCTAGCTTTGAAGCATAATCTTAAGGTTATAAAGAATAAATACATTTGGATAAACTTTTTTCAATAAAACTCCTAGTTCAATCATGCCTGCATTATTAACCCTTTTCAACCCCTTTCACTAACACTTGAATTGAAATTGTCAACACCCATTTTCACCAACTCCCAAATATTATGTGTTCAAAACACATCCTTGATGTTTATTTTAGGAATAATTTGCAGCACCACAATCTTTGCAGCTAAATCTTACACCAAGCAATACTCAACAACTGACCTTTTCTTCAAATTATTCATGTCCTCCAGAGATCAATTTCATAAGAAAGTGAGCCCACAAAATAAATTAAAAGGAAAAGTCAATATAAGATCCTCACCTAGTATTGCAGAGTAACATTGATTCTTCATTCCATTTTCAAATCCCCAAAATCACTTTACTATTTCTGATTTAGTAATAGTATTGTAAATTTCTACCTAGACAGGCAAAGGTTAGGGCTGTACAATTGTTTATCATATTGTTTGTATAAACATTTCTAAGGGTAGGAAAAGTATTACAGAATTAAGCCTTTAGCGGCGAAAATGAAGTTGGTATAAAGAACTTCAGCAATAAAAGAAGTCCTGATTTAGAACATAAATAAACCATTAAAAGCCTACACGATAATTTCATAAATGGGAAAAACAAGAAATTTGTAAAATTGGTAAGTATAAGGTAAAAATTGAGTGATCTTTTACCTTATGTAGACCAAGTTTGCCACTATTCCCATAGAAATGACTATACAGACATCTGGTGACATATTTGGAATTTCCTCTACGCTTTTAGAACATTGCCTTAGGAAATTGTGAGCAGCATGAAGTGCACCATCCACCAGCTTCTTAAATTCCCTTGGAATTTCAGGCGGCACGGCATCATCAAAAAAACGTGAATCTTTATATAATTTTGAATCAGGATCCCAATCCTTGCCAAGGCACATCATTTGCAGATGTAGTTTTTCCCATCCCTATATCCTGGCCTATAAAACCCGCCACTGCCAAACCGAGCGATCACGGCATTGGTTCAAAATTTTACCTAAAAAGTGGGAAATGAAAAGGAAATTTAGAAGCATAGAGATAAACTAAAATAATAAAAGTCTTATTAGTTTTCAAAAATGTAGTATCATTTCAGATACACTAGATACTCTAGTTGTAGCCATATCATGTACATTAGTATCAGCGAAATTATACATGAATGAGTATTTTTAATTTACCTAGCATGAACCTATGTCTAGTTTCTAGTTTTCATATGCTCTTTAGAAATCTTTACTATAGTTGCCAAAAATATAAAGTTAACCTGATCGGCGCAGTTTATAAAATTCTTCAGTAACACCATTCCAGATCTCAATATTGCGGCTCATGAGCATTTATGAAGTGTTCTGAGTCCCTTTCTTTCTCTCTATTCAATACATGAGGAGGTTTTTAACCTTCGCCAAGCCAACATTTGTAGTTCTAAAGATATCAAACGATCCTTTCTCAGGTTTACTTCTAGGATCTCTCTCCGACTTGCACTAATGTTCTTTGAGAGGTATGTTTTTGCTGAAGTTCAACATATTGTGAAGATGTGCTTCTGTGACTGAGGTTGGAAGATGACGATTGTGAAAATTGATGTTCAATGTGGGTTGAACAGAGATCCCTATAAATTCAACAATATAAACAACATGAGCTTAACTGTGTAACATAAAAGTACCTTCAAAAAGAGCATTCCAGTATAAAAAAATAAGGAAAATTTTGAAAACAAGCTAATCATTTAGGGAAAAATAAACACCAAGTAGAGATGTGCCATTTTAGAAACAAATTATTTGTTACAATAATATTTGAGTTTAATATACCTCTAACATCAAATAAAAAAGGAGCAGCACACACCAAAAATATCATAGATAAGAGAAACTAAAATACTTACAAGATAAAGACATTCTGAAGCATAACACTTTCACTAAAATTAACAAAAAAAAAACTTCTATTGTAATCTAAACTCAATCAACTAATAGGTGTATGAACGCTACTACAACGTGACGGGGAGTCCACCCATCTTACGAAAACCCACAAGATCGACGTTCTACCGGGCCCAACACAGGTCCGCCTAGGAACAGGACATTAACGAGTAAAACTCACGAATTCATGCAATCACTACGACGAAAAGTACGAGAGAATCTCGTTCCCCCATCTAGGGCTAATCGCAATGAACAAGGCAGAAACATCACTGATTTGGGCTTATCGCCGCAGGTAGGTTTCATGCAGCATGCCTAAATTCAGACTCTCATGTCGGATCACTAATGCATATTATGTCGGGGACGTACACAATCGACCTGATAGCTCACAATGAATTGAGAGAAACTTGCATTGACGCTAATTAGCAACGAGTGCCCCTTCTATGAAATCAAAACAGAAAAAAGGTACACCGGATCGCAATCTACATCGGAGTCGCAATCACATGCCCTAGCGGAGCACCTGCTCTCCACCACGTAGAGAAAGAGTGACTCTACGAGCAGCTCACCCAAACATAGGTAGGGTCGCAATTCCAAGCCCCCGGCGGCGTGACTGTCCTCAACTGTCGTGAGTGGACTCTGCACGAAAATAAATAAACATAAGCACAGAAATACAGAACTTACGGTCCTACGACCGGGGCATCGCCGACCCATGAGAGTAACAGCCGTCTTTCCACAGATATGAGCCCCTGCCGGCGATTTAAGCTTCGCATCAGCACACAAACCGGTTTTCCTCTTTCGCATTGAGTTCCGAAGCGGCCGGCGATAGAGTAGGCGATGGGATCCAGTCCCATTTCTCCGGCCGGCGGAAGCTCGCGACAACGGAGCAGAAATCCAGCGATGGAGACGGCTTGCAGAAATCCAGCGAAAGGATAGGGTCATTTTCAGGATTCTCTCTCACGGTGGAGGCACGGGCAGAGCAGGAGGCTTCTTCGTTCCAGTAGGCTTGCGCAAGAGGGAGGGAGATCGGGCAGATGCCCTAATCGAGTGGCAGAGAGATCAAAGAGGGGGCGTCCTCTTCCTCCTTCCAGTCGAGGGGAGAGATCGAAGTGGGGCGATCAGGAGAGAGTTTCCTTGCGGCAACCCTAGACGAACGGAGTTTTTGGGTCTCGAGCCTGTTTTCGAGACCGTTTTCAAATTTCCAAATCATTACTATTTTACTATTAGCAAAGTACATTAATTTGATTTCTATCAAATCATTAATATTAACAAACCGTCATTTTTCAAAATGCTTATTTGAAAACTATTTTGTTACTGGCAAATCAATATAAAAATTTTCGCGTCGTTTTGAACTGCGTTTTATACGTATATTTTCATGAGAAGTGTCCAACATGAAAGTTGTAGATCTCGTCGAATATTTTTTGATTTGAAGCAATTTAGACCCCTGAAAAAATTCACGCTGAACATATGTACGAACACCCGAGATCGGCGTGACCTTTTTTGGAGGCCAAATCCGGGGAGTAAAAGGCTTCAAAATAAAAAGTGTTCAACATGAAAGTTGTAGATCTCGACGAGATCTATAACTTTCATGTTGAACATATTTTGATTTGAAGCAGTTTAGATCTCCAATTTGGGCCCCGAAAAAAGTAATGTCGAAAATCTGTACAGACGACTCGTTCCGTGCGTGTCTTATTTCGGGCTCAAATTGGAAGTTTAAACGGGTTCAAATCAAACTATGGTCATCATGAAAGTTGTAGATCTCGTCGAGATCTACAACTTTCATGTTGAACAGTTTTTGATTTGAAGTAATTTAGACCCCCGCTTTGACCCCTGAAAAAAGTCACGTCGAACATATGTACAGACACCAGGGATCGGCGTGATATTTTTTGGAGGCCAAATTGGGGGCTTAAATAGCTTCAAAATAAAACGTGTTCAACATGAAGGTTGCAGATCTCGACGAGATCTATAACTTTCAAGTTGAACACTTTTTGATTTGAAACAGTTTAGACCTCCGATTTGGGCCCCGAAATAAGTCACGCCGAAAATTTGTACAGACGACTCGTTCTGTGCATGTCTTTTTTCGGGCTCAAATTGGAAGTCTAAACGGCTTCAAATCAAAAACTGGAAAACATAAAAGTTTTAGATCTCGATGAGATCTACAAGTTTCATGTTTATCACTTTTTCAAATGAGAAACATTTGGGACTTAAAATTCAAAAATACAAAAATTGCAAAAAAAAAACAAGGTTGGTTTGCTAGTAGTAAATTTTGGGAAGAGAAAGAAATGCAGAAAATGGTTGAATCTGCTTTTTTCTGGTTTGCTAGAAACGAAAGTGGGTTTGCTAATAACAGCACACTAAAAATATCAGTTTTATGTAAAATGCATCTCAAAAGTTTAAAATGGCAAAATGTATCCCCCTCAAAGTAGTTTTTTTGGCAATGTGTGTCCTATAGTGTACATTTTGGTCATTTCATTTTTGACATTTTGCCAATTTTAAACTTTTGGAATGCATTTTACCAAAAACCGATATTTCTAAGGTACACTTTGTCAATTACCCGGACTTCTTTCATACACTTTTTTATCTCTCGAGATAGAAAGTTATTTTAGGAGATCAAAAACAGCTCAAAGGTCGTCAGGAGATCATATTTGAACTCAGAAAAACATATTTTGATCTCAGGAATATTTGATCTCTCAGATATCACCCGGAGTCCGGACGGAAAAATCTTGCAGACGAATGGGGGGTTATTAAAACCCTAATCTAAAAATATTATCCACACACAATCCTTTATTCGCACCTTATTATGAATTTTAGGTTATGTTTGGTACAGCGGTGGTGGTCGTAAATGCATGGGTTAAACTGTCATTCACTAACAACCACCTAGCAAATTTTATCCATTTGAACATAAAAGTGCATGAAGTTCATTAAGTGTGCGTTAAAAAATGACAGTTTAACACTCATGTTCACAACCGCCACCACTGTACCAAACGGAGCCTTAATTAAATTAAAGGCATTATAGCATTGCCTAGTTCCTTGTTGTGATGTAGACTTAGGCTCTGTTTGGAGCGAATTAGCACACGATGGTTTTTTGCAGAAGAGCGCCAAATAGTATTTGGAGCTGCTTTTATTTTCATCGCCCGTAGCTGAAAACAGTTGTGTGATGTTGTTTTCCCACAACGGAGATTGGGTCACGGCACACCGCACCTCCAGGCTTCTCCTGCACGTGAATCACAACCATGCATGTCGTTACGCTTTGTTTAAAACATCGCTAATGGTGGGGGAGGGTTCTGGC
The DNA here is from genome assembly GCA_039583875.1 of Platanthera guangdongensis. Lineage (NCBI taxonomy): Eukaryota > Viridiplantae > Streptophyta > Magnoliopsida > Asparagales > Orchidaceae > Platanthera > Platanthera guangdongensis. Next base: position 37,087,122 of record CM077157.1, on the reverse strand, counting down.
AGGGAAGTTGGTGCCTTCGTCAAGTTCTCCGGAGTCTGGCGACCACGTTGGTAATGATCTGGTGGCTGACCCCCACCGGATCGCTGGACGGGGACGGTTTCCCGTGGACAAACGGAGAGCCTCGCTTGGGAAGGTGGTCGGGGACCAAATAAGCTCGCTGGAAGGGGAGTCTCCTGGTTGCTCACTGTGGAGATTGATGCACCCCGCGGGATTACTTTCGCACTTCCGCCGTGTTGAACTGCTTCTTCCACGATGCGAGAAATTCTTATATATATATACTATACACTCCAAGAAAAATGAGCTTCTGTCGCTCGCGATCAACGACGTGCATCAAAAGCATGTTGCAGATGGTATTTTTGACGACGTACTGTATAGTGTATGTTTTCAATAGTGCTGATAATACTATTTTAGCTTATGCAAATGACGACATGCATTAAAAACATGTCATCAATACAAATTTTTATGACACGCAACAAAGGCACGTTGTAATAAAGTATGCACATATGGTTCATTATTCACAATTTTAGGCTTCCATCACTTTTACTACTATGTCTGCACTCCAGCCCTGACTTCGCTCGAGTTTCGGGTTCGATGCAGGCTCTATTCCTCAATTCCACTTGGGATTAGGGTTTATTCTTCATTTTTCTCTGATTTCCTCCACTCTATCTCGGTATGTACTGAGCCATGTATTTTCTTATATTCATGGAGCTCGCATACTTTTTCTTCTTCTTAGATGAGTCTGACACCAACGCGGGTTAGACAAACCTAACCGTCGGGTTACATCACCAAGCGTGTTTGTTGATCCAGACCGCTGGAGAAAGAAGAAAACTCGGCTATCCGCCGACTTCAATCCGCCGGGCTGTGGCGGTCTTGGCGAACTGTGTGGTCTGTCACTTCTGACCACCCACCTCCACTGCCACTTCAACAATTTCAACAAAACTTTGAAAGAGAGAGTCACAGAGAAGGCATGTCTGCATCTGTCTGCCATTTAGAGTAACGAATATCTCCCGACTCCTAAGAAGATTTGACGGGAACAACAAAACACAGGGAGGTCGGACCCTCGGACCTCGAGGCGTCAACCGGGTCAAGCATGCATCGTGTTAAAGATGTTGCTTTCTTGTTTTTGAAAAATGGAAAGAAATAAA
>CM077157.1:36838737-37085477 GCA_039583875.1 Platanthera guangdongensis | reverse complement strand
CTCTCGTGGTAGCATAAGTCCTTTGCTCCGATGACGATTCCGCCGCCAGGCTCCTACTAGCTGGCTAGGTAGGTTGATCTCTCGTGGTAGCCCAAGTCCTTTGGCTCCGATGACGATTCCGCCGCCAGGCTCCCACTAGCTGGCTGGGTAGGTTGATCTCTCGTGGTAGCCTAAGTCCTTTGCTCCGATGACGATTCTGCCGCCAGGCTCCCACTAGCTGGCTGGGTAGTTTGATCTCTCGTGGTAGCCCAAGTCCTTTGCTCCGATGACGATTCTGCCGCCAGGCTCCCACTAGCTGGCTGGGTTGGTTGATCTCTCGTGATAGCCGAAGCCCTTTGCCTGAGACAGTCCCGCTGCCAGGCTCCCACTAGCTGGCAGGGCCAGTGGTACCTCTCGTAGGAGCCCCAATTCTCTTTGCTCTGAGACAGTCCCGCCGCCAGGCTCCCACTAGCTGGCTGAGTTGGTTGATCTCTCGTGATAGCCAAGCCCTTTGCTCCGAGACAGTCCCGCTGCTAGGCTCCACTAGCTGGCAGGGCCGGTGGTACCTCTCGTAGGAGCCCCAGTTCTCTTTGCTCCGAGACAGTCCCGCTGCCAGGCTCCCACTAGCTGGCAGGGCCGGTGGTACCTCTCGTAGGAGCCCCAGTTCTCTTTGCTCCGAGACAGTCCCCGCGCCAGGCTCCCACTAGCTGGCTGGGTAGGTTGATCTCTCGTGGTAGCCCAAGTCCTTTGCTCGATGACGATTCCGCCGCCAGGCTCCACTACTGGCTGGGTTGGTTGATCTCTCGTGATAGCCGAAGCCCTTTGCTCCGAGACAGTCCGCTGTCAGGCTCCCACTAGCTGGCAGGGCCGGTGGTACCTCTCGTAGGAGCCCATCTCTTGCTCCGAGACAGTCCCGCTGCCAGGCTCCCACTAGCTGACAGGGCCGGTGGTACCTCTCGTGGAGAGTAAGTGTTTGCACCCCGAGGCCGTCTCGTCACCCAAGCTCCAATTAGCTGGCTTGACAGGTTGACCCCTCGGGGAGGGTAAGTGTTTTCACCCAGATGAGGTCTCGCCACCCAGGCTCCCATAGCTGGCATGGCAGGTTGACCCCGCAGGGAAGTGACACTCCGCGAATACGTTGGGTTGGATGTTTCTTTCCGAGCTTGTGCCAACCTCGAAAAGAGCGGTGATTGTGTACAACCCCGTATTCGCGAATAGTGGACCCTAAACAAGGCGGATGCGTTTTTAAGCTTTTGGGAGATTTTGCACTCTGGTGGCCAATTTTGGCTCTAGCTTGGAAATATACTAGTAGGGGGAAAATTTTACCTCCCCCCTGGTGGCCCCTTCTTTGAGGTAGGTGTAACGGGCAGGCAGGGGCGAGACCGGCCCGGGGCGGGTCTCGCCCGCCCCGCGGGCAGGCAGGGGCGAGAACCGGCCCGGGGCCGGGTCTCGCCCGCCCCGCGGGCAGGCAGGGGCGAGACCGGCCCGGGGCCGGGTCTCGCCCGCCCCGCGGGCAGGCAAAGGCGAGACCGACCCGGGGCCGGGTCTCGCGCCGCCCCGGGGAAGGTGGGGGGCGAGACCGGCCCGGGCCGGGTCTCGCCCGCCCCGCGGGCTGGTGGGGGCGAGACCGGCCCAGGGCCGGGTCTCGCCCGGACTGCGGTTTGGCATGTGGGCTCTCCCCATCCTTGGTCCCCTTTGGGCCTTGTCGTTACCGTTTTTTCCCCCGGGATGTTTTTACCTCTTCCCCCCGGCGTGGCGGTTTCCTATTGGCCCAAGGCTTATTTGCCTTGGGGCGTTTCAGACATTATGGGTCATGTGCTTGGGAAAAACTATAAATAGACCCCCATGGGTGCCTTTGAGGAGGATCTTTTTGGCTTCCTCCTCCCTTAGTTCCTCCTTGGTAGAGTAGAGAGAGCTCCTCCAAGGCACCTAGCTCAGGCATTGACTAGGGAGGGTAAGTGCTCAAGTAGCCTTCCGGGTGTGAGGTGGGACTTCCGCGCTAGAGCCGAGGGTCTGTTCCTAGTTTCCCAAGTCTTTGGTATGTGACGTTCCTCCGAGTGCAGTAGGTGTGAGGTCACCCCTCTTTGGGACCCCGAACTCCACGAGAGACCAAGTTTTTGGTTTCAACAAGTACCTAGAGCTCCTTGCAAGCTCTGCTAGAAACAAGACATGAATCGGGAGTCTCGGTCTGACACAATACTCATAGGTACACCATGCAGTCTGATAACTTCGTCCAGATAAAGCTCATCTATCTTTCTATTGGAATAATCAATCTTGAAAGGCATAAAGTGGGCACACTTGGTTTGTAACACCCCAGTTTTTGCAAGAGGTTCAATCTGCTGTTCTGGAAAATTTTTGGGTTCTGGCAGGAGGCACACGGCCTGCGACACGGGCGTGTCGCAGGGCGTGTCGAGGCCGTGTCGACACTCGGCCCAAGTGTCGACACTTTGTGCTCGACAAAGTGTCGAGAGTGAGGCACACGGCCTGCGACACGGGCGTGTCGCAGGCGTGTCGAGGCCGTGTCGACACTCGCCCAAGTGTCGACACTTTGTGCTCGACAGAGTGTCGAGAGTGAGGCACACGGCCTGCGACACGGGCGTGTCGCAGGGGTGTCGAGGCCGTGTCGACACTTGGCCCAAGTGTCGACACTTTGTGCTCGACAAAGTGTCGAGAGTGGGGCACACGGCCTGCGACACGGGCGTGTCGCAGGGCGTGTCGAGGCCGTGTCGACACTCGGCCCAAGTGTCGACACTTTGTGCTCGACAGTGTGTCGAGACTGGGGCACATGGCTTGGGACACGGGCGTGTCCCAGGCCGTGTCACCTCTCGGGTTGGTGATGGGCCGTGTCGTTGGAGCTACACGGCAGGCCACACGGCCGTGTCACTGGGGACACGGGCGTGTCGGATCGAACACGGGCGTGTCGGATGCCCGTGTCTGATTCCAGCGCGTCGATTTGAGACGGCGAATGAGGCACACGGCCCTGGACACGGGCGTGTGCCAGGCCGTGTTCGGCCAGATCTTTTATTTTCCAGGCGAATCGCAGCCAGTCTTTTTCTGGTTTTGGGATCTAACGGTTCAGGCCATCTCCTGGGGATTTAAGCCGAAGTTAGGGCTGCAGATCCTCACTTTTTCCAAGTTCTCTCTTTCTAAGATCTTGAGAAAACCTAGAGCAAGGAGGAAGAAGAAGAACTCTTGGGCTGTAGGAAGGGTGTCGGAGCTCCGAATCGCGAGCCGAGTCCGGATCCGTGAAGCTTGGAGCATTGCGAAGTGTTCCATCCGGCTATTTTGCCATGGCAAGGAAGAGGAGTCGGAAGTAACGACATCTCTCCTCTCGGTCTTTAGGATGCACGTTTTAGCATCATCTAGTTTTCTTTTCTCTAATTTTTTGGCACCAAACTCTCAAATGAGAGGGGTTTTGGCTTGCCAAGTTTCAAGAGGAACTTCCGGGTCGATTGAGTCCGTCCCCGCATATTTTGCATTAGAGATCCGCTTCGCTAGTGGATTAGGCATGGTGGGTGAAGCCGTAGTCGCGACCGTTAGTCCGACACGGTGATGTTGCATACGAACTTAGGGATTCGTAGAGGTTTCCGATGCGGCAAGATGCCGTTTGTGTGGTGGTGGTGATTGTCCCGTTTGCTTGAAAAGAGTACATGTAGTCGAACCCGGACAAGGTTAGCTCCTCGTGGTGGTAGATGGTTTCCTTGACAAGGTTAGCTCCAAATGAGAATGGAGATGGTTTCCTTGGTGGACAAGGTTAGCTCCGCACGAGTTGGAGATATTTTCCTTGGTGCGCGGGAACGCTGCGGTACAAAGAGGGATTGCGATGTGTTTAGTCTTGGTTGTGTTGTGCCAAGGCGTGGCTATGTCTCCGTGGTCGGCTGGCTATCCCTGACACGTGCGTCATGTGTGGAGAGTGTCCCGGCGAGACTAGTCCCCTTCTGTGAGACTGACGAGAATGCCAAGCTTGGGGCAAGCCTGGGCAAAGAGGCCATGAGCGGGTGGGGTCCAGCAAGGCTTCTTAGAATCGGTCAGTCTGTGGTTGTTGGAATCCTGACATGAGACGTCAGAGCTTGCAGGCAAGCCCGGGGCTAAGCCCACGAGCGGGTGGGGCTTGGCAAGATTTCCATGTGGCGGCCTGTGCGCCGTGTGAGGGAGTTGTGTCTCCCTCAATGTTTGCGGCTTTATGCCAATTGGGGAAATGTGAGTACCCAAATGTTGTGATGTTGTGCTAGATGCATACGGTTTAGGGTACCTTGGGTGAAGCCCGGGTGTTGCATTCATGTTGCATAGTAGGCCCTTTCTTTATATGCTCAACCAGTAGAGAACATGTGTGTTGATTGAGACATCCAAGCCTGTTTTAGTGTATTTCTATTTATAGAAATTTATATTGCATATGAAGTGCTGACTTGCAGGTTGGAGGGTTCCCCGGGGTCCGTTAGGGGCGGCCGGGAGGAGATGTGTTGTTACACAGTTTGAGGTCAGCCTTTGCTGACCCACGTTACTAATATTTTTACAGGGCAAGGATCGCACGCAGGAGCTAGCACGCCGGCCAAAAAGGCCTAAGCCCATGAAGTGTTTTCTCTTTTGTAGCACTACTTTTGATGATGTATGTTTGAGACTATTTTGTCCGGCTTGCATGCCGAGGTAGACTAGGAGTGCTGAGCACATTCATGTTTGGTTGTACTGTTTACCCTTTTGGACATTTGATGTAAGGCCTTAAGGCCATTTGTTTACTCTTTTGGATTAGTGGATAACTTCTAGTTGTGCTTGGTTTTCCGCTGTGTTGTGCAAGTGTTTTGAGTTTGGGTAGCTATATCAACTTTTAATACTGAAGCTGTGTGTTTTCGTATGTTGTGGGGCCCCGGCCGGACCCATATTATACGTCTATTACAGGGGAGGTGTTACAATTTGGTATCAGAGCCAGGTTAGATTCAAGGTCAGTGCGTAAAGAAGTTATCCACATAAGAGTAACGCGGGACCATGAGTGTCCTTATGTTTTAGTCTTGAGATTGGAGACTAATCCCTTATTTCTTGTCTTCCTGAAGAGTGCAAGCAACGAGGCGGGCACTTCAAGAGCAAGGGATGATCTCTCGGCGAGCAGTGCTACTGCTCCAGGTCTTTTGGGCACGGGTGTAGACCCGGCCGACTTCTGCCGCATGCTTGCAGAAGCGATGGTGGCAGCTCAGGCTGCAGCAGCGGCTCAGGTGGCAGCCCCTGCCACACCAGATACGGCAACGGCCGTGCCAGGAACAGAAGCCAGGCGAGTGGAGCCTTTGGCGGAGAGAGTAGTTGTTGGACATGGAGACCGACACATGAAGTATTTCCTGAGTTTCCATCCCCCGTCTTTCAAGGGTGTCGGAACGCCAACGGATGCGGAAGACTGGTGGGTTCGCATTCAAGAACTGTTAAGGGCGGCAGAGACGCCAGAGGAAAAGAAAGCTGAGTATGCGGCGTTCATGTTGGAAGGAGACGCCAAGTTTGTGGGTGAGCCATAGCGGCCGCCAGTTTCCGGGACGCACCCCGTCAGTGGAAGAGTTTGGGGACGCTTTTCTTAAGAGGTATATCCCAGTTTCAACTCGGTTGGCCCTGCAGAGGCAGTTTCTGCATCTAATGCAGCGAGACAAGACAGTGGATGAGTACGTGCAAGAGTTCACCCGATTGGGTCGTTATGCGGGAACGACAATGGCTGATGATGTAGAGAGGGATAACCTCTTCTACCAAGGTTTGAGGGAGAATCTGAGGCAGCCCCTCATCTCCATGAAGAGGGCGGGATTTAATGAGTTAGTTGAAGCCGCCAGAGTTTGGAGAATGATTTGGAGCGAACCCAACGCCGTAAGGGTTTTACTCCCAAGCAAGGGGAAGGGAAGCCTTCCCAATCTCATGGAAAGTCTGATGGGAGTAGGTGGAGGAAGAAGCCTTCCACTTCCAGATCTGGTGAGAGGAGCAACTGGACGCCTGGGGTTTCCCACTCTAGGGGACCGCCGACGTGCTACAACTGCGGGAAGGTGGGGCACATAGCCCGTGCTTGTCAGCAAGGGGGAGCGGGGCAAGAGTCAAAGCAGGAGCAGTCTGTGCGCTCGGGCCCCAGTGCTGCAGAGAAAGGAAAGATGGCGGAGTCGAGCGCTTCTCGGTTCCAACCGGTGCAACCAAGGGCCTACAACCTTGGACAGCAAGAAGCGATCCGCCAGACGGATGTGGACAGGTATGAAGAGAATTTAAGTTTAAATTTCGTGCTTCATCCTTTTAGACTTTTGTGTAATGTCTATGTTGTAGGCTTCGTGTTAGTTTCCGGATACCCCGCTAGGGTATTGTTTGATACCGGAGCATCGCACTCCTTTCTTGCGGAGAGCTTCATCCGGAGAATAGGAATTGAGTCTTTCTCGTCGGGAGCAGAGCTGAAAGTGCGCATGCCCAATGGGTCATCTATGACCACCGAGGCTAAAGGGCGCATTTGTTGGGAGCTAGACGGAGTTGTCTTCGCTCTGGAAGCGGCAGTGTTACCATTAGTTGAGTTCGATGTCATTTTGGGTATGGACCTGGCTTGCAGAGCAACGCGCCAGTATTGACTGCCTTTCTAAGGTGGTGACCTTAAGGAGTAAAGGGCAAACAGAAGTCAAGTTTGAGGGCCTTGGTGGAGTGGCCTGTTCCCTGATATCGGCCATGCAGTTGGTGCGGGCGGTTAACCAGGGTGGTGTAGCGCTTGTAGCGTTATTGGAGGTTCGTCTCTCCCAACTGTCGATTGAGGAAGTGCCTGTGGTGGCAGAGTTCAAGGATGTGTTTCCCGATGAACTTCCTGGAGCGCCTCCTCGGCGGGAGATCGACTTCTCGATCGAGTTAGTGCCGGAGGCTAGACCGGTGTCACGTCCTCCATTTAGGATGGCACCAAAGGAGTTAGCGGAACTTAAGGTTCAGTTACAGGAACTGTTGGAGCAAGGGTATATTAGACCCAGTTCTTCACCGTGGAGCGCACCGGTGTTGTTTGTGAAGAAGAAAGACGGTAACATGCGCCTGTGCATAGACTACCGAGAGCTTAATAAGTTGACCGTCAAGAATAAGTATCCGATTCCTCGGATAGATGATTTATTTGACCAATTGGTGGGGTCGATGGTATATTCGAAGTTGGACTTGAAGTCAGGCTACTATCAGCTACGAATTCGGGATGAGGACATACCCAAACTGCTTTTGGGACAAGGTATGGACACTTTGAGTTTACGGTGATGCCGTTTCGGGCTGACGAACGCACCATCGGTGTTCATGGATCTGATGAATCGGGTTTCGGGAATACTTGGATTCTTTTGTGGTTGTTTTCATTGATGACATTTTGGTGTATTCCAAATCGGAAGTGGAGCATGAGACCCACTTGAGAATAGTTTTGCAAGTGTTGAGGGAGAATGAGTTGTACGCAAAATTCTCCAAATGCGAGTTCTGGTTAGAGAAGGTGGCATTTTTGGGCCACGTGATTAGTGGTGATGGGGTGGCAGTGGATCCAGCGAAAGTGGAGGCCATCAGAGATTGGCCGGTGTTGAGGACCGTGGCGGAAGTCCGAAGTTTTCTTGGACTAGCCGGGTATTATAGGAGATTCGTGGAGAATTTCTCGAAGATAGCTCTACCCCTCACCTCTCTCACTCGCAAAGACCATAAATTTGTGTGGACCCAAGAGTGCGGTCAAGCATTCGAGGCACTAAAGGAGAGGCTTATGATGGCTCCGATCTTGAGTTTACCGCAAGGGACAGATGGATTTCAAATTTTCAGTGACGCATCGGGATGCGGTTTGGGTTGCGTTTTGGTGCAACATGGGAAGGTGATAGCCTTTGGGTCTAGACAGCTGAAACCTCATGAGAGGAATTACCCCGTCCATGACTTGGAGTTGGCGGCGGTAATCTTCGCGCTGAAAATTTGGCGGCATTATGTTTATGGCGCAAGAGTGGAGATCTTCACGGACCATTAAAGCCTGAAGTATCTCTTAGATCAAAAGGACTTGAATATGCGGCAACGCAGATGGGTTGAGTTTATTGGAGACTACGAAGTGGCGATTCAGTACACGCCGGGTAAAGCCAATGTGGTGGCGGATGCGTTGAGTAGAAAGTACTCGGGGCTAGGAAATTGGATCGAAGCTCATGATGAGCGGTTGGTACGGGAATGGGAGTCCCTTGGATTGGATGTGTTGCGAGAGGCGAGTCTAGCGTGGCTCGGTTGAACTGGATTGAAGTGCAAAACGACTTGTCCGATCGTATTCGGGAAGCGACTCGAATAGATGTGGAGTTTCAACCTTTTGTGTGGAGGCTCAAATGGGCGAGAGCAGCACCTGGGAGATGATCGGGGGAATCTTGAGAAAGGATGGAGGGTTTGTGTACCGCAGTTTGGCAATCTCCGTAAGGAGTTGATGTTCGAGGCTCACTTCTCAAAGTACTCCATTCACCCAGGCAGTACAAAGATGTACTTGGATATGAAGAAATCCTTTTGGTGGTCGGGGTTGAAGCGAGATGTGGCTTTGTATGTGAGTCGTTGCCAAACATGAGCCTTGGTGAAGGCCCGAATGTCAGAAACCGGGTGGGTTCCTGAAGCCCCTTCCAATTCCTGAATGGAAATTTGAGGACATCTCCATGGACTTTGTGCATGGTTTGCCTAGATCGCAGCATGGGAATGATGCTATTTGGGTGATCGTGGATCGCCTAACCAAGGTGGCTCACTTCATCCCGAACCGGGAAAGAGGACAGCGTGGAGAAGCTGGTGGAGTTGTATGTTCGCAACATTGTGCGACTGCACGGAATTCCGAAGAGCATAGTCAGTGATCGCGATGGACGATTTACGTCCAAGGATTGGAGACTTGTTCAGAAGAGCTTGGGCACGAAGCTAAAGTTCAGTACGGCGTTCCATCCTCAAACGATGGGCAAACGAGAGGACGAACCGTACGTTGGAGGATATGTTGAGGATGTGCGTTCTTGATTTTGGCAAGAGGTGGGAGGATCACCTCTTCATGGTAGAATTTGCGTACAACAACAGTTTTCAAGCTAGTATAAAGATGGCGCCATACGAAGCTTTGTATGGGAGGCGGTGTCGAACGCCAATGTCTTGGGCAGAGGCGGGAGACACCAAACTTCTGGGGAAGGATGCGGTAGTTGACGCTTGTGAGATGGTACGAACCATCCAAGAGCGTATGAAGGTGGCACAAGACAGGCAAGCGAAATATTTTAATGCTCGTCACCGGAAGTTAGAATTTGCAGTTGGTGATTGGGTTTATCTGAAGGTCAAGCCGTTCAAAGGCGTCTCGCGGATTCGCCGACTCAAGAAGTTGAGTCCAAGGTTTTTGGGGCCTTTTGAAATTGTTGAGCGGATAGGAGAAGCAGCCTATCGGTTGGCATTGTCCGCAGATTTGAGTGGATTACATGACGTCTTCCACGTCTCCGTGTTGAGGAAAGCCTTGGTGTTCTCAAGAGTCTAGCGTGGTGATTGAGCCGGCATCGGTGCCGATTGAGGAAGACTTGAGGACGCGAGTCCTTCCAATCGCTATAGAAGATTCAGAGATTCGGCAGTTGCGGAATAAAGAAGTTAAACTTGTGAAAGTTCGTTGGGACAACTGCGGTCGTGAGGAGTTCTCGTGGGAGCGAGAACAGGCCATGCTAGAAGACTATCCAGAACTATTTTTGTCAGGTACAATTTAAGTTTGTGTACCCTTTTGTTTTGTAATTTCGGGACGAAATTCAGTTAAGTGGGGGAGAGTTGTAACACCCCAGTTTTTGCAAGAGGTTCAATCTGCTGTTCTGGAAAATTTTTGGGTTCTGGCAGGAGGCACACGGCCTGTGACACGGGCGTGTCGCAGGGCGTGTCGAGGCCGTGTCGACACTCGGCCCAAGTGTCGACACTTTGTGCTCGACAAAGTGTCGAGAGTGAGGCACACGGCCTGCGACACGGCGTGTCGCAGGGCGTGTCGAGGCCGTGTCGACACTCGGCCCAAGTGTCGACACTTTGTGCTCGACAGAGTGTCGAGAGTGAGGCACACGGCCTGCGACACGGGCGTGTCGCAGGGCGTGTCGAGGCCGTGTCGACACTTGGCCCAAGTGTCGACACTTTGTGCTCGACAAAGTGTCGAGAGTGGGGCACACGGCCTGCGACACGGGCGTGTCGCAGGGCGTGTCGAGGCCGTGTCGACACTCGGCCCAAGTGTCGACACTTTGTGTTCGACAGTGTGTCGAGACTTGGGCACACGGCTTGGGACACGGGCGTGTCCCAGGCCGTGTCACCTCTCGGGTTGGTGATGGGGCCGTGTCGTTGGAGCTACACGGCAGGCCACACGGCCGTGTCACTGGGGACACGGGCGTGTCGGATCGAACACGGGCGTGTCGGATGCCTGTGTCTGATTCCAGGCGCGTCGATTTGAGACGGCGAATGAGGCACACGGCCCTGGACACGGGCGTGTGCCAGGCCGTGTTCGGCCCAGATCTTTTATTTTCCAGGCGAATCGCAGCCAGTCTTTTTCTGGTTTTGGGATCTAACGGTTCAGGCCATCTCCTGGGGATTTAAGCCCGAAGTTAGGGCTGCAGATCCTCACTTTTTCCAAGTTCTCTCTTTCTAAGATCTTGAGAAAACCTAGAGCAAGGAGGAAGAAGAAGAACTCTTGGGCTGTAGGAAGGGTGTCGGAGCTCCGAATCGCGAGCCGAGTCCGGATCCGTGAAGCTTGGAGCATTGCGAAGTGTTCCATCCGGCTATTTTGCCATGGCAAGGAAGAGGAGTCGGAAGGTAACGACATCTCTCCTCTCGGTCTTTAGGATGCACGTTTTAGCATCATCTAGTTTTCTTTCTCTAATTTTGGGCACCAAACTCTCAAATGAGAGGGGTTTTGGCTTGCCAAGTTTCAAGAGGAACTTCCGGGTCGATTGAGTCCGTCCCCGGCATATTTTGCATTAGAGATCCGCTTCGCTAGTGGATTAGGCATGGTGGGTGAAGCCGTAGTCGCGACCGTTAGTCCGACACGGTGATGTTGCATACGAACTTAGGGATTCGTAGAGGTTTCTGATGCGGCAAGATGCCGTTTGTGTGGTGGTGGTAATTGTCCCGTTTGCTTGAAAAGAGTACATGTAGTCGAACCCGACAAGGTTAGCTCCTCGTGGTGGTAGATGGTTTCCTTGACAAGGTTAGCTCCAAATGAGAATGGAGATGGTTTCCTTGGTGGACAAGGTTAGCTCCGCACGAGTTGGAGATGTTTTCCTTGGTGCGCGGGAACGCTGCGGTACAAAGAGGGATTGCGATGTGTTTAGTCTTGGTTGTGTTGTGCCAAGGCGTGGCTATGTCTCCGTGGTCGGCTGGCTATCCCGTGACACGTGCGTCATGTGTGGAGAGTGTCCCGGCGAGACTAGTCCCCTTCTGTGAGACTGACGAGAATGCCAAGCTTGGGGCAAGCCCGGGCAAAGAGGCCATGAGCGGGTGGGGTCCAGCAAGGCTTCTTAGAATCGGTCAGTCTGTGGTTGTTGGAATCCTGACATGAGACGTCAGAGCTTGCAGACAAGCCCGGGGCTAAGCCCACGAGCGGGTGGGGCCTTGGCAAGGATTTCCATGTGGCGGCCTGTGCGCCGTGTGAGGGAGTTGCGTCTCCCTCAATGTTTGCGGCTTTATGCCAATTGGGGAAATGTGAGTACCCAAATGTTGTGATGTTGTGCTAGATGCATACGGTTTAGGGTACCTTGGGTGAAGCCCGGGTGTTGCATTCATGTTGCATAGTAGGCCCTTTCTTTATATGCTCAACCAGTAGAGAACATGTGTGTTGATTGAGACATCCAAGCCTGTTTTAGTGTATTTCTATTTATAGAAATTTATATTGCATATGAAGTGCTGACTTGCAGGTTGGAGGGTTCCCCGGGGTCCGTTAGGGGCGGCCGGAGGAGATGTGTTTTACACAGTTTGAGGTCAGCCTTTGCTGACCCACGTTACTAATAATTTTTACAGGGCAAGGATCGCACGCAGGAGCTAGCACGCCGGCCAAAAAGGCCTAAGCCCATGAAGTGTTTTCTCTTTTGTAGCACTACTTTTGATGATGTATGTTTGAGACTATTTTGTCCGGCTTGCATGCCGAGGTAGACTAGGAGTGCTGAGCACATTCATGTTTGGTTGTACTGTTTACCCTTTTGGACATTTGATGTAAGGCCTTAAGGCCATTTGTTTACTCTTTTGGATTAGTGGATAACTTCTAGTTGTGCTTGGTTTTCCGCTGTGTTGTGCAAGTGTTTTGAGTTTGGTAGCTATATCAACTTTTAATACTGAAGCTGTGGTGTTCGTATGTTGTGGGGCCCCGGCCGGACCCATATTATACGTCTATTACAGGGGAGGTGTTACATGGTTAGTCTGTCCACGATAACCCACACTACATCATGCCTCGGGGAGATCTCGGCAAACCAGTATGAAATCCATGGATAAACTCTCCCATTTCCAACTCGGTATATCTAAAGCCGTTAACTTACCACCCAGTCTTCTGTGATCAGCTTTGACATGCTGACAGGTATAACATTCAGATACAAATCTTGCGATGTCGTTCTTCATGCCTGACCACCAAACAATCTGCTTCAAATCTCTGTACATTTTCGTGGAGCCAGATGATAAGCAACACTTAAACCATGCGCTTCACTGCATATTCTTGCTCGGATGTCCCCAACAACGGGAATACAGTATCTGTCGCTGTACTTTAGTGTACCAACGTCATCTACTAAAAAGTCAGGTAATTCCCCTTTCTCAGTCCTACTGCGGAGGTGCTGCAAATCAGGATCGTCTTTCTGATGTAGCCTAGTGAGAGTAATCCACGAAGGCTATCCCACCTACAAGCTACTCGGTGAAGCACTATTCCCTACGGTTATGTCCATGAGCAAAAACTCTTCAATAAGGGATTGCACCGAGAGGTTAAAGATATGTGTGGGCTTCTGGCTCAACGCATCCGCTACTACATTAGCCTTGCCGGGATGCTAAAGGATATCGACTTCGTAGTCTGCAACATACTCTAGCCATCTACGCTGGCGCAAATTCAACTCCTTCTGAGTGAAGACATATTTCAAACTTTTGTGGTCCGAATAAATTTTGCACGACACTCCATACAGAAGATGTCTCCACAACTTCAAGGCATAAATGACAGCAGCAAATTCCAGGTCATGCGTAGGGTAATTCTTTCCATGCACCTTCAATTGTCTCGATCCATACACAATCACTTTGTCATCCTGCATCAACACACAACCGAGTCCAACTCGCGAGGCGTCACATAAACAACATACTCTACTCCTTCCACCGGCAATGCCAACACTGGAGCAGAGCACAATCTCCTCTTGGGCTCTTGAAAAGCTTCCTCACAGACATCATTCCAAACAAAAGCTATGCTCTTTTGCGTAAGCCTGGTCAACGACGCAAAGAGTACATAGAATCCTTCCACAAATCTTCTGTAGTAACATGCCAACCCTAAGAAGCTCCTTATCTCCTTAGGCGATGTAGGTCTTTTCCAATCCAAGACTACGACTATCTTCGCAGGTCCATTGAGATACCATCTTTGTTTACAATGTTTCCTAGGAATGACACCTGAGACAACCAGAACTCGCACTTGCTAAGCTTCGCATACAGCTTGTGCTCGCTCAGAGTAGACAAGACCAAGCGCAAGTGCAAGGCGTGTTCATCTGCATTTCTGGAATATACCAAGACATCGTCAATAAATACCACCACTAACTTATCCAGAAAATCCATGAACACTCTGTCATCATGTCCATAAAAGCTGACAGTGCGTTCGTTAATCCAAATGATATTACCAGAAAGTCAAAGTGACCATAGCGAGAACGAAAAGCAGTTCGCAGAATGTCTGACTCCAGGATTCTTAACTGATGGTAACCTGAATGGAGGTCAATCTTCGAGAACACGGAACTACCTCGCAACTGATTGAACAAGTCATCGATCCTAGGTAGCAGATATCTGTTCTTAATGGTCACCTTGTTTAGCTCTCGATAGTCAATGCATAACCTCATCGTTCCATCCTTTTCTTCACGAAGAGTACTGGTGCACCCCATGGGGAAGAACTGGGTCTAATAAAAACCGCACTGCAATAACTCATCAGTTGAGTACACAGCTCCTCTAACTCACGCGGCACCATGCGGTACGGTGCCTTTGCAATAGGGTGAGTGCCTAGCTCAAGGTATATAACAAACTCCACTTCTCTCTCAGGAGGAAGTCTAGGAAGACTAACAGGAAAGACATCTGGAAACTCACGTACCACAGAAACGTCCTCAACCCGAGGCTCAATCGGTGCAGCTCCCAGAACAGAAACAAAGACAAGAAAAGAATCATAGCTAGACTCTAGAAATTTGCGAGCATGTACCACAGAAATGATCGGAGATTCCTGATGCGGCAAACCATACACACTCATGGGCTGGACATTGTCACCTTTAAAATCCAAGCGCTTGTGCTTGCACTGAATGACAACATCATAGCTGGATAACCAGTTCATGCCCAAAATCACGTCAAAGTTAACCAGATCTAGCACCTTCAGATCCACAAATGCTAGAAAACCACCTAGGAAGATGGGGACATTTTTGGATACCCTGACTTGACCTCACCAACTCTCCTGAAGAAAATTTGACGTTTATGGAGGTGTCTAACTGGTCTAGAGCCCAGCGATGTCGGTCTACAAAAACTCCTCTCCACCAAGGCGTGAGTAGCACCCGAATCGAACAAAACGTGGTGCTCACTTATTCTTCATCTTAAATTCACCTAAACACATAGCGCACGCAATAAAAATGCGGAAACTATAAATCTACTAAAAGATATTACTAGCTGAGTCAGAGACTAACCTGAGATCGCTTGAGTCGAAGATCGGGCTTCCTCCTTGGTCAGCATATTCAACTTTCTTTTTCCCTTGTCCACGAGAGGCGTGGGCGGCGGTAGAGTCTGCAACGGAACTGCATGCAACGCAGGCTGGCTCTGCGGGCAATTAGCCTTCATGTGCCCTTTCTAGACGCAGAGAAAACAGGCTCCAGCCTTCTTGAGACAACAGACCACATAATGCCCACTCCTCTGGGAATAAGAACAGACAGGACCTCCCTTTGGAGCATCCAGGATCGCGTGTAACTGAGACAGCTTCTGCGCATCCAGTCTCTTAAAGCACATCTCAAAAGGATGTCCAGGCTTACCACAAATCTACACGCTTCCCTTCTATCCTTCTTCGCTGCAGGGCCATATGCCTTAGCACTTCCTCCATCGTCAGATTTCCTCTTGTCCTTCTTTGCATGCAATCCTCGATTCTTCGCATTTTCTATCGACTCAACCTTTAAGGCAGCTTCGACTACTTCTACAAAGGTCTCAGACTTATATGCGCTAGCCAACTGCTGGATGTCATACCTCAGACCACCCAGGAAATGCTTTACTCTGCCTTCTTCGGATGCTACGAGAGCTGGGGCGAAACGACTGAGTTTGCTAAACTCGACCTCATACTCACTAACAGTGAGTTGCCTCTGCTTCAGGTGTAAAAAGTTGTTCATTAGACGGTCTTGATCGACCGATGACAAAAACTTCTTAAGTAACATACTCTTGAATGATTCGCACAAGCATCCATCAGAAAGGTTCTCTTTTTCTATGATCCACCAACTCTTCGCAAGACCCTTGAGCTGATACGCCGCAATCATCACCTTCTGATCAGAGGAAACGACAAAGTAGGAAACATTTCTTCCATTGTAATGATCCAATCATCCAATGCCATGGAGTCTGCTCTACCATCATACGAAGGAGGTCCCAGTCGCTGGAAGTGAGAAATGAAATTCATCTCAGGCGGCAGTGGGACTGGGGGAACCAGAGCAGCAGGGGGAGTAGGAACCGTTTGGCCCACAACAGGGTCATGCGCTCTAGTCTGCTGCCCGACGACGACAGCCAATAACGATTGTATTTGAGATTGCATGTCCACCATCTACCTTGTTAGGGCTTCATTACTTTGCCGCAATGCTTCGATCACCGCTTCGCTCTGGGCATCAAAAGTCTCACTCTCTGACTGGGGAGTCGACCTCGTCGCAACGCGTTTAGGCGGCATTCTACAAAATAAACGGATATCTAATCAAACCTTGCCTAAGACATCACAAATTGGAAGATATTCCCTAAACAACTGTTTCATGTTCATATTTTACTGATACGAACAAACGACTTATCAAGGACCTATCTTACGACACCGAAGCTAGAAAACTCGAATACCCTGACTCATATCAGATCAGGAACGAACAGACTCAGATCAGATCGGAAAAGAACAGATACTTGCTCTTGCTATTATCTTGCTCTAGGAAATCATAAAATGATACTATGTTTCTAACTTGTGCCTATAACATGAATGCATGAATGTTTAAATTTCATCTCAAGTCATGAGTGTACATATGTCATCATGCAGATCTTTAACTTAGCACGTGTGCTTATGCGATAGTATGTTATGTATGCAATGCTATGCATTCTAAAAAGGTCTCAGTGCATGTTATGAGCGTCATACACATACAATGTTATGCATCTCATACTACATAATATTGTATGTAAACGAAGAAAAGTAAACGTGTTAATGGGCATCCATGTGATGATGTTTATGCATCCCATACTACATAATCGTCACATGTTGCCACCTATGGTAGATCCATATACAAACATATATTATGCATCACATACTACATAATATGCCCCGTATATTTCTTATCATGCTATGAGTGTAGTGTTCGTGCTTCCATCAAGATCTACTGATGACATATCGTTGGGTGTATGCAATGAAATGATACAAATAGAGTTTTGCTTAAGGGAAAGTTGTTCAACTGGCTTGCCAAACCAACCAACCCTCTTGCAAAACCTCGCTCTGATACCAACTGTCACGACCCACATTTTCTCCGTATTAAAGAATACATCAGAGTAGAGAAAATACGCGCTGTGATGCCACGCCGTGCAGGGGACAACTGCAGACGCTCAGGCAACCCGTCCTCACATATACTTTATGTAAAAGATTTATGAAATTAAGTTGAGAACAATGCGTATAAGTTATTAGAGTTACTGATCGTGTCCCTCGGTCGGGTGGATCACTAGTCCATATGTGAGAAAATATATAGGTTTTACGCGGCGGAAAATACAGAGTTGATTCATTTGTTAACCTATATGAGAATGAAGGTCTAGTATCTCAAAATGATGATGTGTATTCTATATTTAATATATATAGAGGACTCTTATAGCGTTTAAAAATAGTAGATTTGACAGTTAAAAGTAATGTCATGCCGATAATCCAGAATGCAGTTTTGTATATTTTAAATAACTAAATGCATTATAACATAAATCCTTCACAGAGAGCAAGTATAAACAGGTAAAAAGTAACAGCAGTAAAAGCAGCAAGTAGTCCACCACAAAAAAAGTTAAAGACTATTGGCGTCAACAACTGACACGAACCCATAGTAAAATCTGACGAGTCTAAACAAAGTCAACTATCTCAAGCTCAGAGGTGGAAGCAAACAGCCACAACAACTAGCATCACCAAAAGCACAACACAGTCAGCCAAACCAACTATTGCCCTGATCCTGAGATATTCAAAAGAAGAACACCTTAGAAGTAAGTTACAAATGGTGCAAGAATTAAGACAAACCAAACAAACCTCAAAGTGAAGGAAATTTGTAAAACGACTACAACAAAAGGGTCAGCAGCAGAGTTAAAGTAAGCAAACAGTAAATCTAGCCGAACAAGATGACTAATCACATCATCAGGACAAAACAAAGCACCAACATTAGAAGTTCAAACTTTCATCTTTCATTAATATTCATGTTATTCATCAATAAAAATGAAACTGATCAGCTCAACAATAAAGAGTACTGTGTCGGGGAAAAAATCCACAACGCGCACAAATCCAGCCAACAGGCACCATGCCGAGGGAGAAATCCCAAAGCGCACAGACCAAGCTAAGGTAATGTGTCGGGGATGAAAGCCCACAATGTGCACAGACTCAAGCATAAGGCACTATGTCGTGGGAGAAACTCCAACGCGCACAGTTCATCTGTGTTTTTTTAGTTACATAATTATACAAGCAGAGTTCCTTTTTATTCATCACAGACTCACAGTCAACAATCAATGTGGACTGCATAAGACATTTCAAGGTCAAGCAAAGTGAAGTTTAATCAAGCACAACAGAACGCACAAGGTGTCACAACGATCAAGATGACTCGATAGTTACAACGGCACGACAACCAATTCATTTACCAATTTTACGAAATAGAAATTGGGGGTATGGTTTTAAGGAAAACAAGTCAAATTTAAGGAAAAAAGAAAATAATTAGAATTCAAGGGCAAGTTTATATGTAATTGAAACGTGACAAACTCAAACAAATGTGACAAAAATTTAGAATAAATGAGCAAGAGTGAGAGTAAGAACACCACTTGCCTCAGTTTTACCGGAAAAATCCTCTGAATCACCACGCGTCGCAGATCAGGGCAAAAGAAGACGGGAGGGGTCGAAATCTGAACAAAAATGGCCGAAATAGAGGTTAGAGCCGAAAAACCCTAACGAGAAAACTCAAGAAATGAGGAAAAATTTACCACGATGACGTAGCTCTCGACGAGAGCTTTCCAGATCTATGATCGGTTTGAAAATTTCGAGCACCGGAGCTCCGCCGGCGGCCACCGGAAGATTCACGACTAAGAGCTTTGCCGTCACTTTTGCCCTCTGGTTCGCCAAGAGAAGAAAAAGTTCTTTTTTTATCCATCCTAAGTATAAGAATATATATATATATATATATATATATATATATATATATATATATATATATATATATATATATATATATATATATATATATATAAAATTTCTTGTCTAAAACAGACTATCTACGAGCGAGTGCGCGGAAGACAAAAATAGAGATTTAGGATGACTTCAAATCGAAAAGTGCCCAATATGAAAGTTGTAGATCTCGTCGAGAAGAACAAATTTCATGTTAACTATTTTTCCATACGACATAGTTTTAACTCTCAAAACGACGCTCGAACGCAAACTGCAACAGACTACTCGAGAAGGACTGCAGACCACTCGAGAACAAGTTTACAGGTACTCGAGAGGTAGAAAACAGGCTACTCGAGTGGTTGGAAGCAACACTCGAGAAGTGAGAAGATCACTCGAGAAGCAGAATAAATTTACTCGAGTAATAAAACTTAATACTCGAGTACATGGATGCAGTACACGAGAGGCAGACCAGAGCACTCGGGAGAAAAAATTGCGTGAGCAATACCTCACTTGAGAAACAGGTTGAAGATCACTCGAATAGGTGGAAGATCACTCGAGTACGCTGAAGATAGAACTCGAGTAGGTTGAAGACAGCACTCGAGTAAGGTTTTGCAGGAAAAATAATTTTTTTGCAAATATATCTTTTTGATCAAACTATATGAATGAATAGTATTTTTTATTTTTGAATAGTACTTTAATATTAAAATATTCATATTTTATATTTTTTGAACAAGGAAATACGATATCAAAACGGAGGCTCAAACGCTTGCCAAATTAAATGAAATTCGCACCGTAGGCGAACACTGATGCTACGAACACAACGACGAAGACGGAACCAAAATCCGATGAACCGTTTTTGAGATATAAATCTTCAAAGTTTACGGAGAACATAAATTTTACAAAACTTCGGAAATTCGTCGAGATTCGAATATCGCTAGGATCGCGACGAAACTTGACGAGCATGTCAAAAATTAATTAATTTAATTTCCGACGTGAAATTTTCCATTTTCGACAAGGATTGACGAATTTGGCCGGCTTGATCGAATAGACGCGAAAACGCACTAACGGCGACGCGCCGTCAACTCCACGTTAACGTAACGCCCCTTACGTTATTATGACGTCAACAAGAGGATTAAATAATTGCCGGAAAATCAGGGGCGTTACACCCACCATCGGCGGAAGTTATACAGGCGGTTTTCCCGAGGAACGAACAACCGTGGTTTTGACGAGCTAGTTGGACGGCGGAGGATGGGGATGACGCCGCGGCGGACGGAAGAGACGTCGCTCCCCGGGAGGGTGGAGGGCGGCCCTTGTGCCGACCACCTTCTCCCGGCAAGTCGCTGGCCGGAGGCCGGGCCGGCTCGGGAGAAGGCCGCTCCCCGCCGGTTGCGAGCCCGGCGGGGCGGCGTCGTGCAGCCGTTAAGGTGCGGCCGCACGCATCCCCTTTGTCGGCCGAAAGTCGGGCCGACCGGCCGACGTGGAGTGGGCGGCCTCCCGCTGTTTGCGAGCCCGACGGTGCGGCCACATGGTGCGACCCCCTTCGCCTGCCGGAAGCCGGGCAGGCCCGGGGCTGCTGTCCGGCAGGGGAAAAATTGCCCCCCATCGATTATGAGCCTGGTGGGGTGTCCGGGCCGTGCGAAAGCCGTGCCGACTTGGGGCGGCCTGCCGGTGGGGAGAAAAGGGAGAGGGGCCGTCGGCTTAGCCGGCCCCGACCGGCTACTGGAGGCGGAATCCCGCGTGCGGGGATCACACGCAATCACGTGTGTGGATCGCGCGCGGCGGTCAAACCATGATCTCCACTATTCTTGTGGAGATCACGGGGAGTGGGCTATACGCACACCAATTCCTCCTTAAAAGGGGTTCATCCCCATAAAAAATATTATGGATTTATTAGTATATTATAATTAACAATTAAAAAAATACTAAAGTCTAAACCTAAATTAAAAGATTAAAGTTTTAAAAGACTTCATTAACTCAATTTTGAGCTAACTCAATTTAATTTCGAGCCGATTCAAAATAAAGAGGAAAAATATTCAATTTTGAGCCAACTCGTTTCAATTTCAAGACAACTCGGGATCGAACAATTTCGAGTCAAGTTAAGAGGAGTCGAAATAATTTTGATTTCGTGCCGAACCCAAATCATCCAGACTCAAAGTCTACCAGATCATAGATGCTCAGTTAAGTCATTTAAATTATTGGCAATTTTGATAAAAATTAAAAAGGAATGTGAAAAAAAGATGATTGTTAACCGCAACCCGTTATTTTGCTAGTCGCACCCCAAAATCTCTCAATTTTTCGCGCCTTTTCGAAATACGCCTTGTACATGCAATATCAGGAAAAGTGTTCAACACGAAAGTTGTAGATATCGACGAGATCTACAACTTTCGTGTTGATCACCTTTCCTAAAAATGCATGTACAAGGCGTACTTTGGAAATATGCCCAGATTTTGCGCCTTTTCGAAATACGCCTTGTACATGCAATTTCAGGAAAAATGTTCAACACAAAAGTTGTAGATATCGACGAGATGTACAACTTTCGTGTTGATCACTTTTCCTAAAAATGCATGTACAATGCGTACTTTGGAAATATGCCCAATTTTGCGTCTTTTCGAAATACGCCTTGTACATGCAATTTCAGGAAAAGTGTTCACCACGTAAGTTGTAGATCTCGTCGATATCTACAACTTTCATGTTGAACACTTTTCCTGAAATTTCATGTACAAGAAGTATTTCGAAAAGACGTGAAAATTGAGAGATTTTGGGGTGCGACTAGCCCATTACGGGTTGCGGTTAACAATCACAAAAAAAGATATAATTATGAAATTCTGAGGGACATAAATGAAATATTTTAAACTTTTGAAGCACTTAATAAATGTTTTGACGCAACTAGTAAACTTAAGGATAAACACGGAAGGAAGTAAATTCCTTCAAAGATATATGAAGAAATTTAAGTCTTGTGTTCCTTTAGGACTTGCTAGAATGATAGTTAGGGGGCATAAGTTGATTTGATCTGACTCGAAAGCTCGATGAACCGATTCAAAAAAAAAGCTTGACTTAAGCTCGGGTAAGTGAAGCTCGCGCTCACTTATTGTTATTCATGAGCTCGCAAGCCAGGATAAAATGAGATTGTCAAGTTCGAGCTCAAACTCGAGCTCGAAATGACTAGCTCGAGTTTGAAAATTTTGTCAAGGTTCACTCGAGCTCGACTCATTTGCACCACTAATATCAGCTTTGAATTTTAAAGAAAGAAAGTTCATGCATGCATAAGGTGCCAACAAATGATAAAATGACTTAGAAGCCTATATTACTAGAAAAGCGACATTCAACCATACTTGTTTTGCTAATTGTAAAAAGTGTGGCTAATAACTAGGTATTAGCCACATGCTCTAATTTGTGGCTAATAAATAAGTATTAGCCACAAACACTTAATTTATGGTAAAAAAGGATTAGCCACAATTTATTTAATTAATGATAAATAAAAGTATTAGCCATATTTTATTTAATTCATGACTAATAAGCAAACGACCACAGCAACCAACAACACCAGAAGCACAACGCGGTCAGCCAAACCTACTACTGCCCTGATCCTGAGACATTCAAAAGAAGAACACCTCAGAAACAAGTTACAAATGGTGCAAAAATTAAGGCAGACCAAATAAACCTCAAAGTGAAGGAAATTTGTAAAACAACTGCAACAAAAGGGTCAGCAACAGAGTAAAAGTAAACAAACAGTAAATCTAGCCGAGTAAGAATGATTAATCACATCATCAGGACAGAACAAAGCACCAACATCAGAAGTTCAAACTTTCATCTTTCATTAATATTTATGTTATTCATCAATAAAAATGAGATTGATCAATTCAACAATAAAGAGTACTGTGTCGGGGAAAAAGGTCCACAACGCGCACAAACCCAGCCAACAGGCACCATGCCGAGGGAGAAACCCCAACACGCACAGACCAAACTAAGGTAATGTGCCGGGGATGAAAGTCCACAACGCGCACAGACTCAAGCATGAGGCACTATGCCGAGTGAGAAACCCCAACGAGCATAGTCCATCTGTGTTTCTTTAGTTACATAATTATACAAGCATAGTTCTTTTTTATTCATCACAGACACGATCAACAATCAATGCGAACTGCATAAGATATTTCAAGGTCAAGCAAAGTGAAGTTTAATTAAGAACAATGAAACGCACAAGGTGTCACAATGATCAAGATGACTCGATAGTTACAACGGCACGACAACCAATTAGTTTACCAATTTTACGGAATAAAATTGGGGGTATGGTTTTAGGGAAAACAAGTCACAATTCAAGGAAAAGAGAAAATAATTAGAATTCAAGGACAAGTTTCTATATAATTGAAACGTGACAAACTCAAACGAATGTGATAAAAATTTAGAATAAAAGAGCAAGAGGGAGAGCAAGAACACCACTTGCCTTGGTTTTACCGTAAAAATCCTCCGAATCACCACACGTCGCAGATAAGGGCAAAAGAAGACGGGAGGAGTCAAAATATGAACACAAATGACCGAAATAGAGGTTAGGGCCGAAAAACCCAAACGAGAAAACTCAAGAAATGGGGACAAATTTACCACGGTGGCGCAGCTCTCGACGAGAGCTTTCCAGATCTACGATTGGTTGGAAATTTCGAGCACCGGAGCTCCGCCGGCTGCCACCGAAAGATTCACGACTTAAAGCTTTACCGTCACTTTCGCCCTCTGGTTCGGCCAAGAGAAGAAGAAGAAGTTCTTTCTTTTTATCTATCCTAAGTATAAGAATATATATATATATACTAGCATCTTCGAACGGGCTCCGCCCGTTCTCGATGCGTCGCTGCGGGCTTCGCTCGCAACCAAGCGGGTTTCGCCCGCTTGGCTTTTAAGCGGGCTTCGCCCGCCCCCCCGGCGGGCCTCTCCCGCCCCCGCGGAGGGCTTCGCCCGCAACCAAGCGGGCTTCGCCCGCTTGGCTTTTAAGCGGGCTTCACCCGCCCCCCGACGGGCCTCTCCCGCCCCGCGGCGGGCTTCGCCCGCACCGCGGCGGGTTTTCTCCCGCCCCGCGGAGGGCTTCGCCCGCACCGCGGCGGGCTTCGCCCGCAACCAAGCGGGCTTCCCCCGCTTGGCTTTTAAGCGGGCTTCGCCCGCCCCCGGCGGGCCTCTCCCGCCCCGCGGCGGGCTTCGCTCGCACTGCGGCAGGTTTCTCCCGCCACCGCGAAGCCCGCCCCCAGGCAAAATTTAAAAGTATTTTAAACAATTATTATTTTTTTATTTAAAAGTATTTAAATTTTATTAAATACGTTATAAATAAAAAAAAAAGAATAAAAAACAAATAAAAATGAAAAAAAAGAATAAAAAATCATAATTTATTTCATAAAAACAAAAATTGAAATAATAATTAAAAAAAATTTTACTGTGCGTCTTCCGCCTCCGCGTCCGCCTCCCTGCCCGTCAATGCCGCCGGCGGAGATGCCGGCGGCCTACCCGGCACCCCCAGCGGTTTCGCCGGCCTCCGGCGAACCCGCCGGGGTTTGTCCGGCGGGGAGCGGGCAGGGCCACCGCCGGCAGTGGCCCTACCCGTGAGACCCATATTTGGGTCTCACGGGCAGGGCCACCGCCGGCGGTGGCCCTGCCCGCTCGCCGCCGGACAACCCCCGGCGGGTTCGCCGGAGGCCGGCGAACCCGCCGGTGGGCGCTGGGATGGCCGCCGGAGGCTCCGCCGCCGGCGGCATAGCTGGGCGCTGGAGCTGTTCGGCGGAAATCTGGGCATCTGGATTTTTCTGCTGATGAACAGTAGATTTTGTGGGGATTTAGTTAATTTCAGGCCGTCCTCTATCAATTCAATGACTAGATATGATTTCCTTGAGATCGGACGGTCCAGATGAGATTTATGGTGTGCTTGAGATATGACTATTGTATTATATAGTAAATATATATATATATATATTCTTGTCTAAAACGGATTATCTACGAGCGAGTGCGCAGAAGACGAAAATAGAGGTTTAAGATAACTTCAAATCGAAAAGTGCCCAACATGAAAGTTATAGATCTCGTCGAGAAAAACAAATTTCATGCTAACCATTTTTCCATACGACATCGTTTTGATTTTCAAAACGACGCTCGAACACAAACTGCAACAGACTACTCGAGAAGGGCTGCAGATCACTCGAGAACAAGTTTACAGGTACTCGAGAGGTAGAAAACAGGCTACTCGAGTGGTTGGAAGCAGCACTGGAGAGGTGAGAAGATCACTCGAGAAGCAGAATAAATTTACTCTGTTAACTTATTTAGGAGGATCAAATCGCTAGATCTAATGAAAATGAACTGATACCTGCCGCCATGGATGTAGTGCTGAAATCCGTAGAGGACGAAGGCGGCGAAAGGGCCGATGTAGTTGAGCGCCGGAGCCGATGAGCGCCGGAACGGATGAGCGCCGGAACGGGTGTTCTTTCTCCCGATGCCTAAGCCCCGTGCAGCTCTCCCTTTTTGACAGGATGAAAAGGGAGTAAAGGACCTTAGGGTTAGGAGGAGAACCACACCAAGCTATATATATCGTTTCCCTATCCACCCATCATAGATCGGAGGGCTACGATTCGTTTTGCTTAAGTTCTACACATGATGAGTCCACATTTATATTAAACCGCACCCTCGAACTGGCGCAGCGGAAACGTGACTAGACCCGCTATGATCATTATTTATTGGGTCACACGGATGGCCAAAATATTCGGACGGCGAGCATGTTCTACATGACCTATGATGACTCATATATAAGATTAAAATCTAACAATCTCCCACTTGGGCCTAATAGGTCACATCGAATGTAGACCACGTAAACTTTATGACGTCAAATTACAATAGCACCGTCAAAATTGACCGACGTTTCCAAACAATCCGGTCCATTAAAAACACCAACACTGGACATGACGACCATTACCACTTCCTTTCGTGACAGGACCTTCCAAATCACATACGTTTGTACTCTCAACGACATAGATCAAATGAGAATGTGTAGCATGGAAATTACATACTATATGATCGTATATGCCTATTTCCAACTGGTTCTTCTTTATGACTCCAACGAGTCTAACAATGAATTCTGTCAACTTTAAACAAATATGTACTATTAAATAATAAAGAAGACAGACACAACTTTATCTCAGAATCATCAAATGGAATGTGCACATAAATGTCTGTTGAACTAAAATAAGCAAAGAAAAATTACAAACTCCCACTAAACCAGCACATCAGAGGGGTTGGACACACCCATACGAGCAACATGCTCCAGAAAGACTTTAGGTGGCAAGCCCTTAGTGAGCGGATCTGCAATCATGAGTTTTAGTGCTAATATACTCAACAGACATTAGACGATTCCGAACTCTTTCCTTAACGACAAGAAACTTTATATCAATGTGTCTTGACCGTGCCGAACTCTTGTCGTTGTTGGAATAAAGCTCTGCAGCTTTGTTATCACAATACAACTTTAATGGTTTCTCAACTATGTCCACCACTTGAAGCCCAGAAATAAAATTTCGAAGCCATATCACTTGATTAGATGCCTCATAACAAGCGATAAACTCTGCCTCCATGGTGGACGAAGCAATAAGTGTCTGCTTGACACTTTTCCATGAAACTGCTCCTCCTGCCATCATGAAGATGAAACCTGATGTGGACCTCTTGCTGTCAAGACAACCCGCAAAATCTGAATCCGTGTATCCAATCAGCTCCAACTGATCGGATCTCCTGTACGTGAGCATGTAATCTTTCGTTCTCTGAAGGTATCACATCACCCTCTTGGCAGCCTTCCAATGGTCGATACCAGGATTGCTCAAAAACCTGCCAAGCATACCAACGACGAATGCAATATCTGGACGGGTACAAACTTGAGCATACATAAGACTCCCAACTGCTGAGGCATAAGGGATATCTTTCATTTGCTCTACCTGAAGATCGTTCTTA
Organism: Platanthera guangdongensis; assembly: GCA_039583875.1. Taxonomy (NCBI): domain Eukaryota; kingdom Viridiplantae; phylum Streptophyta; class Magnoliopsida; order Asparagales; family Orchidaceae; genus Platanthera; species Platanthera guangdongensis. The sequence goes on along the minus strand of CM077157.1, from coordinate 37,058,818 downwards.
GGACACTGGAGTGAACTCAATTTATCTCCCTTAGCAATAGGTGTTTCACCAGACGAACACCCCTTAATGCCATATCTATTTAGCACCTTATCGATATAGGCCTTTTGTGACAAACCTAATATACCACGTGATCTATCACGATGTATCTGAATGCCCATCACAAAGGAAGCTTCCCCAAGATTCTTCATCTCAAAGTGCTTTGAAAGGAAGGTCTTGGTCTCATGTAAAAGTTCTATATCGCTACTTGCTAATAGAATGTCATCCACATATAGCACTAAGAAGATAAATCTGCCCGCTTTAATTTTATGGTAAATGCATTGATCAACTATATTTTCTTTGAAACCAAAGCCAGAAATGACTTGATCAAATTTCATATACCATTGACGTGATGCCTGCTTCAAACCGTAAATGGATTTCTTTAATCTGCACACCAGGTGTTCTGATCCCCTTAATTCAAAACCCTCTGGCTGCACCATATAGATTTCTTCCTGAATATTCTTGTTAAGGAACACCGTTTTAACATCCATTTGGTGAAGCTCTAGATCATACTGAGCCACTAGTGCCATGATGACCCTAAAAGAGTCTTTCAAAGAAACTGGAGAGAAAGTCTCCTTATAGTCAATGCCTTCCCTTTGTGTGAACCCTTTTGCAACAAGACGTGATTTATACCGTTCGACATCGCCTTTAGAATCCTTCTTGGTTTTAAATATCCACTTGCAACCAATTGGTTTCTTTCCTTCAGGCAATTCTACTAGATCCCAAACGTCATTGTCACTCATAGACTTCATCTCCTCTATCATAGCATTTGACCATTTGGGAAAGTGAGCACTCAGTTTGGCCTCTTTGAAAGATGTCGGGTCATCTTCCAACCCAATGTCAAACTCATGCTCATGAAGATATACTTCATAGTCGTCTGAAATGGCTGATCTCCTTTCCCTATTGGATCGCCTTAATGGCACTTGTGGTGGAGGATGTTCAGGTTCTACCGCATTAGTGGGGTTTAACTCAATATCTTGATGAGAGGTGTTTGTACCATGCAAGGGTACAACTATTTCACCACTTTCAACATTAATCATGGGAATGATTACATGTTCTTCTTCAAAGGCAAACTCTCTGAGTGAATTTCTCCCACTACTTTCAACATTCTCAAGGAATTTGGCATTATCTGTTTCAATTATGGTTTTAGTGGAAGAACAATAAAATTTAAAGCCTCTAGACCTCTCAAAGTATCCAACAAAGTAGCAACTAATGGTTCTAGAGTCCAGCTTCTTTTCATGTGGCCTATAGGGCCGAGCTTCAGCTGGACAACCCCAAACATGAAGATGCCTTATACTAGGAAATTTCCCAGTCCATAACTCATATGGGGTTTTAAGTACTGCTTTACTGGGCACTCTATTAAGGAGGTAGACTGCGGTCTTTAAGGTCTCACCCCATAGTGACTCAGGTAGGGAGGTATGAGCAATCATACTCCTAACCATGTCCTTTAAGTTACGGTTACGTCTCTCAGCAACACCATTCTGACGTGGGGTCCCCGGTTGTGTATACTGAGGAACGATGCCACACTCTTCTAGAAATTTGGCAAACGGTCCTGGACATTGACCTGACCCGTCATTCCTACCATAGTATTCACCACCACGGTCGGATCTAACAGCTTTAATCTTCTTATTTAGTTGATTTTCAACTTTGGCTTTATAGATTTTAAACATGTCCAGTGACTGTGATTTCTCATGTATTAAGTATAGGTACCCATATCGAGAATAGTCGTCTATGAAGGTGATAAAATATTCATGGTCATTCCAAGACGCTGTAGGGAATGGACCACAAATGTCCGTATGAATCACCTCTAAGACGCCCAAGCTCCTTTTGGCACCAAACTTTCTGATGTTTGTCTGTTTTTCCCTTTGTGCAACCTGTACAGATCATAAGATCTGAGTAATCTAAAGGGCCTATAACTCCACTAGACACAAACCTCTCAATTCTCTCTTTCGATATGTGACCTAATCGCCTATGCCATAAACTATATGAGTTCTCATTAATTGATTTTCGTTCAGTATCTTTATAATTCACATGAAAGGATTCATAACTTGAGGAATTCAAGTCTAATTTATATAAGTCATCAATTAAAGAGCCTGTTCCAACAATTTTAGAGTCAAAAGAGACATTAAATACTCCATTACCAAAAGTGACAGTAAAACCAAATCTGTCTAATAGTGGAATAGAAATTAAATTCCGTCTAAACGACGGTACAAACATAGTCTCTTCCAAATCCAAAATAAAACCAGACCCTAATGTAAGCCTATAGACTCCAATGGCTTCAACAATGACTTTGTTTCCATCGCCCATGCAGATGAACCGTTCACTTTCATTTGGCGATCTGGATGTTAGAAATCCCTGCATTAAGTTACTTATGTGAATAGTTGCACCGGTATCTAACCACCACGTATTAGGTGATACTTCAGTTAGATTAATTTCAGAGCAAACAAAAATATGAGAATTACCTTTCTTTATGAGCCACTTTTGGTACCCAGCGCAATCCTTCTTCACATGGCCTACTTTCTTGAAAAAGAAGCAGGAGACAACTTTAGCCTTTAACTTTTGCACTTTTGCCATTCCAGGATCAGCACTAGCAGTAGCAATTTCCTTCCCTTTTGACACATCCCTTTTCCTTTTCTTTATGCCTGCATTGCCTTGAAATACCAAGTGAGCACTTTCTGTCCTATCTTGTTTCATTCTTTCTTCCTCTTGCACACAGTGACTAATGAGCTCAGTGAGACTCCATTTATCCCTTTGAGTATTATAATTTATCTTAAAGGGATTAAACTGTGCAGGGAGAGAGTTCAGAATAAGGTGCACTAGAATCTCTTCAGAGAATTCTAATTTAAGTGCCCTCAATTTTGAAACAAGATTGGACATTTCCATAATGTACTCTCTTATGTTCCCTTTAACGTTGTAGCGCATATTCACCAGTTTGCTAAGATGCGTACTGGCCTCAACCTTATCCGATTTTGTGATCGGTTAGCTACTTCATTAAGGAACAATTTGGCATTTTCTTGATCAGGCATTGCACCCCTTATGGCTTCAGGAATGGAGTGTTTCATGACCATAAGACACATCCTATTGGACCTCTCCCACTTCTCATATGATTTTTCATAGACAGCCTTTTCTTCGGCTGTACTAGATATAGGGAGAGCAATGGGTTCATCAGTCCTTAAGCCGTAGTCTAAGTCCATACATCCTAGAACGATCTTTACGTGGTCTTGCCACTTATCAAAATTAGACCCATTCAAAATTGGAATGCCATTTAAGCTTGCAGAAATAGACGATGCATTCACTATACTAAAACAAAAAATTACATGAACATAAGTCCCATCGAATAAACATTGCAAATATGGATTAAAAAAGCCAATGTATATAATTTTCATATATGCAACTAGTCAAAACTGATAGGGCAACCAGTCAGACTCTCAGAGTAAAGTGTGTCTCTATATAAATGTTTCAGGTCCTAAGAGCTATGTGGCAGACAATCTTCCTTTGGGCCGACTGTCGTCACATAGAATTTAGCTTAAAACCCAAAATATTTATATCAACTGTATAAGACTGTGTGATCAGGCTAAAAGACACCCTTCCTTTGAGCCGAGTGCTTCACGAATGGACCACACAAATCTACGCAAACGGAGAAACTTCACTAAGTTATCAAGCTAATAAATGTAAGCGTCTTAAAATAGGACTTAAAGTGGTGGGGCCTTCCTTTGGGCTGACCCTTGCACCTCAAGTTGATTCCCAAATCAAGACATTCACATTGGTCACTTGACACTGTTCATGGCTCGGCCAAGTGACAGCCTTCCTTTGGGCCAACTATCACTCGCATGAGTCACAAACACAATTTTAAAGCCCCTTAATATGAATATAAACAGAATTTAAACAACGGATATGTAATCAACGGAAGCATACTCTAAAGGGATAAACGGATTTCAACCCTAAGGGGTCGAATACCCTATATAAAAACGGCAAGACGCCGCTCGGCCAATGCCCTCAAGTCAACCCTAAGGGGTTAACCGCAGCCATATATGGAAGAACAAAACATAAAAACAACAGCATTTTAATGTATAGAACTACTAAACCATGCATTCAGATATACTGATTTATAGGAAAAACATTCCACAACAGCCCTAAGCTATGCAGGCATTCTTGGTTTCGATCAACATGGAGTGGATCTAAAAATTTCACAGGAATGCCAAATGGTATTGCAAAAATAAAAATAAACTATAGCCATTGCAAACCAAGATCGAACGGCAATATGCTGAACCCATTCAGATTTATGTAAGAGACCTTACTTAATGACGATTTCAGATTTGGCCACTTGTAAACCTAGATCTAAAAACTATCACCGGATAGCACTTGGAAACCAAGATCGAGAATCGCATATTTGCGAAATCAAGATCTGAAGCCAACATCAATGGCCATATGATCAATAAAAAACTGTAGATCAATAAAGTTTCGAAGAACTGCAATGATCCATAGATCCAAAGAAAAAAACGAAACCCAAAAGAACTCCAATGATCCAAACCTCGCTTTGATACCACTTGTTAACTTATTTAGGAGGATCAAATCGCTAGATCTAATGAAGAATGAACTGATATTTGCCGCCATGGATGTAGTGCTGAAATCCGTAGAGGACGAAGGCGGCGAAAGGGCCGATGTAGTTGAGCGCCGGAGCGGATGAGCGCCGGAATGGATGAGCGCCGGAACGGGTGTTCTTTCTCCCGATGCCTAAGCCCCGTGCAGCTCTCCCTTTTTGACGGGATGAAAAGGGAGTAAAGGACCTTAGGGTTAGGAGGAGAACCACACCAAACTATATATATCGTTTCCCTATCCACCCATCATAGATCTGAGGGCTACGATTCGTTTTGCTTAAGTTCTACACATGATGAGTCCACATTTATATTAACCGCACCCTCGAACTGGCGCAGCGGAAACGTGACTAGACCCGCTATGATCATTATTTATTGGGTCACACGGATGCCAAAATATTCGGACGGCGAGCATACTCGAGTAATAAAACTTAATACTCGAGTACATGGATGTAGTACACGAGAGGCAAACCAGAGCACTCGAGAGAAAAAATTGCGTGAACAATACTTCACTCGAGAAACAGGCTGAAGATCACTCGAGTAGGCTGAAGATCACTCGAGTAGGTTGAAGATCACTCGAGTAGGCTGAAGACAACACTCGAGTAGGTTGAAGGCAGCACTCGAGTAAGGTTGTTTTGCAGGAAAAACAATTTTTTGCAAATATATCATTTTGATCAAAATATATGAATGAATAGTACTTTTCATTTTTGAACAGTACTTTAATATTAAAATATTCATATTTTATATTTCTTGAACAAGGAAATACGAGATCAAAACAGAGGCTCAAACGCGTGCCGAATTAAATGAAATTCGCATCGTAGGCGGGCACTGACGCTACGAACACAACAGCGAAGACAGAACCAAAATCCGATGAGCCGTTCTTGAGATATAAATCTTCAAAGTTTACAACGAACATAAATTTTACAAAACTTCGGAAATTCGCCGAGGCTTGAATATCGCTCGGATTGCGACGAAACTTGACGAGCATATCAAAAATTAATTAATTTAATTTCCGACTTGAAATTGTCCATTTTCGGCAAGGATTGACGAATTTGGCCGACTCGATCGAATCGACGCGAAAACGCACCAACGACGACGCGCCGTCAACTGCACGTTAACGTAACACCCCTTACCTCATTAAGACGTCAACAAGAGGATTAAATAATTGCCGGAAAATCAGGGACATTACACCCACTATCGGCGGAAGTTATACAGGCGGTTTTCCCGAGGAACGAACGACCGTGATTTTGACGAGCTAGTCGGACGACGAAGGATGGGGATGACGCCGCGGCGAACGGGAGAGACGTCGCTCCCCGGGAGGGCGGAGGGCGGCCCTTGCGCCGACCAGCTTCTCCCGGCAAGTCGCTGGCCGGAGGCCGGGCCGGCTCGGGAGAAGGCCGCTCCCCGTCGGTTGCGAGCCTGACGGGGCGCGTCGTGCGGCCGTTAAGGCGCGGCCGCACGCATCCCCTTTGTCGGCCGGAAGTCGGGCCGGCCGGCGGGGAGTGGGCGGCCTCCCGCTGGTTGCGAGCCCGACGGTGCAGCCACATGGTGCGACCCCCTTCGCTTGCCGGAAGCCGGGCAGGCCCGGGGCTGCTGTCCGGCGGGGGAAAAGTTGCCCCCCATCGGTTATGAGTCTGGTGGGGTGTCCGGGCCGTGCGAAAGCCGTGCCGACTTGGGGCGGCCTGGCGATGGGGAGAAAAGGGAGAGGGGCCGGCGGCTTAGCCGGCCCCGGCCGGCTACCGGAGGCGGATCCCCGTCCGGGGATCGCACGCGATCGCGTGTGTGGAGCGCGCTGCGGTCAAACCCATGATCTCCACTATTCTTGGGGAGATCACGGGGAGTGGGCTATACGCACACCAATTCCTTCTTAAAAGGGGTTCATCCCCATAAAAAATATTATGGATTTATTAGTATATTATAATTAACAATTAAAAAAAATACTAAAGTCTAAACCTAAATTAAAAGATTAAAGTTTTAAAAGACTTCATTAACTCAATTTAATTTCGAGCCGATTCAAAATAAAGAGGAAAAATATTCAATTTTGAGCCAACTCGTTTCAATTTCAAGACAACTCGGGATCGAACAATTTCGAGTCAAGTTAAGAGGAGTCGAAATAATTTTGATTTCGTGCCGAACCCAAATCATCCAGACTCAAAGTCTACCAGATCATAGATGCTCAGTTAAGTCATTTAAATTATTGGCAATTTTGATAAAAATTAAAAAGGAATGTGAAAAAAAGGTGATTGTTAACCGCAACCCGTTATTTTGCCAGTCGCACCCACAAAATCTCTCAATTTTTCCGCGCCTTTTCGAAATACGCCTTGTACATGCAATATCAGGAAAAGTGTTTTAGTGCTGATCACCTTTTCTAAAAATGCATGTACAAGGCGTACTTTGGAAATATGCCCAGATTTTGCGCCTTTTCGAAATACGCCTTGTACATGCAATTTCAAGTAAAATGTTCAACACGAAAAGTTGTAGATATCGACGAGATCTACAACTTTCGTGTTAATCACTTTTCCTAAAAATGCATGTACAAGACGTACTTTGGAAATATGTCCAGATTTTGCGCCTTTTCGAAATACGCCTTGTACATGCAATTTCAGGAAAAGTGTTCAACACGAAAGTTGTAGATCTCGTCGATATCTACAACTTTCGTGCTGAACACTTTTCCTGAAATTTCATGTACAAGGCGTATTTCGAAAGACGTGAAAAATTGAGAGATTTTGGGGTGCGACTAGCCCATTACGGGTTGCGGTTAACAATCACAAAAAAAAAGATATAATTATGAAATTCTGAGGGACATAAATGAAATATTTTAAACTTTTGAAGCACTTAATAAATGTTTTGAAGCAACTAGTAAACTTAAGGATAAACACGGAAGGAAGTAAATTCCTTCAAAGATATATGAAGAAATTTAAGTGTTGTGTTCCTTTAGGACTTGCTAGAATGATAGTTAGGGGGCATAAGTTGATTTGATCTGACTCGAAAGCTCGATGAACCAATTAAAAAAAAAAAGCTTGACTTAAGCTCGAGTAAGTGAAGCTCGAGCTCGCGCTCCCTTATTGTTATTCATGAGCTCGCAAGCCAGGATAAAATGAGATTGTCAAGTTCGAGCTCAAACTCGAGCTCGAAATGACTAGCTCGAGTTTAAAAATTTTGTCAAGGTTCACTCGAGCTCGACTCATTTGCACCACTAATACCAGCTTTGAACTTTAAAGAAAGAAAGTTCATGCATAAGATGCCAACAAATGATAAAATGAGTTAGAAGCCTATATTACTAGAAAAGCGACATTCAACCATACTTGTTTTGCTAATTGTAAAAAGTGTGGCTAATAACTAGGTATTAGCCACATGCTCTAATTTGTGGCTAATAAATAAATATTAGCCACAAATACTTAATTTATGGTAAAAAAAGTATTAGTCACAATTTATTTAATTAATGGTAAATAAAAGTATTAGCCATATTTTATTTAATTCATGACTAATAAGCAAATATTAGTCATACTTCTTAATAAAAAGAAAACATTAACAATAGTTCATACTTCTTAATCTATGGCTAAAAGTCGCTACACGAGCATTTGACATGGAACGAGCGATGACAAATACTTCTTATCATGCTCGCATTGCCCACGCCCATAGACCATGGCAAAATGTTTTGCCATGATTTCAACTTTTTGCCACCTTAAATTGTCGTGGCAAAAAGTCAATTTTCTGATTATGCTTGTAATATCGCATGAGTTAGACTAAGAAAGAACATAAAGAAATTTATCTTTAATATTGTTAGATACAAGTAAATAAGATTATACGACACTAGACATGAAAAGATGAAACTTTAAGTAAATTTATGCTCTATTTGTTTGAGCGTTTCGCAACTCCGTTTTGTGCAAATGCTGCCGGAAGGAGGGTAAACAAATAAACCTCCGACGGCGTTTGCTCCGTTTCCACCCGCCCGCCTTGAGAAACGCCCCAAAAAGCTTCATTTGGAGCAGCCACCTTTCCCCTCCGGTTCGAACTCTCCGCTTCCACCCGCCGGATCGACCCGCCACCGCTAAAACAAATGAAGCCTAAAACAGAAAAGAATGATGCATGCACGATTAACCTTGTGCACGATTTTTTGTTTCATAAACATTATTAATTGCATTCTTCTTTTGGACTTCACCTATTTATGTATGTGCTTATATTAAATTATTTAAACTTAATGTCATATGTTGAACAAACTTTGTTACTTAGGCTCCGTTTAAGGGGACTTATTTTCACCAGTCAAGCGGTTGTAATCGCATGAACCAGACTTTAAGTCCTCCAAACAAAGCCTTAGTCTCAAGATTATTTAATATTCTTTTTAATATTTAATTATGCCTATTGCAACAACTCATGAAGCACTTATAAATAGTGTGAGTGGAGATGTGTAGAGTTATTTTGATAATAAAAGTATAAGAAGTCATTTTGAGTCTCTTTTGAGTATATCAATATATATATACGAGCATCTACGCACGGGCTACGCCCGTGCTTAATGCTCTCCGGCGGCCTTCGGCCCATCAGGTGAGCTTCGCCCGCCTGCGCACGTGCTTCGCCCGTACTCGATGCTCCGGGCTGTCTTCCGCCACATAGAAGGTGACCCCGCTTCGACGCATTTCGCCGGCTCGACGCCTGCGCACGGGCTTCACCGTACTCGATGCTTCGCCTGCGCGTGAGGCACTCTTCTATGCGGCAGAAAACCACCCAAAGCATCGAGTACTGGTGAAGCCCGTGCGCAGGCGCCGAGCCGGCGAAATGCGTCGAAGCGGGGTCACCTTCTATGCTGCGGAAGACAGCCCGGAGCATCGAGTACGGGCGAAGCACGTGCGCAGGCGAGCGAAGCCCGTCTGATGAGTCGAAGGCCGCCAGAGAGCATCAAGCACGGGCGTAGCCCGTGCGTAGATGCTCGTATAGTATATAGATATAATATACACAACCACAATTTTTATTTGGTATAGATATTCACATATTGTTATGTATTGTTTTAAATAATATATAGATATAATATACACCGCCGCAATTCTTATTTGTTAATTGGTATAGATATTCCAAATATTGTTATGTATTGTTTTAAAGAATTTAACATTACTTTTAAACTTATATGAAATTTGTAATTATATTTAAAGCCTAATGCAAACGCAACCTTATCCACCCCAACTCTCCCACTCGCCCTCCCTCTCTCTATATAATATATAGATATAATATATAGATATAATATATAGATATGATATACCCATCGCCTATACAACTCTCTCCTCTCCCTCCCTCTCTCTCTCTGGTATGTAGAGATACAGATATGATATACCCACCGCCTATAATATATAGATATGTAATATATAGATATAATATATAGATATGATATACCCACCGCCTATAGAACTCTCTCTCTCCCTCCTCTCTCTCTCTCTGTTATGTCGATATACAGATATGATATACCCACCGCCTATACAACTCTCTCTCTCTCTCTCCCTCCCTCTCTCTCTCCATCCCTCTCTCTCTGGTATGTATATATATATATATATATAGATATGATATATATACCACCGCCTATATCAACTCTCGCTCTCTCTCTCCCCCCTCTCTCTGGTCCTGTACGGGCAATATGTTTAGGATACCTATTGAATTGCTTTGTTTAATGATAGAAATAATGAATGGATGAGATCTCATGAAGCTCAACCAGACGGACAATATATATATATATATATATATATATATATATATATATATATATATATATATATATATATATATATTATATATATATATATATATATATATATATATATATATAGTCTATATATAATACAATATGCCTATCTCAAATCACACCATGAAACAGATTTGGACCATCCGATCAAGCTCCATCAAAACACGGGCCGTTGGATTCAACACAAGGGGTCTGCAAATATCTAAATCAACAAAAAATGCACTGTTCACATAGGAAAAAAACCTGATACCCACTTTCACCTCCCGCCCCCTCACGGTGTCACCCCCCCGCCGCTGGCGTAGCCGCCGGCGACCTGCCCGCGCCCACGGGCGGGTTCGCCGGCCTCCGGCAAACCCGCCGGGGGTTTTCCGGCGGCGAGCGGGCAGGGCCACCGCCGGCGGTGGCCCTGCCCGCTCGCCGCCGGACAACCCCGGGCGGGTTCACCGGAGGCCGTCGAACCCGCCGGGGGGCGCCGGGCAGGCCCGCCGGCGGCTCCGCCGCCGGCGTGGGCGGAAGCGGCGGGCTGCCGGGCGCGTTTTTTTTTTTCCGATTTTATATTTTAATAAATAATTAAATAATTTATATTATTTATAATTAATTTAATTATTTTAAAAAATCATAAAATATAATAATACATATAGATTTTATTATTTTTTTCCGATTTTATAATTTATTAAATAATTAAATAATTTATATTCTTAAAATAAATAATTAAATAATTATTTAAAAAATTAGAAAAATAAAATTTTGAAATTTAAAATTTTAAAATTGTAAATAACAGCCGGGGGCGGGCGAAGCCAGCCGGGGGGCGGGCGAAGCCCGCTTGGTTGCGGGCGAAGCCCGCTAGGTTGCGTGCGAAGCCCACTTGGTTGTGGGCGAATCCCGCAGCGACGCATCGAGAACGGGTGGAGCGAAGCCCGCCCGGGGGGGCGGGCGAAGCCCGCAGGAATGCCAAGCGGGCGATTGCGGGCGAAGCCCGCGGCGACGCATCGAGAATGGACGGAGCCCGTTCGAAGATGCTAGTATATATATATATATATATATATATATATATATATAATATATAGATATATATATATATATATATCTATATAATATATATATATATATATATATATATATATATATTATCACAAAGTGTAAGGTACTATTATAAATATGTATTATGTAAAAAAAAATGTAAGATGACAGTATATTTATCATTTATTGTTCTTATACAACATTATGCCACTTTTATACTGCATATTATTGTTTTTTTGTTCAATGCGACACAGAAAAACTCGCACCTGAGGTATGAATGAAGTTCAAATTGTGTCGACCTAGTAACTTCTAATTGAGAATAACCCATCTGATGATATTTTCCATCTCATGTTACCATTGACAGCAATGCTTCGTCGGAATGAATCAAGGAATTTGAAATTTTGTTCCAAGGGGTCCTTGGCAATAGTTATTGGGAGACTTGTGGGTTGGGTGTTGATGAAGTACTTCTTTCTTAAGTATGCGTTTGTCACAAAATTTTCTTAGGTAAGAAATGTTGATGAAGGGGGAGCCTTGGCACACCGGTTGAGGTGTTGTCGCGTGACCTTGAGGTCACGGGTTGAAGTCCTGAAAGCAACCTCTTGCAAAAATGTATGGTAAGATTTGTCTACATTTCACCCTTGTGGTGATCGGAGCCTTCCCCACTCTCACTGCACAGGGATGCTTTGTCACATGACTGCCCTTTTTTACTTAAGAATTGTTGATGTCAATGAGACTACTACATCCAATACTTCCATGCATGGTAGTGGTGGGTATACTGTAGACATCATTTCCATATATATGAGATCCACTATAGATTATTTGTGTATTCTCACTTGTTCCAAAGAGATTAACAATATATTTGTCTATTAGAAAACTTTTGGGGATTATTGCACTTGCCATGGTGCATATGACTGCTAGAGCTCAATGTACTAGCTTTGATTAGAGTCAATTGATTTATATTTTTCTGAGGCTGTTTTCCTATATTTGTAACGGCCTGTAGACTGCCACAATTTAAATTTGATATCCTGCAACTGAGTTTTAAATCTACAATAAGTACCAAATATACACAAAATAATATCTTTTTTGCATTAAAACATAATAATACACGTCCAAGTTTCATAAGTAAATAAGACACATACCTAGTGCTATAACACTCCGCCTAGACCCCAGACCCTAAAACCCTACAACCCTACAACCCCCAAACCCCCAAACCCCCAAACCCCGACCCCCACCCACCCACACACACCCACCCACCCACCCACCCACCTACACAATTCTTAACACACCTAAATCATTTTAGTCAAACTATCTTGTTGTTCGAATTCCTAACAAAATTGAAATTATGGGGTTAGTCATAAATAATATGACTAAGTGAGTCATTTGCCTCTTCAATTGTTGTACAAACAAACAGGAAAAATAAGTATCAATATGAATAATCATTTTAATTCATCTCGCCATAATCAAGTAACTAGTAGTGTAGTAAGCAATCAGTAAAGCAAGCAGATTAAAGTATAAAGTGGTAGCGCAGAATGTAGCTATATAACGAACTAACATTCTTTTCTCTTAATATCTATCACATTCAGTTCATACTTAGGCTCCGTTTGGGAGGACTTATTTTCACCGGTCAAGCGGTTAAGACCGCATGAAATCTGAACATAAATTATGGTGTGATTCATGCGGTCGTAACCGCTTGCCCGGTGAAAATAAGTCTCCCAAACGGAGCCTTAATTTATTCTGCTCATTATCAGCTCATCCCTAATTAGCCAGTTCTCACATCATTTCTATTTTAATTCTTTGTTCGTCTTTATTCTTTTTGTTTGTTCTGATCTTTCTTCGAATTCAATCTTCTAAATATGCATCTCTATTTTTCTCATCTTTCTTTAATTTTATTCAATCATGGATTCCTCAGTGTCTCTATCATTCTCATCTTTCTTTCAATTCGTTCAATCAGGAATAAATCGGTCTGTCATTCTCATATCTTTCATTTCGTTCAATCATGAATTAATCCGTGTAACTATTGATTCATCTTTTCAAATTCTTAGGACGGCCACTTGTGAGGTTATCTTAAACTCCTACACTAACGCAAAACAATCTCACACGCAATAGGTCTTCTGGACCCCAAGTTAGATGTATACTTCCAATCTAGGGTGATCCCACCCACAACAGACCTTCTGACCCAAATAAATTGGAAGATTCAAACTCAACTTCTTTTGTAGGCGATTTACACCCCTCTGCGCGGGTTAACCCCTAACATTTAGTATGCATCGATGCATATTATATCTTCTTATTTGTCTTACGTCTTTTTCTTTTCTTAATGCATTTGCATCTTATACTTCTTAGTATGGTTGAGTGTTTCTAATTGTTAAATCCCACAGAGATATGATAGCTTTTTTACAAACAATTGTTAGCCATCTTAGTCGATCTTTTTGTGTTAGTGATTTCAAATTATTCAAACTTATTTAACTTAAAATGAGAATGCACATACATAAAATAGTCTAACTGTAAAAATAAGATGCATGTGATTGCTAAAAATATTTTAAAATCTAAGCATAATAAAAAAGGTAATAAAAACTCATCATGACTATCTTTTCACTTTATCTTTCTCAAGTTCATCATCATGTCTACCGAGAGACATCAACCTCCAGAAAGCGCAAGAAGACCGTGTTCGACCTTCGAGTCATTGTCCATCATGGACTTCATCTCTTCCTTCATGGGATCAATTCATTATGAAAATATTTTAACACGGTGTAAGGACCTATTCTCTTAACATTCAAGTTTTCGAGTTCTCCTAAATTCATACACTTTTATCCGTATATGAATTTAGGTATCTCTTTAAAGGGCTACACATTTTCATAAATGCGTTAAAAGTTAGACTCATGCAAAAATATGTAATCCTTTGCTTTGGGGCAATAAGGATTTCCAAACCCTAATAAACCTCCCACAACACTCTATAATTAATGCAATTATGAAAATGTGTCATGCATCTAATATGCATTAAAGCCCAAAACCACATTCATATGCCAAATTGAAGTTGATTGTCACTATAACAAAACATAACTTCTGAAAAAGAGGGGATAAAAGTGTAACACTCTACTTGTAATTTGTCATATATTATGGGTCCATTCGGCCCACATTCTACAACTAATACAAACAAGAGCATTATTATATGATAATCAAACAACTAGCTATCTCGGAGCGTGCATTAAGACAAGCAGCAGAAACTAAAACTAAACTCAATACAATAGATGAATGTCCACATTATACACAGTCCAAGAATAACTTTACACTGTACAAAACAAAAGTCCAGAGATAAAGGAAAATGAGAAAACCTCTCAAAAGAGACTTGCAGTGTCAAGGCTAGCTATGCATATAAATATTTGAAAACCAAGTAGGAAGCTAATCCACCACACTTTTCTTATTTTGTAGCAAACACTTCAAGCGCATGCATGTTCCCATAACCAAGTAATAAACGAGCGAAAAATGAGAGTTGGCTGGAGTTACCAAATACTGTGTAACAATCGGCCTCTTCCCGGGCATCCTCGCGGATCTCGGGGAGCAGAAGCCATGCAGATCAGCGGGGTCAGAACATGCAAACAAAACACGGCAGCAAACATGCAAATATGTGGCAGTCGTCAAGAATGTTTCTAAGTTGAGTATGAAAGTAAATGGGGTCTATATGTACACCAGCGCTAGAGAATAATAAATGTTCTACTCATGCATTATATTCCTAGTAGCGGATTAGCATGTCTTGGGCTACTGAAACCATAGCAAGCAAACACCAAAAATCTGCACTGAAGGCGGCATTCAATTTGGCATCATGGGTCGTACCAATAAATTCACATTGTTCAACTTGAAATCACAAAATAATGTACGATGACGTTCTCTCACTATGCATACTCACATGTTCTTTTCATGTCGAGCTACACAACTGCCCTATTAGAAGTGACAAATGTGTAGTTTGACCCACACCCTCAAATATAGAGGCAGGAGGGTCATACCTAAAACAATCAAAGCAAATGTGATAGGGGAACCGACTTGACCTGTGTCCTTGAACGTGGCAATAAGGGGACTCATAATCCACACATAACTGTGGGTGAGACAGAGTGCACCTACCTTTTTGGTCCCTCTCACCCACTCCAGTTACTCAAAGTAGGAACTACAGTCCTAAGACCCATCAACGTCCCAAATACAAGTACAATGCACTCAAGGCACTCTAACCAAGCACACAAAATTCCAAGTCCACTGAGCATCTCATCGGTCTGGACTATCGACAGACTCACAGTCTTTCCCATAGGTTCGACATATAAAAGGGTACACCTCATGCTACTCTATCCATGGTGAGGGTTCGGTTAAGTCTACCCCCATTGCTTAGATCATCGTGACACCAACACAATGCGGGTGCGACTTTACCTCGTCCCGTTCACTCAACTTGCCATTAAATGACATTTCTCATGTGTCGTTATAAGATGTCGATCTACATGTTGCGGGTGCGGCTCAACTTGTGCCCGTAGTCAACCACAATGTCAAAGATCAGTCATACTCAAAGGACCTTTTCCTGCTGAACTGTACGATTCAGGTGTAATGCGGCCCATGCCCGTTCCATCAACCGGAAGCAACAACACATAATCAAAACATAAGCAAAACATGTTATAAGTGCTAACATATCTACCATATACTCTGGGCAGGGTTCTAATCAATTCACATAAGATCCTACGTGATCGTGATCGCTAACCATTATTAAGCCACTAGGTAGAATAAAACATCTAAGAGCTCAAACTCAGCATCACATGAATAATTTCAATGAGAGCGCTCACATCATATACCCCGCTCAAAGTGCAATCAAGGGGAATTGACAAATTAAACTCCCAACCTCCCTTATGGAGAGTGTATTAATATTACGATTGATCTTATGTGTATGGGTTCACCACCATATAAACCATTATCACTCTATATGGTATTTACCCCAAATTTGGGGATTTTCACCCACTGTCGATAATTACAACAATGACTTGTAAAGCATAACACCTAAAATCAACTGAGTATCGACGTCGATTTATATCCAACTCTTTCGTCGTCAATCACGTTCCTCTACAGGTAACAACAAAAAATCGACATGGCCCCGCTACAAACCTAGGCCATACACGGATTCTGATGGCCTCGACCAACGTCGACTCTCAACCCGCAAGTGAACACGACAAAAAAATACGGAAAATTATCCGGTATAAATTTTGCAATCAACATCACCAATCTGGGGTTATCGTCATGAGTCGACTTCACACAACATGACTAATCCTAAATCGTTCATCAAATATTTCTAATGCAAATTATGTCAAGGACGAACACAATCGACTTGGAGGTTCACTAGGAACCTTGGTCACCTCAAGTTCTCTAATTAGAGACACCAAGTGCCGCACAATCACATAATAATACATATGCACAGTCGAATCCTAAACCCGGGGAGAAGATGATCGTTAACTGAGTTCAATCCTTTCCTGCCGCAGAAGCCTCAAGGAGTTGGGTGGAGAACAACCGTGGTGCGGTTTCTATGCGTTGACGACGACGACGACTGGTCGGTTGCAGCCCCCTAACTCTGGTGGCAATGTATTTCTTCTCTTCCACATTCTTAATGGGCAACAACACACCACAAAAGACACAAGATGGCGAAGGCCTAGAAATCTCTAGTCGGCCAACGCTTGACCGTAAGGATGTCCTCCGATTTTGGAGTTCTCGGCTAGGAGGAGAGGTTGACACCCTCTTTCTCCTCAAGATCATTCTTCTCTCCTCAAGATCCTAACCCTCTCCTTCTCAAAATTCAATCTCTCTTGGTCGGCCTAGACAAGGAGAGAGCATTGGCAAGATAAACCTTGGTTGGCCTTGCAGGATCAAGCGCTTACCCAACTGTTCCAATAGCCCGAACGGTTGGAAAGGGCACTACTTTTCCCCTTCAGGAAGTATCAAAGTGCCAAGGGTCAAGTGAAGAAACGCTGGACCCAATTCCCCCAGTGTCCAGGATGACCCGCCAGCTCAGAGGTGGGCCCCACATGGCCCAGAGGTGGCAACACCACATGGCTCAAAGGTAGGGTTGCCATATGTAGAAAAGGCCTGAAACTTGTGTATATTGATTGAGTATGTAAATACAAAAGAGAATACAAATATATAGGAGAGAAAGAGAGGAAACAAATCATATACAAGATGTGGGACTAAAAGAGGAGAGAACAGAAAAGGGCCCAAAACATGGGCCTAATACATGGGCTATTCTAACACTCCCCCGCAAGCTGGAGCGTACAAATCGTATGCACCAAGCTTGGACAAGCATTGATGGAAGGATGCTTTGGGAAGAGCCTTTGTGAGGACATCTGCAACTTGTTCTGTCCCTGGAACATGCTTTAAATCGAGCTTCTTCATTTGAACTTTCTCTCGAACGAAGTGGCAATCGACTTCAATGTGCTTCGTTCTTTCGTGGAAGACTGGGTTCTTGGCGATATGTATAGCCGCTTGGCTATCACAAAGAAGTAGAGCAGAGAAGGTAATTTAACACCCAGGTCAGTGAGAAGACTTTCAAGCCATGTGAGTTCGGATACAACAGAAGCCATTGCGCGGTATTCTGCCTCAGCCGATGAGCGAGCAACGACCGCTTGTTTCTTGCTTCGCCATGTAACCAAATGTCCCCCAAAGTATGTGCAGAAACCACTAGTAGACCGCCGGTCATCAAGAGAGCCCGCATAGTCCGCATCGGAGTATGCCACTAAGGTAGGAGCAGACGAGGAAGTCCGGTACACAAGTCCTTGACCCGGGGCTGTTTTTAAGTACCTCAGAATGCGTTCAACAGCCAGAAGATGAGACTTGCAAGGAGAATGCATGTATCGACTGACAAGACCAACAGCAAAGGAAATATCTGGTCGGGTAACAGTAAGATAGATCAACTTGCCAACAAGTCGTCGATAATATTCAGGGTTCTGGAGGAGAAGATCTGAGTCAGAAGCCTGAGCACACAACTTGTGGTTCACATCCATGGGGGTATCACATGGCTTACACCCTAAGAGGCCAGCATCATGAAGAAGATCAGTACAGTATTTCCGTTGAGATAGAATAAGGCCGTCCGGTCGCCTGGCAACCTCAAGTCCCAGAAAATATCGCAGAGTCCCTAGGTCCTTTGTCTGAAAGACCGAGTTCAGATGTGCTTTGACTGCATGTATCCCTTGGGAGTCATCTCCTGTGATGATGATGTCATCAACATATACTAATAGAAGGACCGTCCCTGATGGTCAGTGACGAGTGAAGAGCGAGAAATCAGCCGAGCTACGGCTAAAGCCGACAGCGCGAAGTACTTTACTGAATTTCTCAAACCAGGCCCGTGGAGATTGTTTGAGACCATACAGAGCCTTGCGAAGGCGGCAAACCTGAGACTCCCCCGTGGTCTCAAACCCGGGCGGTTGTCGCATGTAGACCGTTTCCTGGAGATCCCCATTTAAGAACGCATTCTTAACATCAAGCTGAAAGAGAGGCCACCGGCGATGAACAGCGACAGAAAGGAGGACCCGAACGGTATTGAGCTTGGCAACCGGAGAAAAGGTTTCCTCATAGTCGAGCCCGGTTGTTGAGTGAAGCCGCGAGCGACAAGGCGAGCCTTCAGACGGTCGATCGTCCCATCAGCAGCATGTTTGATGACAAAGACCCACTTGCACCCTACCGGTTTGTGACCCGGAGGGAGGGGGACAACGGACCAGGTCTGGTTAGCCCAGAGAGCAGACATCTCTTCTTCTATGGCTGTCCGCCAGCCCGGATGTTGAAGCGCCTCCTGTACAGAGTTAGGAACAGAAACCGAAGAAAGAGAAGTAGCAAAGGTGTGCAGAGGTGGAGAGAGGCGATGAAGAGAGACATAAGCCTCCAGAGGATGAGCAGTGGAGGGCGTTACCTGATCAGAGGGACGCGAAGCATCCATGGCAGAGGTCGGCGGCAGAGGGGCGACGGAATAGGGAGGGCGACGAGTGTAGACCCGGATAACGGGTGGTTTGGTGGTAGAAGGAGCGGGTGGAGGAGAGAGCGGGGGTGGTGGTGTAGTAGGAATAACGGGACGAGGGATGGACGGCGGGAGAGGAGGCGGTGGTGGAGCAGTAGGGAAGGGAGCAGGAAAGAACGGTTCGTCTTCCCGGAAGGTAACGTCCGCAGAGACAGTGACCTTGCCGGTAGCGGGTGAGTAACAAACATAGCCCTTCTGGGTGTGGGAGTAGCCAACAAAGATGTGTTTCGCCGCCCTGGGGTCCAATTTATCGGTGGAGGGCCCGAGGCAGTGGACATAGCAGGTGCTGCCGAAGATACGGGGCGAGAGAGGGAAAGCCGGAGTGGAGGGAAACAATATGCTGAAGGGAGTCGCATAATTGAGGACAGAGGAAGGGAGGCGATTGATGTGAAAGCAGGCAGTGGAGACCGCAAAGTTCCAGTAGGCTTTAGGAACATGCATTTGGATCATGAGGGAGCGGGCAACATCCAATAAATGACGGTTCTTGCGTTCGGCAACCCCATTTTGTTGCGGGGTATACGCACAAGAGGTTTGATGGAGAATCCCGTATTCCGTACATAAGGTGGTAAAGTCGTGGCTGGTGTACTCACGAGCGTTATCAGTTCGGAGAGTTTTGAGGGTGATATGGAATTGTGTCCGGGTCTCGAGGACAAAGGCCCGAAACACCCGGGGAAGCTCGGAGCGTTCGCAAAGTAAGTAGAGCCACGTGGTGCGGGAATGATCATCAATAAAGGTTAGAAAATAACGATAACCACATATACTAGGAATCCGAAATGGTCCCCAAATATCCGAATGAACAAGATCAAAAGGAGCCGCACTCCGAGTACAATGTGAAGGAAACGAAGAGCGTGGCTGTTTGCCGAGAATACATGAATCACACTGAAAAGAAGTAAAAGAAAGATCTGGAAGAGCCCGCTGGAAAACTGGCATAGGGGCATGACCAAGGCGGCGATGCCAGGCAGTGGAGGAGACGGAAGACAGAGCGAGTGGAGAGGCATCGAGAAGGTAGAGCCCATTCCGCAGCTGACCTTTACCAATGGTAGTCCGCGTCCGTCGATCCTGTATAACAAAAGAAGAGGAAGTAAATATAACAGAACAATCCAAGTCACTCGTAAGACGCCCAACAGAGAGTAAGTTAAAAGGGGAACTCGGAACATGAAGAGCCGAGCGAAGAACGAGAGATGGGTGGATAGAAAGATCGGCCGAGCCGGAAACAGGAACCAGCGCCCCATTGGCCACGGTGATGGACTTCGGATAAGGAGAACCCGAGTACTCGGCAGGTCGTTGCGAAGTAATGTGATGAGTAGCGCCAGAGTCCATAATCCAATCCGGGCTGTGGGAGAGACAAGCAGTACCTGTGTGGGAGACAGAGGCGACGGAGGCCGAGGGGGGTTGAGCAGCCCCTGGAGATGTTGTAGCTGAAGACGGACGGTCTCGAGATCCGGAGGAGCATCAGTAACGGCAGAAGCCGTCGGGCGAGGGGGGTAGCCGAGTTTCTTGTAACAAGCCGCCTCAAGATGGCCATCCCGGCCGCAGAAGGAGCACTTTGGCCGGCCACGGCCGCCACGGCCACGGCCCCGCGAGCCCAACCGTCCCCCCCGAGTAGAAGGAGGAGGAGGAGAGGGTAAGAGCGGAGGGGCATGCTGAAGGAGAGCCGGTGGAGAAGGAGCAGGAGGATCTGGAGGAGGCGAGACCCGGAGAAGCATGGAGCAGACATCCAAAAAAGAGGGCGTAGTAGGAGCGGCCAGGACCTGAGCACGAAGACTGTGAAGATGAGAAGGAAGGCGAGCCATAAGGATGGCAATGCAAGCAGCTTCCTTCTGAGCCCGCTGAGCAGCAAGATCAGTGGTCGGCGGCTGGTGCTGGATCCAGGCTTCAGCAAGCGTTTTAGCCCGGGCGACAAACGAGGTCATATCTGAGGCGCCGCCAGTGTCAAGAGTGAAGAGATCGGTGAGGATGTCATAAAGATGCTGGAGGCTATCGCGGCCAGAATACAAGGAATGAAGCTCATCCCACATAGCCTTGGCGGTGTCGTGATACATAGCCATTTGATAGGGCTCACCATCCAAGGAGTTCAGAATCCAAGTCTGAACACGACCGTCATTACGAAGCCAATCATCCGTAGGTGGAGAAGGAGGTGCCTGAGTAAGGTGCGGGAGAAGGCCCTTAGCCTGGAGAACCCGCCGAACAGAATGTACCCAAGGGATAAAGTTCTTCTTGCCAGAAAGAGAGATAGTAGTGATCCGGAGCTCGTCACGGAGGTCGACAGAACAGGCCGGGCGGTCTGGAGGACAAGCCGGAGGGACAGGGGGCGGGCTGGCCGCTGAGCTGGGAGAAGAACCAGAGGAAGTCATGGAGACAGGCCGCAACCCTTAGACAGCAAGGGAAGAGGGCCGCGGATAAAGAAACAAACCGGGCGGTCTGAGACAAGCCGCACGGGACGGAGACAAGTCGGGCGATCAGGCGACGGTAGAAGATCGCGACCAAGATGCAAGCAGGAAGGAGACAGCTCGCACGGTCAGGCAGATCGTATGCGCCGGACTGAGACAAGGTGCGCCGGACTGGGACAAGTCGCGTCGGACTGAGACAAGTCGCACGACTAGGAGAGAGACCGGAGATCGCGACCACGATGCAGGCGAGAAGAAGACAGCCCGCACGGTCAGGCAGATCTGAGCAGCGGACAGAGAAGGAGGCCGCGGCGAGAAGAGAGGCCGCAGCGGTCAGAGAAGGAGGCCGCGGCGAGAAGAGAGGCCGCGGCGGACAGAAGAGAGGTCGCGGCGGACAGAAGAGAGGTCGCGACTAGGAGAGAGGCCGCAGCGGACAGGAAGAAAGTGATCCCACGGAGAGAGGAAATGCTATAAAAGCAGGAGGGGGGGGGAAGGGGAAAGGTGGATCCACGGAGAGAAAATGAGGGCAGAGGAAGGCGGTCTGAAAGAGCAGGCCGCGAGGAAGCGCGGCTAGAAACCAAACAGGCCGCGAGAAACAAGCCGCGGGAGGAAGACCGCGAGAGTGTTTACACAGTGCGGTTAGACAGGGGCAAACCGCGAGAGTCGTAACCTGGCTCTGATACCATGTAGAAAAGGCCTGAAACTTGTGTATATTGATTGAGTATGTAAATACAAAGAGAGAATACAAATATATAGGAGAGAAATAGAGGAAACAAATCCTATACAAGATGTGGGACTAAAGAGGAGAGAACAAGAAAATGGGCCCAAAACATGGGCCTAATACATGGGCTATTCTAACACCATATGACCGCGACTGCCTGACCTGCCAGACTTATCAGTGCCCCTGGCCTCGAACCCGTGACCTCTGATACCACTTGTAGGATCAAAAGCTTACTCAATTGTTCCAAAATCCCGGACTGTTGTAAAGGGAACTACTTTCCGCCTAAGGAAATAGTAAAACGCCACGGGTCAAGTGAAGGAACGTTGTACCAAACAGGCCTAAACAAGGAAAATATTGCGCTCCTAATCCAGAAGAGCTCACAACACAAAACAAAATAATAGAAGCTTGAATTGATCGAATGATATCTGAGGAAACAAAAATCATAACAGAACACTCCCCATTGGTTTCTTAGAACAGCCAAAATAGACAGTCAGCACAGACGTTGTCTCTTCCCTTCTTATACTGAATAACATAATCAAATCTCATCAATTAAGAGATATACTTCTGCTATGTCAGAGTAGCAATGTGCTTTTCTAACAGGTATTTAAGGTTTTGATGATCAATTTGAATTTCAAACGAACTTCCCATTAGATAGTGCCTCCAATGCTAGACATCCATCACCGCCACAAGAAGATCTTTCTCATAAACAGACAAGGCACTATTCCGTAAGCACAAAGCTTTGCTAAAGAATGCAACAAGTCTGCCCTCTTGCAAGAGCATTGCACTAACTTCACTTGTAGAAGTATATGTTTCCACGATAAAGGGACAATTGAAATCCACGAGTCTCAACACTAGGGGATTCATCATAGCGCTTTTGAGTTGAAGCCATTCCAGCCTCAGCTGACCACTTGAAGAACTTCAACTTAAGTAAATCAATCAGGGTTTTCAATGCTGCATTACCCCCTTATGAATCGCCTGTAATTCCCCGTCAAGCCCAAGAATCCCCGCAATCCTTTCAAAGATGTAGGGACTAGCCAATCCAACATAGCCTAAACTTGGCTTGGATCAGTTGCCACACCTTTATTAGAAATCGCATGACCTAGATAAGGAATCTGTTGTAACCCAAAGCCACACTTACTATACTTCACGAACAACCGATGTTGTTGCAAGATTTCCAGGGTAATTTGCAGGTGTGAAATATGATCGAGCCACGGCTTACTGAAAATTAATATGTCATTGAAGAACATGAGTATGAACTTCCACAAGTGATCATGGAAAATCATATTCATCAAACCTTGAAAAGTGACTGGCGCATTAGTTAGCCCAAAAGGCATAACTAGAAACTCACAATGACATTGATGCATCCAGAAAGTAATTTTATGAACATCTTCCACCATCTTCATCTGGTGATATCCAGCCTATAAATCAAGCTTGGAGAAGAACCTAACTCTGTTCAATTAATCTAGGAGATTTTCAATGAACGAAATTGGAAAATTATCCTTCACGGTGTATTTGTTTAACTGCCTATAATCAATGCGTAACCTCCAAGAGCTATCTGCTTTCCTGGCGAGAACTACTAGAGAAGCAAAGGAACTACTCGATGGCCTGTTGATTCCACTTTCCAACATCTCTTTAATTATCCTCTCAATTTCATTTTTCTGCAGTGGTGGATATCTATAAGGACGCAGGTTCACTAAAACTCTCATTTTTCAAAGTGATACGATGTTCATGTTGCCTTTTTGGAGGTAGCTCACGCGGTTCAAACACAAAGCTGAAGCATTGTAATAACTTCTTTAACTCTTGAAATTGATCTTCAGTTAGGCTCTGTTTGGGGGGACTTATTTTCACCAGTCAGGCGGTTACGACCGCATGAACCAGACCTTAATGCGGTCGTAACCGCTTGACCGGTGAAAATAAGTCCCCCCAAACAGAGCCTTAATTTTTCATCTGAAAGCTGAACTGCACCCAACGGCCCTTTTGCCTTCCCGATCCCCTTAGATCTCACTTCCGGAATGTCACATACGACAAGCATGTCCAGTTGTCTTTTGTGTAACAAATCTTCTGATATTTCCTGCTACATCCAAGTGCCCGAGACTTTTTTGAAACCCCTCAATGAAATTTTACGACCTTGCCGAGTAAACTCCATCTTAAGAAAATCCCAATTCACCACCCATAGAGTGATCAACCATTGAATGTCTAACACAACATCACACCTCCTGGAGGGAGCACTAACATATCTGAGGTGAACATCACACCCTGCATTCGCCAACAAAAAAACGACAACCTTTTGCGAAATAGTTATGCTCTTTCCATTCGTCACAACATTGAAAGAAGGCATAGAAGTAAGCTTACATTGTACTTTAATCGCTGCATCCAAAACCAAGAAAATATGGGTACTGCCAGAATCGATCAGGATTTGAATGGACTGCCCTTGGTAAGATGTTGTAACTCGCACTGTATAGAAGTGGATAATTCCCGTCAGAGGATGCATAAATACACATGATTCTTCAACACCCTCTTCCATCTCTCCCAACACCAATTCCTCATCTTCGTCTGGAACCTCCTCATTCCCATCCTCACAGTCTAGAATAAGTTCCAGAGCATATGATTGCCTTCTCTTTAAATAATGATGACCAACTGTATACTAAGCATAGCATCAAAAACAGAGACCCTTACTGCGTTTCTCATTCATTTCTGCAAACGTCAACTGCATACCACTACGCCGTGATGAAGCTGGAAGCAGAACAGATCTACTGGAAGAAGGAACATCCAACCGTCCCTGAAATAAATTCTTAGAAGCCTTAGCATCCGCTCCCTCCGTCATCACACAACCAAATTTTCCTCATGTAAACATGCCAAGGAAAAAACATCCTACAAGGATTTCAACTGGAACATTCTTACTGTGTACTCAATTTCATCCTTCAAACCAACGAACCAAAAACTAATAGCGTAATCATTGAAAATTTGAACGCGGTGAAGAAGTGAGTCAAACTCATCAAGAAATTGTTAAATGCTATCCCATTGGCATAAATTCTTCAACTCGCTCATTGGATCATCAAAGAGCACTGATCCAAATCGTAGGGAAAGGGCCTTACAATACTCCTCTCAACTGGGTGCCTGTCGCATCAAGAGAGAACACATTTATGCATGATGCTAGCAAAGGGCCTTGCCATCCACACGAGCAAACACTATTTTAACCTTCTAGTCCTCCGTTGTTCCGTTTATGTCAAAGAATTGATCACATTTGAAAATCCAGTACATGATATTTTCTCCAAAGAATCTGGAAAATTCCAACCGAGAAAACCTGGTTGTTAGATGATGAGGATTATGAGAGACAGATTGGCTATCAGCAGAAGAATCCGCTTCTCCCTGATCAACAGATCTGAAAATCTTTCAGATCTGAGGTTAGCAAATAGAGATTTTACATCAACCAACATTTTCGCCATTGTTACATGAGAATCCTTCAAGATCTCCATCTCCACTTGCATGTCCTACGTCGCGTATTATCCGTTGGCACCATTTCCACGACATCTAGGATTTTGCCCTAATACTAATGTTGCGCTGCTAATCAAGAGCTTACAACACAAACAAATGAATTGCTTCAATGGAATTGTATTGATTACCAACGGAAGAAACATGAACAATCAGACTTGAAGACGAAATTGCCCTAAGAGGGTTGCTCTGAACAAAACAACTTTCTCCCCACAACAAACACAACTCAACAAATTACATATCCCCCAAGCCCCCAACATAACCTCGTACCAGCTATTTATAGATGAAAGCATCTAACAAAAAATACTTAACCACACCCCTTAATTGAAACCCAACTAAACCGACATTCAAAAGCTAATCATTTATCACATAGATAATTAAACATTATATAAATCCTAAATAAGCAGGTTACAAAAGGTCAGTGACAAGAAGCAAAGATAGTGAATGGTGAATAATCATGAATGAGAGATGAAAACATTTGCAGCGGTGAGAAGAAAAAAATACGGATCCTGAAAGGTTGGGGCGTGACTTTCGTAATCCCTCGAATAAAAAAGGATAAGCAGAAAGAAGAGAAAGCATATTTGTTTAATTTCCTACAAACTCTGAGGAAAAGAAAGAAACCTTAAGTGCCAGCATGAATCTTATTGTTTAATGAGTTAACAAGTTTTCTTTGAACAATTGTTACCAGAAATAAGAATACAGAATATGAATTACAAATTTAAATACATACAGAATACATCCTTCGAACATGCTGATAAATATCACGTGCTTTTAAGCATTGACAGGGCCTCCTTCGTGGTGGCAGAGATAACCGCATCAGAAGCATTTGGTAAGTAGTAGTATTTTCCTGCAAAATACCGTACATAACATCATCAGGCTGGACATTGATTATTATTTGGGTTCTTCGCACTTTACATCCCCAAAATACATTACCATTGGCACGTTGCACCTCATGACGAAATTTTAGGATTATTTTTGTCTGAGCAGCACTCAAAATCTGAACGAGGACGGTTTTGCACCAAGCTTCATCACAGCCATGCACCTCCTTCACATCTTTGCGGCTGTCTTGTGCGGGATTCACAATCTGAACGAGGACGGCTTTGCCTCACCATTTCTAGTGCAAGCGAGGAGATGTTCAATTGCGAGAAGCTTAAAGCGGATTGCCTTGAATATGTTGGCAAACTGCTCCATGATTCCGCCCACGCCAAGTGGCGAATCGTGATTGAAGGATGGTGCGGGGCACAAAAATACCTTTGAAATTTCGGCTTGGGGTGCAAAGTGCCAAAGACAATGTATATCAGGGGTGCAAAGTCTCAAATTTAAACTTTCAGGGTGCAAAGAGCCAAAATCCCGTATTTCGGAGGTGCATAGTGCCAAAAGCCCGTTATCATTTCTTGGTAGCTTATGATTATTAGAAATTTATGCATCCAACAGGCGGTCGCAGTTGTAAACACGGTGGTGTGAAACACATGCAACATTTGGGCGGCCGTGACCACGATGCCATTTCCCCAAAATAAAGGCTCTGTTTGGGGGGACTTATTTTCACCGGTCAAGCAGTTACAACCAGATGAACCGGACCTTAAAAAGTGTGTTTGTGCATTAATAATAAACAATATCATGGAAGTTCCGAACGCAAGCGCACTGCCACCATTCTGTTCCCTTGCACACATCCACTGCTCAAAGTCATAGCTCTCAGAAAAGGAGCATGCATGAGTTTCTTGATGTGAGAGCATATCATGAACATGCCCCCTTATGTATATAGGGTTTAGTGGGTTGTTGGGTCATGTATGCTCTTATACAATATCACAACTCAAAATCAATTAATTGTAGATGCAAAAGTCTAAGATCTATATTAAGTACATAAAGTTATATGACTTTACAAATTTGGAACTGTAATCTCAATAACAAATTAATATGGTTTCGTATCATGAATTTCGTCAATCTGGAAATCGCCTGATGTTACCGCGAGTTGCATATGGTTACTGTAGAACATATATAATAACCCAAAAAGAATGAAGAAGACCAATGGTGAACAGGCGTTGATATGGGTGGATAATGGCTATGACTCGGGACAGTTGGGTTTTGATAAAATTTGAAATAGACCAGAACAAAAAAATTGCAAATTAATCAAAGATTTGAAAGTAAATGAAGGGTCATTTACCGGAACCTCCCCTCTAAATTTGCTAAATTACAAGTTACACCCAGTTTAATTTTGAAATTACAAAAAACTCCTATGAAGCTTGCATTTCGGCTCCGTTTGGTATGGTGGTGGCAGTCGTAAACGCATGGGTTAAACCGTCATTTGTTAAGGATCGCCTAACAAACATCATCCGTTGGAACATAAAAATGGATAAAGTTTCTTAGGTGAGCGTTAACGAATGACAATTTAACCCATGTTTATGACCGCCACCACCATGCCAAACGGAGCCTTCATAACATTTCATAAACTTACATTTCCTATGGAGCTTATTTTTGTGCATGGATGTTATGAAATGTAAATTTCAGAAGAAATTTTTGTAATTTTAAAAGTAAGAGGGGTGCAATCTGTAATTATGTTAATTTCCATGGGAAGTTTTGGTAATTATTCCAATAAATGAATGCCAACTCAATGATCTTAGAAGAAATACCTTGTGCTATCCTGGCAATCTCCTTGGCAAATCCAGTAGATACAAACTTATTTTCAGTGTCAATGACTAAAAGGGACATCCCAGCTTTATATATCTTTGCGGCCATGTCTAGAATCTCATCCTTCAAAAATGAGTACTGATCAGCTATTAAAATACATGTGAATCATCATGAATAGATTGCTTAGAAGGTCAAGGGGTAATTCTACAGTTCTTCCCTGAATCTTGGATCTTGAAGCAAAAATTCTGATGTAAAACTCTACTGTTGAGAGTGAACTAAAACAAGTAAAAAAGCTCCAAAAAATGTTTAAGCTAGAGAGATATGGAGGGAGGGAGGAGAGCGCGCTAGCGAGAGATTGTATTATGACTTGAACACATAACCATAAAGAAGCAATGAAGCCTGATCATCCGGTTGCTTGTTGATACAAACATGCTTTAGAAATCTATGATTTCATCATCACTAGCTACATCATAAAGAGATTAGTAAAGTGTTTTTAGAGATCAAAATTGTAACACCCCTTCCCAGTATTACAGAAATCAGCCGTCCGGCCGGGTCAACGATATAAAGAAAACTAGGAAACAGTATTAAAACTAGTAGCAGCAGGTAATAAAAGTCTATACTAAGCAGATTTAAGACTTACAGCGGAAGTAAAAAATAATAATAATAAACTAAGGGTAACCACATACCTGCTAACTGGATTCACAGAGCCACTAAACAAGAATGGAATTGAAATAACTGAAAATCTGTATAACAATACTAGTCTGATACACGTTATATAAAATATTAACCAGGTACATTGTCCACGTCTATAAGTACATGCTGAAATAGAGTAAACTGAAAGGGTAAAAGTACTACAAACTGACACCACCATGACGCTCATCCTAGACGTAGTTTCCCACCTGGGTCACCTGAAAACATTGCCCACGAAGGGTCAGAGTAAAGAAAAACAATTCCCCTTAGTGACACTAAAATAGATTTACATATGAATGCATGCATGTCTTTAAAACTAGTCTCGTGCACTGAAAACATTTTATGCTATATGTTATGCATGCTTTTCCTATACTTCCTGGTGAACACACTAAAATTTCATATTCATGACTTTCCGTTCAATTACCCAAGTCCTGACGTTCACTAACTAGTATACTGTCTCACGTCAAGCCTGTACTTGAGTTCTAAGTGGCTTCTAGCCTACACGTTTACTGCGAAGGCTCTAGGCAGAGTAGCTCCTAACGCGCAACTGAAACTGACGACCCGAGACCATCTGACGAACTCAATTGTTCTAGTGTCACGCGGACACGGTCTCGAATCTACTAACTGTCTCAAAGGGGAGTCAACTCCCAAGACTGTAACTCATAGGATACCATATGCCCTATGAGGAAGGTAGTGCGCCTCTACCAAGCACAAAAAGACTGGTGTGCTACTGACCTTTTTGGTCTGACGCTACTCTGCATGGGGTACCTTTTCTGGTGTACTACTGAGCGACGCTTGACTTCCTCGTGGTCGACTTGAAGGGACCTTCGCACCCTTGGTTGGACAATCTCCAAACTTACGTGTACATGTGAAGTTTCGTACTTAACTAACTGTCCACGACTTTACTAACGTGGTTATGGAACAAGGCGTTATCATACGCGTTTCCACAATTATTTTCATACTGTCACAACTTCTCTATGCATGCTTATGGTGTTTGTACGAAACCTACTCCTGCGTATAAAATATAATAATTTGATATGTCTAACTAAAAGGAATTAGGATTTCCTTACAGTGGTGTTGCGACGCTCGTATACTCGGCGCGGCGACATTTTCTCTTCCAAAAGCAAACCCTACTGCTGGGGACCTTTAGAATGTTGCCCCGACCCCACCAAAGTCCTGCAAATTCAAGGCAGTCCTAATTATCGCACTTTCCCCTTAGGGTTAATCTTTTGAAAAAAATTCCAAAATGCTAGAGTCGTCCAAAACTAACGGCTAACATAGTATATTACCTTCACGTGGGAGGGATTGAAGTTTCCAAAGCGCCCAACTCCAATTTCGCGGTGAAAACCGTGCTCCAAAACCTAATTAGGGGACAAAGAAGAAAACCTAGGTTATACTAACTCCGAAATCGAAGGATTTCGGTGAGGAAATGGAGAAAAGGAAGAAATAAACTCACCGAAACCGAAAAATTCCAAGTTCCACCGATTAGGGTTGAATCCGGCACTTCCACGGCCAAGGAAGGAAAAGGAATGTCCACCGATGCCTGCAGAGGAGGGAGAAGAAATCGGAGAGGGTTTCCGGAAAGGGATCGGACGTCAGAGGAGCTCGCGGGTTGCGTCGGCTCGTCGTCGTCGGGCTTGCGGAAACGGGAAAGTCGGGAGAGGAAGAAATCGGGTGTCGGCCTGCGGTTTGTCTAAAGCCCGTGAGAAAGAGGGGTTACGGGATTTATCCACTTGGCTTGCGGTTTTTACTTGCTAACCGCATGAGAGGGGGGGGGGAATTTTGCTATTGACACCTCATTTCTAATACTTTTGATGATTAACTCATCTTCACCCCACGCGTCACTGAAACAAAATGCGTCACATCCTATAATTTACGCACTTGACTGACTAACGAACACTATCATAAGAAAAAGTAACATTATACCTTGCCGACGCGCCGCCTCGATCAAAATCCGTCGCGACTTGCCCCTACAAATTTAAAAGTTACATTTCGCGTCAAATTTTCGGATGTTACAAATCTCCCCTGCTAACAAAAATTTTCGTCCTCTAAAATTGTAATCATACCTGAATCGAAGAGGAAAGAATAGTCTGCATTGCTCTTAAGTTCATCCTCTCGCTCCCAAGTATACTCTGGTCTGCCACAGTTCATCCAAAGGACTTTGACCATGTGGATCTCTCTATTTCTGAGCTTCTGTATCCTTGAATCCACTATTCTGACTGGTCTAACCCCAATACTAAGATCTGTTTCAATTGGTGCTTCCTCGGTACTGATGATCTGACTGGAATCTCTGACTGCTCTCCTTAGATAAGAGACGTGGAATACATCATGTACACCACTCATTTCCTCAGGTAAGGCCAATCTGTAAGCAACCTCACCAATTCTTT
The DNA here is from genome assembly GCA_039583875.1 of Platanthera guangdongensis. Classification (NCBI taxonomy): domain Eukaryota; kingdom Viridiplantae; phylum Streptophyta; class Magnoliopsida; order Asparagales; family Orchidaceae; genus Platanthera; species Platanthera guangdongensis. The sequence continues at coordinate 37,027,120 of CM077157.1, read as the reverse complement.
CCAGCACCTCAAAAGGACCAACGAATCTGGGGCTCAGCTTTTTCATCCGTTTTATTCTAGAGGCTCCTCTGACTGGTCTGACCTTCAGATAAACATAGTCTCCAACACTGAACTCTACTGACCTGTGCTTCTGATCATGATACTTGGCCTGGCGATCCTGAGCTGTCTTCATACGCTCCTGAATAAGCTTGATCCTATCAGTGGTCTTATCAATTCATGACTCCCTGATTGTGGATCTCTCTTCACTTTCAGCCCAACATAACGGTGTCCGACAACGTCTGTCATAGAGGGCCTCGAACGGTGCCATCCCAATACTTTTCTGAAAACTGTTGTTGTAGGAGAACTCCACTAGTGTAACATATTTCTCCCACTTTCCTCCAAAATCCAAAATGCACATCCGTAGCAAATCCTCCAAGGTCCTATTTGTGCGCTCAGTCTGTCCATCTGTCTGGGGATGGAATGCGGTGCTGAAATGTAACCTGGTACCCAACCGCTCCTGTACGTAACGCCACTCTCTGGAGGTGAATCTGCCGTCTCGGTCTGAAACTATAGTCCTGGGAACACCGTGAAGTCGAACTATCTCGTCCAAATATAACTGTGCCAGCTTCGGACCTTGATCCGTCCTCCTAAGAGGAATGAAATGGGCGACCTTAAAAAGTCGATCAACTATAACCCACAAGGAATCATTCCCACTCTGCGATCTCGGCAAACCATGAATGAAATCCATGGATATATCTTCGAATGTCCACTCAGGAATGAGAAGTGGCTGCAACTTGCCTCCAGGCCTTTGGCATTCGGCCTTAACCAACTTGCACGTCTCACACTTCCCTACGTAATCTGCAACATCGCCCTTCAAACCTGGCCACCAGACTAACTTCTTGAGATCTGCATACATCTTCGTACTACCCGGATGTATAAAATATCTGGATTTGTGTGCCTCAAATAGAATATTCTCGCGAAGGTGATTAACATCGGGGATACAGACCCTACCATCAAACAATAATAAATCATCCTGAATAATGAATCTCTCCTTCTGTCCTGACTGCATTGAGCTCCAAATCTCTGCCATCTTTGGATCCAACGGTAGAGCTGTCCTGATTCTGTCCTTGATATCACAGGTAATCTCCATCCAACTCAACCTTGCAGAACCAAAACTACTGCGTGGCACAGCGGCAATATCCAGTCTCTCCAGCTCTCGCACTAACTCCTCCTGCTGAGTGAGGAGAAAGAAACATGAACCTCTACGGCTAAGGGCATCAGCTACAACGTTCGCCTTTCCTGGATGGTACTGAATGTCTACGTCGTAGTCTGATAGAAACTCTAATCATCTGCGCTGCCTCAAATTGAGCTCTCGCTGATCAAAATATACTTGAGGCTCTTATGATCAGTGAAGATCTCACAACGAACACCATAAAGATAGTGCCTCCAAATCTTCAGAGCATGTATGACTGTTGCAAGCTCCAAGTCATGCACTGGGTAGTTCCTCTCATGAACTTTTAATTATCTCGAGGCATAGGCTACGACCTTTCCATGCTACATGAGAACACATCCCAAACCCTGACCTGATGCATCGCTGTAGATCTGAAACCCGCCAGGCCCTGATGGTAAACTCAAAATCGGTGCGGTCATCAGCCTGCCCTTCAAGTCCTCAAAAGCCAACTCACACTCAACTGTCCAATCCAAGCCCTTATCCTTCCTGGTGAGGGAAGTCAGTGGTAAGGCTATCTTCGAAAAATCTCTGATGAATCTCCTGTAGTAACCAGCAAGACCCAAAAACCTACGAACCTCTGAAACTGTCGTCGGCCTTGGCCAACCCTTAATGACCTCTATCTTCTTCGGATCAACACTAACCCCTTTCTGACTGATGATGTGGCCTAAGAATGCAATCTATGAAAGCCAAAACTCGCACTTTGAAAACTTGGCAAACAACTGATTCTTTCTGAGTGTGCTCAAAACAATCTTGAGGTGTGCTGCATGATCTTCTGCACTCTTAGAGAACACCAAGATGTCATCTATAAAGACGATGACAAAACGATCCAAGTACTCCCGAAATACCCTGTTCATCAGGTCCATAAATACTGAAGGGGCATTGGTCAGCCCGAACGGCATGATCACGAACTCAAAGTGTCCATATCTTGTACTGAAAGCCGTCTTCTGAATATCCAAGTCACGAATCTTTAACTGGTGATATCCTGACCTCAGATCTAACTTGGAGAAAGTGTTCGATCCCACCAACTGGTCAAACAAATCATCAATCCTGGGAATCGGGTACTTGTTCTTTACTGTCAGCTTGTTCAACTCACGGTAGTCTATGCACAGTCTCAGACTACCATCCTTCTTCTTCACAAAAAGCACTGGAGCACTCCATGGTGAAGTGCTGGGGCGTATAAAACCCAAATCAAGTAACTCCTGCAACTGACTCTTCAACTCTGCTAGTTCCCTTGGAGCCATCCAATAGGGGGATTTGGCTACCGGTGTAGCCCCATGCTGCAAGTCTATCGGGACTCAATCTCTCTATCTGGAGGGGCACCAGGGAGCTCTTCCGGGAAAACATCGGGGAACTCCTGCACCACTGGTACCTCTGACAAGTCAGCCTTAGTATCTGCATTCATCAGTACTACGAAGGTTTCACAACCCTTACTGATGCACCTTCTCGCTTGGACTGCAGATATAATCATCTTCACTACTCCCTTCAAGCCCTGAAAAGAAAAAGAAGTCTGATTGAGGCCATCAAACTGTATCTGTTTCGCCCTACAGTCAATCCTAGCGTTGACTGCCGAAAGCCAGTCCATTCCAAAAATCAGGTCGAATCCTGCAATAGGTAGCTGCAAAGCTTCCACGATAATCTCGGTGTCACCAAACTGCACCGGTACCCTGCACCTATCTCTGGTCTGCAGAAGGGATCCATTCGGCATCATAACATCCAGTGCTACAGTCTCTGGGAAGACTTCTAAATTCAACTTACGCACTAGAGATTCTGCGATAAACGAGTGCGAGGCACCCGTATCAAACAGAATCTTAGAGGGTAAATTACGAATCATAAGGATGCCTATATGAATGATTTTCAAAAAGAAAAGAGTGTCACTACGGAGGATTAAAATAAACTTATCAGGCAAAGTAAACACTTACCTGTCACTACATCCTCCTGCTCCTTAGCCTCCTGCTGACCAAGCCCATAAGCTCTGGGCTGCACCAATTCTCGACCCTGCTGTGGTCTTCCATCAGTAATCATCAAAGCTTTACCCTTGTCTGCTCTGCTAGGGCCACCAACCTCATACTTCGACTGCAGTAACAAATTACACTTGTCATCTATAGAAAATTTATAAATGCACAAAATACAACAAGGTTGATTACCTGATTCGAACCACCTTCCTGACAGAAACGAGCAATGTGTCCAGGTTGACGACACTTGTAACACACGCCCGCGCTGACCAAACACTCTCCTGGATGGCGACGCTGACACTTGGGACAAAGGGGGTAGTCCCTGCTCTTGTCACCAGATTGACCATACTTTCTCGCATCAGGCTTCTGCTTCTTGTTCCAGTTCTTCCCCTGGTCATTCCTGCTCTGCTGCGACTGATGCGAATCCTGATATCGCTTTGCACGAAAATTACTTCGCTTTTGAACCTTCTGCTGGTCAGCCTCCAGCCTGCGAGCCGTATCCACTAAGCTCCTGTAATCAGCATTGACCATAGTCATCAGCGGCTGTCTCAATGAGTCACGTAAGCCATCCACAAAGCGGCTGCACTTCTCAGTCTGGTCTCCCTGCATTACGCCCGCATATCGAGCCAGATGGGTAAGCTCTCGCTCGTACTCAGCAACAGTCCTGTCCCCCTGGAAAAGCCTAAGGTATCTCTCCTGTAGACCTCGTCGTGCGGAAGGAGGCACGAACCAACTCGCAAGGGCTCTAGAAAATTCGCCCCACGTAAACATGTCTGGTGTACGACCTGCCCAAAAACATGGCCATACTATTTAAAAAGAGAACATATCACTTCCAAAAAAAAATTTAAAGGAATTTTCATAACCATTTACCTGCGGGATCATCTGCCCGGTACTTGTCCCACCAGACCTTTGCCTCCCCTCGGAGGAGGAAAACTGTCAGAGGAACCTTCTTATTCTCTGGGCACTCCAAAACATCCAGCAGGTCTCTGGTGTTTGCTACCCAATCATCTGTGTCCATCGGGGTCTCATCCCCACTGTAGTTTGAAGGCTGAAGTTCTCTAAAATTCCTCAAATAACGCTCCAGGGTCATCTCCACGGGCGCTGGGGCAGGAACTGGTGCAGGGGTTGGTACGTGCACTGGAACTGAAAACCCTGCAGCCAGTCCTCTCTGAAACTCCATCAAGGCAACAGTAACCGCCTTGGCAATCTGAGACGCTATGTCAGTGCCCTCTGAAGCTGCTGGAACTGGAGGTACCTGTGGCACTGCAGCATCTCCCATAGTGGCGTTAGGAACAGGGTCCTGACGTAAAGATTCACCTGCTTCACTTACTCGAGTTGCCTGATAGAACATATATAAGAAATCTGGTTATTTATCAAGCATCTGCTAAAACTGGCTTGACAACTTTATTTCGTACTCTTGCACTAAGCCTTAAACGTAACTTAAAATACTCTACTAACATGAGTTTACTCTTACACAGTCCTATGGCTCTGTGAAAACCTTCTAGGGTCCAGGGATCCTAAACCTCCCTCTGATACCAATTTGTAACACCCCTTCCCAGTATTACAGAAATCAGCCGTCCGACCGGGTCAGCGATATAAAGAAAACTAGGAAACAGTATTAAAACTAGTAGCAGCAGGTAATAAAAGTCTAGACTAAGCAGATTTAAGACTTACAGCGGAAGTAAAAAATAATAATAATAAACTAAGGGTAACCACATACCTGCTAACTGGATTCACAGAGCCACTAAACAAGAATGAAATTGAAATAACTGAAAATTTGTATAACAATACTAGTCTGATACACGTTATATAAAATATTAACCAGGTACATTGTCCACATCTATAAGTACATGCTGAAATAGAGTAAACTGAAAGGGTAAAAGTACTACAAACTGACACCACCATGACGCTCATCCTAGACGTAGTTTCCCACCTGGGTCACCTGAAAAACATTGCCCACGAAGGGTCAGAGTAAAGAAAAACAATTCCCCTTAGTGACACTAAAATAGATTTACATATGAATGCATGCATGTCTTTAAAACTAGTCTCGTGCACTGAAAACATTTTATGTTATATGTTATGCATGCTTTTCCTATACTTCCTGGTGAACACACTAAAATTTCATATTCATGACTTTCCGTTCAATTACCCAAGTCCTGACGTTCACTAACTAGTATACTGTCTCACGTCAAGCCTGTACTTGAGTTCTAAGTGGCTTCTAGCCTACACGTTTACTGGGAAGGCTCTAGGCAGAGTAGCTCCTAACGCGCAACTGAAACTGACGACCCGAGACCATCTGACGAACTCAATTGTTCTAGTGTCACGCGGACACGGTCTCGAATCTACTAACTGTCTCAAAGGGGAGTCAACTCCCAAGACTGTAACTCATAGGATACCATATGCCCTATGAGGAAGGTAGTGCGCCTCTACCAAGCACAAAAAGACTGGTGTGCTACTGACCTTTTTGGTCTGACGCTACTCTGCATGGGGTACCTTTTCTGGTGTACTACTGGGCTACCCTTGACTTCCTCGTGGTCGACTTGAAGGGACTTTCGCACCCTTGGTTGGACAATCTCCAAACTTACGTGTACATGTGAAGTTTCGTACTTAACTAACTGTCCACGACTTTACTAACGTGGTTATGGAACAAGGCGTTATCATACGCGTTTCCACAATTATTTTCCTACTGTCACAACTTCTCTATGCATGCTTATGGTGTTTGTACGAAACCTACTCATGCGTATAAAATATAATTATTTGATATGTCTAACTAAAAGGAATTAGGATTTCCTTACAGCGGTGTTGCGACGCTCGTATACTCGGCGTGGCGACATTTTCTCTTCCAAAAGCAAACCCTACTGCTGGAGACCTTTAGAATGTTGCCCCGACCCCACCAAAGTCCTGCAAATTCAAGGCAGTCCTAATTATCGCACTTTCCCCTTAGGGTTAATCTTTTGAAAAAAATTCCAAAATGCTAGAGTCGTCCAAAACTAACGGCTAACATAGTATATTACCTTCACGTGGGAGGGATTGAAGTTTCCAAAGCGCCCAAATACAATTTCGCGGTGGAAACCGTGCTCCAAAACCTAATTAGGGCACAAAGAAGAAAACCTAGGTTATACTAACTCCGAAATCGAAGGATTTCCGTGAGAAAATGGAGAAAATGAAGAAATAAACTCACCGAAACCGAAAAATTCCAAGTTCCACCGATTAGGGTTGAATCCGGCACTTCCACGGCCAAGGAAGGAAAAGGAATGTCCACCGATGCCTGCAGAGGAGGGAGAAGAAATCGGAGAGGGTTTCCGGAAAGGGATCGGACGTCGGAGGAGCTCGCGGGTTGCGTCGGCTCGTCGTCGTCGGGCTTGCGGAAACGGGAAAGTCGGGAGAGGAAGAAATCGGGTGTCGGCCTGCGGTTTGTCTAAAGCCCGTGAGAAAGAGGGGTTACGGGATTTATCCACTTGGCTTGCGGTTTTTACTTGCTAACCGCATGAGAGGGGGGGAAATTTTGCTATTGACACCTCATTTCTAATACTTTGATGATTAACTCATCTTCACCCCACGCGTCACTGAAACAAAATGCGTCACATCCTATAATTTACGCACTTGACTGACTAACGAACACTATCATAAGAAAAAGTAACATTACCTTGCCGACGCGCCGCCTCGATCAAAATCCGTCGCGACTTGCCCCTACAAATTTAAAAGTTACATTTCGCGTCAAATTTTCGGATGTTACAAAAATTGTTCTGAATCCTCATAACGGACGGTTCGCGGGACAAGAATACCAAAGACGGCGGAAAGATGCGGCATCAAGCGGGGGTGAACCATCCGGTTCAGCCCTCCCCAATTAAAATAATATGGCAGTTGGGGCTGAACCGGACAGATTCAGTCCCTATGGGAGGGGCTGGATCAGACGGATTCAGCCCCTATGGGAGGGGCCGGCCCCTCCATGGTTCAACCTGGCGATGGACAAGCGAGTATTCCAAGGTATTACGTCTTCCCTCTCTCAAACCCTATATTTCTCTTTTCTCTTCCAAATTCTTTCCCATTCCTAAGACTTGGTATCAAAGGACCTTCCATCGACCTCGCCAACAAGTTCCCACACGATCCGGATCGTCGGCCGCCACACATTCAATTGATCGAATGTTTTGATCGTTGGCCCCGGATGACTGCTCGACGACCACACCGCATCCCTCGATCATCAGCTTCAACCGTTGGTTCCGGGCGCCGCCGCCGCATCCTACGCTCGACGGTTTCGACTACTCAGTCGCATCCTTCGAATGACGCTTCGACGATCTCCAGCCCAGATGGCTCTGCATCATTCGACCGAGCAACTCATCCATCCCTGCTTCGCCGTCTGCTACGGACTGCATCAGTGATCTCGGATTTTAACATCATCCCTCTCAGATTTGTGAAGAGAGGCCTGCCTCTCCCTACTAACTGAAGGTGCAAAAACTAGAATAGCTAGTGCACGGTTGATATTACACAGCTGCTCCCTCTCCTTTACGATCACGCTTGCTATTTGTTCTTCATCCCACAACGTAGCGTGCCATTCTACTTCGAAGCCGCCGGCTGCCCTTCTCTAAACCCTCGAGTTCCACCATGGTGACTCGCTCGCGGGAAGAGTCCACGAGGCTAGCAATTCTAGAGGAGAACTGCATTGGGCTATCAGACACGGTGGAGGCCATCAAGGAAATGTTGAGGGCATCAAAGAAACGATTGGAAGAAAAGTTAGATGCGCGTAGGGAAGAGATAAAAAATTTGTTGACTCAACACATCAAGGGTAAGGTTGTTGCAGAAGAGACCAGTGCATTCCCGATCCCCCTTCCGTCCCCAACAGCTGAACACGAAGATTGTGCGGGTAGTGATGGTAACAATCGGGCCTCCAGTATCTATAGGAGGCTTAGAATCGACTGTGGAAGGGCAGAAAGCTCACGACGACCACCAACATGGCCCGACACAACCCAGATAGGCGGAATCGACGCGTCGACCTTGGATTTTCCTCCTTACGGCAAGGACGCACGCACCCAGGGATCTGACTGGTCTCAGGAAGAGCGTCGGGAGGGACAACAACACAGATGAATGGGGTACCCACATCGGGATGAACTCCTTCCTATTCCAAGGATGTCGGGACATGCCGGCGGCAGCAAAGGAGGATGGGAGTTTAGACCGCCATTGGCGATCGGAAAACCCTACGGAGAGGATTGGGGGTACCCACGCGTGACCACTGAGCAACAACAACTGCAACGACTCGGACAAGAGTATGGGGGACCCGGACAGCTGCAATTGAGGACCCACATGCCGCTGAAGGGGACACACATGAACTACCCCAAACTCAAAGGCGAAGACGCATTGAAATGGATCCAAAAGACAGAGGTATTCTACAATTATCAGCAGATACCAGAAGAATAGTGGGTAAAGTTAACATCCTTTCACCTTGAGGAGGACGCATTTCAGTGGACCAAGTGGTTTCTCCGAGTACGGGAACACGCGGCATGACACGAATTTGTTGACGGATTTACAGCCCGCTTTGGCTCGTTTGAGTACTAAGATTTCGAGGTTGTTCTTCAGAAATTGAGGCAGAAAGGGACGGTGATGGAATACCGAGCAGAGTTTAAAAGGTTAGCCAACATGGTGCAGTGGGGAGAGACGACATTAATGAGTTGCTTGGATGAGGTGTATGTCGACATGCCACGCTGTTTAACCCATGCTATCAGCTTGGCCCGGATTTAAGAGGAACGACTCAACTGACAAAAGTCCAGATGGGGGAATATGAAGAACACTACAAACCCTCCAGACACTAAGAAAGATCAAGGAGCTACGAAAAAGGCAACATTGAAGAAATTGACATGGTCAGAGCTACAAGCAAGAAAGGAAAAGAGATTGTGCTTCAACTGTGATAAGAAATTCACCCAAGGCCACAAATGTCAGATGATCCAGGTGTACATGTTGCAGAAAGAAGACGAGATGCCAGATGCAGAAGGAGGGGAACAGGAGCGCATCCAGATACAATCGAGTTCGGGGTATCTATCCTGACCATGGAGGGAGGATCCACACTGCTCACTATGAGTATTATCGGGCGAATCTACCAACAGAAGCTGACTATTTTGGTTGACAGTGGGAGTACATATTAATTCATTAACCCAACTGTGGTACAGAAGCTGAGGCAAGAGATCACTAAGGAAGCCGCTTCTCAGGTCATGGTGACAGACAAAAATAAGTTGCAGTGCGACAGGGGGCTAAAAGGAGTGGGGGTCAGTGTGCAAGGATGCACCGGCAGAATGAATGTCTACTTGTTGCCCATCCAAATATCGTATATGGTTCTGGGGGTCCAATGGTTGCGACACCTGGGTAAATTAACCCTGGATTGGGGCAACTTGACCATTGAGTTTGCTCAAGGTGGGAGAGAGTATTGCATGTACGAGATTAGAACTTCACCGGTGAAAGAGACATCTCTTTGTTGTTTGGAGAAACTGTGGGAACAAGAGAACAACATGGCTGTGATTATGGAGATCGTGCCTCAGGTTATGCCCACGCAAGAAGTTCCAGAACAGATGAAGGTACTATTTCTCCAGTATCCAGATGTCTCCCGGGAATCCCGATCGTCACCCTCTCGTCGATTTCGAGAGCATCAGATCAGCCCGAAGGAAGGGACTAAACCGACCAACACCCGACTCTACCGTTACCCAGATTTCCACCTTGGGGACAAGCTGGTTCTTGGAGGGTAAGAGAATGTTATGAATCCTCATAACGGCCGGTTTGCGAGACAACAATATCAAAGACGGTGGAAGGATGCGACACCAAGCGGGGCAGAACCATCCGGTTTAGCCCGCCCCAATTAAAACAAGAATGCGGTTGTGTAACACTCTAACCAAGTTTGACAGGAATCAGCAGTTCGACCCGGTCCGCGATTACAAGTAAACTAAGAGAAAATATATGAACTTGTATAAAGCAGGTAAAATAAACAAAGATAACAAAAAGTAATACTTACAACGAAAAGAGTTAATTAAAACTGTGGGTAAAAGTGTACTTTGTCAAGCAGCATCCACAAAGCCAACTAATAGGGAAAATAAAACTAAGGAACTGAAATGCCAACAAACCGAAATTAACTGAACCATCACAGTGAGTAAAGTACAACAAATACAAATGTCTAAAAAATAGAAAGCAAAGTACAACTACAGTGCAACATTGGTACACACTGACGACTGAAAACCGAGTCTCCTATTCTAAACGATCTCCTGACCTGAGCCCCCTGCAGAAACAAGTTCCAAAATGGGTCAGACCCACTGAAGAGTAAGAAAACTACTCCCTCCAGTAACACTTAAATGAAAATAAATATGTTTAAGTGCTTAATACTTGAGTTAATGTTATGCATATATCCCTAAGACAAACCTTGATGCTTAGATTCATGATTTGACAAAGAATCAATCTGTCATGTGATCTGGCTCACTAATATCTGAATTTCTTCTATAGCGTTGGTTCCTGAAGATTTGGGTTCGCGGCTGATATACGTATCAACCCAATTCAATATTTTCTTCATAATACTTGCCACTAAGGACAACTTGGCACAACTAGTTGCTAAAGTCTAAATGGCAAACCTGATGGTGCCCTGAACTGGGTGGTCACTAAGGACGACTAGACACAACTAGGTACTGTAGTTTAAATGACAAACCTGATGGTGCCCTGAACTGGGTCGTCACTCCAACGGAAGACAGACTCCCATCTGAGGAGCTCCATTTCTGTAACGATGGTCATCGACCCTGAGCTCGAAATACAGTTGGTGGCCTACTGGCCCTGGAATTACGGTGGTGTGCCTCCACTAGAATCATGAGGGTAAACCTTCCTCGCTACTGTTCCGATCTAACTTAGACTTGTGTTTAGCGGGTCAACCTCAGTGTAGAGCTCTCGCTAACTGTACTGGCCTTAGGGTTTCATGATACTGAATTAACTAATTTAGCCCAAGTGTACAAGTACTCCCATAATCAGATTTTGACTATAGGAACTTGCAATTTCTAGATACGCACACTAACTTATTTAAGCAAGAGTGTATGTAGACTGAAATGTTTAACTATATGGAGTCAAATTTCTTACAGCGGCGCTTTGGCGCTCGTACACGCGACGAGGTGGCATGGAAAAACTTCGAATAAATCTGTCCACCAGGAACTCGTTCACTCTTTCGTGCCTCCTAAAAAAACCGAGTTCCAACCAAAAAGAGTCTCATTAAACCAAATTTCCCTTCTAGGGTTTCGACGGAGAATTTCAATTCGACAAAGTTACTAATATGAACAGCCAAAACGGTGGCTTACCTTGCCCTAAACAGCGATTTAACCCCAAATAGCGATCGATTCAGGATTTCGGAGAGCCGAGCACTTCGATCCCTGAATTAGGGCAAGAGAGAAAAGGGAAGATAATCAAAATCGCTTCCACGTAACGATTTCTACTAGAAAAATGGAAGAAAAAAGGGGGAACTAAACTCACCGGCAAACAGTGCCTCGACACCCTTTCTCCCGCCGGCTTGGGTTAAGATCGGGCTTCTCACGACACTGGAAGGGAGGAGACTAGTCACCGACGCTTGAAGAGGGGGAGATTGAGTCGGCGCTGGATTCCGGCGGAGGGAAGAGGTCGGAAGGGCTTCTTCTTCCTTCGAGCAGTGTGGCTGCGGGAGACGATGGGCGACCCCCTGGAATGCGATAGATTTTCCGCTCGGCTAGCAGAGTGCGGTTTTAAACGTGGGGGTGGGGTGGGTTGGGGGGGGGGGGGTTTATCGGTAACGAAAAACGGTTTTAGGACCGAACCAGTGCCTCCTACTAATTTACATTCTATTCATTTTTTTAAAAAAAACCCAACTCAAAAATGTCACCCATGACGTCCCAAATTTGAGCATACTAAAACTCCGAAATCACAACGTCGGACCGTTCGACACATAAAATTTAAATCACGAGTCTATCCAATATTCGATATTCTTGCATAATAGTTTAATTAAAACGTAATAAATTGTTACCTCAAAGGTCGTCGGCCCGATTAATTCGCACGTGATCTGACCCTGAGATTAAATTTTTTACGCAATGTTAAATATTGGGATGTTACAGGTTGGGGGCTGAACTAGACGGGTTCAGCCCCTATGGGAGGTGCCGGTCGACCCCTCCATGGCTTAAGGGGTATAAATACCCCTAGAGTTTCCTGGCGATGGACAAACAAGTATTCCAAGGTAATGCGACTTCCCTCCCACAAACCCTAGATTTCTCCTCTCTCCCAAATCCCTTCTCGTTCCTAACAAAATCCATATTGATTTCTAACTACATCAAATATAACAATGGAATTCAGTAAACTCATTGTTTTACATACATGTTTTCTAACTCCAAACAAGCAAATGAATAAATAGTCTTTCATCACCAGTTTGGCACTGACCCACCTCTTGGAATAAATTTGTCCTTGGCTTGTGTGTGTGAGGAATTTGAGAAAACATATAAAGGGATTTTTCGGTTGTTTGAGGATAGAAGTCTTGTTTTAGAAAGTAACATTTCTTTTTTCATCCATGTGGGGTGGAAATAAAATCATCACTTTTGATGGATTCTGTCTGCATTTATAATTTCAAATTTCATAATGGTTTCTTATTACATACAACCAAATAAAAGAACATAGAAATCTCATCATTTTCTGAAATATATCCTCTAACTTGTTAGAAGACCCTGTTGGAATCTGCGATCTAGAAGTGATTAAAAAAATAGACATATTGCCAACATAATATGATCATATACGGTTGCACGTTAAGAATGTATGAAAATTGATAAATGATCATGATGTTTTAATTATATTAGATATAAATGAAAAACAAGTCAACATGTGTATTTATGGTATGTAATTAATTGGAAATTAATTAAGATGGATTAGAACTTGTACGTCAAATTGGATTCAAAATGGTTGTTTAGTCTATATACTGGACGAACGTCGATGTACAACCCCATATCCGGCGAGTGGGGTCGCCAGGAACCAGACCGGACCGGCTCTCTTCTCTCAAGTCCTGGGCGAGCACCAAGGGGGGCCAGAGCTCGGCAGCCCCCAGCTCGCCCAGGAGAGCCCGGCTAGTGGCAGGCGAGTAGGGCCAGCCGGGCCAGCACTCGCCAGGAGGTGGGTAGAAGCGGCGAGTACCAGCTAGTCCAGACACTCAACGCCGTTCTGCCTTAGCGTTGAGTGAAGTCCAGACACTCAACGCCGTTCTGCCTTAGCGTTGAGTGAAGTCCAGACACTCAACGCCGTTCTGTCTTTAGCGTTGAGTGAAGTCCAGACACTCAACGCCGTTCTGCCTTAGCATTGAGTGAAGTCCAGACACTCGACACCGTTCTGCCTTAGCGTTGAGAGAAGTCCGCCCAGTCCACTCAGTTCGTCGAACGGAACTCAGCATTCGTCGGGCTCAAATTCTCAAGAGCCGACCCGCAGGATCATGCAGTCCTAGTCCTAGTCCTAGGCGAGCACTCAAGGGGCCAGAGCTCGACGACCCCCAGCTCGGCCAGGCGAGGTGGAATCATCAGTGGCGAATAAAGCCAAAAGGCTCGCACCTGTCAGGTGGAGCCGACGAGGAGGGCCAGCCGGGCCCGTACTCGCCGAGGCCCGGCAGGACCAGCCGAACCCATATTCGACGTCCCAGGCGAGCAGAGGCTTTGGGGGGGGGGGGCACTCGCCCAACGATCCATGATGTTCTTTTAACATTTTTGCCCCTGCTGGTCTGCCTATGGCCTGCTAGAACAGCGGATTTACAATGTTGGCAGACCCGGTTGGGCTGCACATAACTGTTCAAAACAGCGGAGGTTGGCTATTTGCAGACCGTTTTCAGAAATCTATAAATAGGACCCAAGAGGCACCTCAGAAGGTAGGTCTTGCGAGTGTTCAGATCTTCTTGCGCTTTTTGAGGTAGCCTTAGCTCGGCCTTTGACTAAGGAGGGGAAGCGCTCCAAGATCTTCTGGGTGTGTGGTGGGACCTCTACGCCGAGCACTTGAGTCAGTTTTCTTTTTGTCGTTTGGCTTGCAGGAGGGAAGTAAGTGTGCGATCACCCCTTCCCCAGGGGTGAACTCTACAAGAGACCGAGTTTTCGGTTTCAACATTTTGGTGCGGCGAGCGTGGATAGTGGTCATCACAGAAAATCTTCGGCAGACTCGATGACAAGAGGAGAAGGACAAGGCTCAGACAGGTCTGACTCGCCACCCCCACCCCCGCTGGCCACGGTGAGGATGTTCGAAGATTTCAGGCAGGAGGTGATCAACCCCGTCAAGTTCGGACTCGGCGCGCAGGCCGAGTGCTCGACTCCAGCGGTCCCAGTCTTGCCCGCCCCGACTCTGGGTGAGGACGCTCCCGGCAGGCGAGTTGGGAAGGAGGTCGTCGGGGAAGGAAGAGATGCGAGCTCCCTGGGCGCGTGCTCTTCCCCGGCTCGGCAAGCGGAGGTCGGTTCGGCGAGGCGAGTGCGCGAGACCCTCCAGCTCGCCCGGCAGGGGGAGGCAGCCCCTTCAGCGAGTTGGTTTCTTCTGCCCCAGTTCCAGAGGGATTCAGGGAGCCCGAAATGTCTTCCTACACTGGGAAGGGAGACCCGGTCCAGCACGTCCAATGGTTCGAGGACGTGGTCTCGATCCGGCAGATGTCGGATGGCTTCAAGTGCCGGCTCTTTGCCATCACCCTCAAGTAGAAGGCGAGAGAGTGGTTTCACCAGCTGCCGGCTAGCTCCATTTACTGCTTCGAGGACCTGCGCCGGGGGTTCATGTTGAGATTCACCACCTACAAGAGGAGGAAGGAGTCGGAGTCTCTGTTCCACATCAAGCAGGGAGTGAATGAGACGTTGGGGAGTTACGTCGACCGGTTCCAGGAGGAGGTCACCCAAGTCTAGGAGATGTCAGACCATAGCCTGATGATGGCCTTCACCCTGGGGTTGCAACAGAGTTTCTTCAGGATGGAGCTGAAGAGAGTGTCACCCCTCTCCTACGAGGAGCTAATGGAGAGGGCGGCGAGAGAGGTCGACAGGGAGGCGTCGAATCCGGAGTTTGCCCGGAAGCTGGCCAGGTGGGCCACAGAGGAGGAGGAGCCGAGAGGTAGCAGAGGTCAGGAGGAGAGGAGAGCTGAGTCCCGGCAGAGGGAGCAGCGGCAACTGCAGCAACATCAACAACCCAGGTGGGGGCGTCAGGAGTCGGACCGCCGGCTGGGCTGGAGGCCCGAGTGGCAGGATCAGGGGCCACGAAGAGGTAACCAGGGAAGGGACAACCTCCCGGGGGCCAGGATCAGTCCCATCCCCCAGGATGAAGGCAGGCCTAGAGACCTCCCCTCCCCGATCAAGATCAGACCATGACCATAGCCATGGGAGAAAGGAGGAGGGCAGAACGGAGGAGGAGAGAAGTCAGGGTGGAGTTATCCTACTGTGACTTCCACCAGGAAGAAGGGCACGCCATGACCACGTGCCCGGAGTTCCTCGAGATGAGAGGAAACAGGGAGCAGTATCAGCAGCAGGGTCGCCAGGAGGTGAGGATTGAGGAGGTCCTGCCTCGGGCGGAGGAGGATCGATGTGAAGACTGGGCAGAGTGATCCATGGGGGGGGGGGGGGGGTTGAGGCTTCTCGGAAAGCGAGCCTCCACATCATGTACCGTCGGAGCGTTGGCTCCACATCCCAGACCCCACCCCCAGAAGAGAAGATTACTTTCTCAAGGAATGATATGCCGGATCATGAGGATCCCTTCTGCGATGCGCTGGTCATCCAGACGGTCATCGAGAATTTCACCGTCACTAGGATCCTCATTGACAATGGGAGTTCAGTCAACGTCATCTTCAAGAAGGCGTTCGACGCGATGAAAGTGGAGGCGAAGAGGGTGCTGACTTCAGATGGCCCCTTGTTTGGGTTCTCGGGAGAGAGGAAGGAGGTAGAAGGAAGAGTGGGGCTCCACGTCACCCTGGGGGGGGGGGGGCAGTCCCGAAACTGCCGATTTGTCATCATGGATGCCCCCAGTAGCTACAACACCATCTTCGGAAGACCCCTCATCAGCGCCTTCCGCTGCGTCCCCTCGTCCTTCCACCAATGCTTGAAGTTCAACGCCGAGGGGATCCAGGTTCGGGTTCGGGGTGACCCCAAAGTAGCGAGGGAGTGATATGCCACCGTCGTGAACTCTATCTCCTGGCAGGAAGGGGCCGAGGAGATGGAACGGAGAATGGAGGAGGCGGAGCAAGAGGCTGGCAGAGAGGGGATGGAGATAGAAGAGAGCTGCACCCAGGTGATTTCAGGAGGAGATCAGGAGGAATTGGCGGAGGCGATAGCCGCAGAGGAAGAGGTGGAAGCGGAGGTTCTTGTCCTGGAGGAGAGCGACGTCGGAGAATGAGGGGAGCGGTCCAGGCTGGAGGATGCAGAAGAGGTAGTGGAGATGGAAGTTCTTACCCTTGGAGGTAAGGTGGAGAAGGTTCGCATCAGCGGGGGGCTGATCCCGGAGGCTCAGGGCAGGATGCTGGCATGCGTCCAAAAGAATGTGGACATCTTCGCATGGAGCGCAGCGGAGATGCCGGGGGTTGACGCGGACGTGGCTTGGCACCGCCTCAACCTGGACCCGGGAGCACGCCTCATCCAACAGAAGAAGAGGTCCACCACGGACAAGCTGGCCGAGCCCATCAGGGAGGAGGTGGCCAAACTCCTCAGGGCCGGCTTTGTATCCGAAATACAGTACCCCGGTTGAGTCTCCAATGTTGTTATGGTTAAAAAAGGAGACGGCCAGTGGCGTATGTTTGTTGATTTTTCTTTACTTAATAAATCGTGCCCTAAGGACTGTTATCCCTTGCCTCGGATCGACGCGCTGGTTGACTCAGCCGTCGGTTTTCCTGTAATGAGTTTCTTAGATGCATTTTCAGGTTACAACCAGATCAGGATGCACCCCCCGGACATCAAGGATGTCTCGTTCATCACGGGGGATGGGTGCTACTGCTACAAAATGATGCCCTTTGGGCTGAAGAATGCAGGGGTGACATACCAGAAGATGATGGACAGGGTCTTCCGGGAACAGAAGAGGAGGAACCTGGAGGTGTACGTAGACGACCTCATGATCAAAAGTCAGGACGTGGACTCTCACATCCAGGACCTGGAGGAAACCTTCGCCACCCTGCGCAAATATAAGATGCGGCTGAATCTCCTGAAGTGCGTTTTCGGGGCCAGCATGGGAAAGTTCTTTGGGCATCTCCTCACCCCCGCGGGGGTCGAGCCAAATCCTGACAAGGTCAAGGCCATCATGGAACTAGGGTCACCACGGAATGCTAAAGATGTGCAGCGGTTAATAGGGAAGCTGACATGATTGAGAAGGTTCCTCTCCCGGGCCAGGGAGAAATGCTCCCCCTTCTTCAAGACACTAAGGCGGGGCCAAAAGTTCGAGTGGACGAATGAGTGCGAGGAGGCATTCCAGGCCCTGAAGAGGCAGTTGACCCAAGCTCCGCTGATCCAAGGGCCGAAGGAAGGGGAGGACCTGTATTTGTATCTCGGGGTCGGGTCAAAGGCCCTGAGGTCCGTCCTGGTTCAAGAAGAGGGGAAGAAACAACTCCCCATATACTACGTGAGCCGGGTCCTCAGGAGGGCCGAACTTCGATATCCGATCTTGGAAAAGTTGGCCTTCGCTCTAATCATCTCGGCCCGGAGGCTCCGACCCTACTTCCAGGCACACTCCATTCGAGTGATGACTGACCATCCCCTCCGCAACATCTTTGAGGGGGTGGAGCATTCGGGCAGGCTAGCCAAATGGTCGGTAGAGCTCAGCGAGTTTGACATCTCCTTCATCCCCCACCTCTCGATCAAGGCCCAAGCGATGACCAACTTTTTGGCCGACTACGTGCTCGAAGTGGCGGAGGAGGAACTCACTCGTCCGGCTTCGTGGAAGGTGAAGGTGGACGGCGCTTCAGGGAAACATTCCTTGGGGGTATGGGTAGTCTTGGAAAGCCCCTAAGGAGCGAGGATTGAGCAAACAGTGGTGGTGCACTTCCCCATCACTAACAACCAGTCCGAGTATGAGTCCGTAATAGCAGGGCTGCGCCTGGCCAGGGCACTGGGGGTGCTAAACGTGAAGGTCATCACTGACTCTATGGTGGTGGCTTCCCAGATCAACGGGGAATTCGAGGTGAGGGAACCTACCCTCCGGCTATACTTAGCAAAAGCGAAGGGGGGCATCGGCACGTTTCAGACCTTCTTCATCTGACACGTGCCCAGGGAGGAGAACGAGCAGGTCGATCAACTGGCGAAGCATGGCCCCCGGATGGGGGGTACCATCATTGATCTATTTCGCCCTTCCATTGAAGAGGGAGAGCTGATGGAAGTGGATCAACACCCCTCGTGGACGGACCAGTTCAGGACCTTCCTTTCCACAGGGGAGTATCCGGAGGGGATGGACAAGAAGAAGTACAGATACAAGTTGACATACTATCTCCTCCGGGACGGGCAATTGTGTCGGAAGACTCAATCGGAGATGTTGGCCCGTTGCGTGGCCGAGAGGGAGATTCAGAGGATCTTAGAAGAAGTCTACTCCGGGGAGTGTGGAAGTCACTCAGGGAGTTGGACCCTAGAAGAGAGGATTCTCAGACAAGGGTACTTTTGGCCAACCTTGGGCCACGACGCTGCAGAATTTGCAAAGAGGTGTCATAAATGACAGTTGTTTTCCCCCCTCCAACTACAACCTGCTCAACGCCTCAAGAGTATCACGGCCCCCTGTCCCTTTGCAATATGAGGAATGGACTTGGTTGGACCATTCCCCCAGGCCAGCGGGCAGAGAAGGTTCCTGTTAGTAATGATTGACTATTTTTATAAGTGGCTGGAAGTGAGGGCGCTGACCAAAGTGACTTCTCAGGTCATCAGAAATTTTATTTGGGGGGAGATCATCTGCCTCCATGGGTTGCCACAGGACATCGTCACGGACAACAAGCCTCAGTTCGCCAGCGCGGAATTCACTACCTGCTGCGAGCAGCTCGGAATTGACCTCAGATTTGCCTCGGTCCACCACCCCAGGAGCAACAGGCAGGTGGAGGAGGCGAACAAGATTATTTTGAACCACCTGAAGAAGGTAGAAAACCTGAAAGGGAGCTGGGTGGAGCAGCTTCCTTCGGTTCTCTGGACCCTGAGGACCACCTCTAACACATCCACACGGGAGACCCTTTCAAGCTCTCCCATGGATGTGAGGCAGTACTCCCCATAGAATTTGAAGTCCAAACGCCTCGGGTGGTCACGGCAGAGGAAGGGAGAGAAGAATGATGGGCCGAAAATGAGGAGGAGCTGCGACTCTCCCTTGACATGGTAGAGGAGCTGCGCGACCTCTCCGCCATCCGACAGGAAGAAGTGAAAAGGAGAATGACTAAGTACTTTGACAAACACGTCAGAGTCAAACAATTTACGGAGGGGGACTTGATCTTGAAAAAGGTAGATGCAGCGGGAAGATCGGCAGCCGTGGGGAAGCTCAACCCCAACTGGGAGGGTTCATACATTGTAAAAGAAACATTAAAATCAGGCGGACATCGTTTCCAAAATGTGGAGGGCGAGACCCTAAGTCTCACCTGGAGCGGTGATGACTTGAAACATTTTTATCCTTGAGATATGTAAGTGATGTCTTGTTTTTAATAAAGCTTTTTGATGTGCTAATCCTCCTGCAGTAATTCGCGTGAGAGAGTGAAGTGTTCATTTGGTAGACCCCGAGCAGATCCCGCTGTCAGGCTCTCACCTAGCTGGCAGGGCTGGATGTCACTCGATGGCGTCTACCCAGACCCCGAGCAGATCCCGCTACCAGGCTCTCACCTAGCTGGCAGGGCTGGATGCCACTCGATGGCGTCTACCCGGACCCCGAGCAGATCCCGCTGCCAGACTCTCACCTAGCTGGCAGGGCTGGATGTCACTCGATGGCGTCTACCCGGACCCCGAGCAGATCCCGCTGCCAGGCTCTCACCTAGCTGGCAGGGCTGGATGTCACTCGATAGCGTCTACCCATACCCCGAGCAGATCCTGCTGCCAGGCTCCCACCTAGCTGGCAGGGCTGGATGCCACTCGAGAGAGTCTACCCAGACCCCGAGCAGATCCCGCTGCCAGGCTCCCACCTAGCTGGCAGGGCTGGATGTCACTCGAGAGAGTCTACCCAGACCCCGAGCAGATCCCGCTGCCAGGCTCTCACCTAGCTGACAGGGTTGGATGTCACTCGGGGAAGTCCTATACTCTCCACATATTACTTGAGAAGTTTGGCCTTTTTCCTAAAAACAGGAAGAGAAAAATCTTCACAGGCGAGTCGAGACTCGCGGGTCCAGCTCGGCAAAGGGATGACGAGCCGAGTACTTAGCACCCGCCGAAGAAGGCGAGCTCCAGCATGGCACTTCACCTCCCTTCGGTTTTACTTGTGAAATTTTTGGCAATTTTGGCTTCACATTGGTGAAAAAGGAGGCAGCTCGCGAGCAAGCTAGGGGGTGGTGAGCCCCGTGCGGCGAGTGGTCCACTCCCGGATCGTCTAGGACTGGCGAGCTCTCAAGGTCTACTCACGGGTACAAGTCCTAACATCCATTCTAATGGTAAGATCTATCCTCGCGAGGTCGCCCGAGGAGGAGAGCTCGCAAGCGAGTACGTCACAACAAGGAAGCCCAGAAAAAAGATAGAAAAAGTAAAGACAAAATCCATATCAAAACTATTTTCAATTATATAATGTTGATTGCAAAAAGGGAGCTCGCCCAGGCGAGGTTACAAAAAGAGGGGGGAAAGAATTAGCTTTCGCCTCCCCCGCCGGACTGGCGATCTTCGCCCCCTCCAGCGGACAAGTCATCTTGGAAGCCCTTCCCGAAGAGCAGGTCGAGGCTGTCCTCCTTCTCGCTAGGCGGCGTCGCCGGGAACAGACTCGGCATAAGATCCCGGGCTTTGATCCCCTCGCAGCCCTCCACCAGCACCCCCGTGTCTTTCATCATCTGAAGGGTACACTCGGCGGAAGCCATAGAGTTGACCCGCAGCCTTTCAGCGACATCGGTCTCGCCAAAAATCCTTGGGCTCTTATACGGGAAGGTGGGCTCGCTGTTGCCCGGAGGGAAGAAGATTTGCGCTTGGCGGCGGACCTCGCGATGGAGGCCCATGTTCTCCTTCAACGCCTCGTTCTCCCCCTCCAGCTCGGCAAGGCGGGCGCGCAGGTGGTTGTTCTCCTCTTCCAACCCGACAGCGCGAGCCCGCAACTGCTCAGCGGCCTTGGCATCCTGAAGAAGAAAAAGGAAGCACGTTTATAACAGAGGACAGAAAATTCTAAAGTAAAAGGGGAGGAAGCAGCCCGATGCTTACCAGCCTGCCGGCGGCTTGAGCGAGTAAGTTCTCGGCGATGCCGAGTTGGCTTGCCAGGTCGACGGCCGTGTCCTTGGCAACGTCGCGTGCCTGCTCAGCTTTATGGAGGTGGTTGTTGAGGTTGAAGCTGCGGCGGATTATCATACTATGTAGCTCCATGGCCCACATATGAGCTTGCATGCCTTCGTGACCGAGCTGCCGTAGGGCCATACCCTTATAGGCCTCGGCGTCCTCGCGACCATAAAGGCCGAAGCCGAGCGCGTAGGCATGGCCGGTGGAGAATTGACGGTCGGCCCAGGAAGGGTGAATGGTGGAGAAGGAGACTCGGTGGGCTAGCTCGTCCCACTGGACCATGGGTTCGCCGGCTGAGTCTTTCCATCTTCCCCCGAAGCCAAAGAGGGGATGGATCTTTGGCACGGCTGGCTCGCTGGCCATCTTCTTCGCAACAGGTGGAGCAGAGGACTCGCCACCGCCTTGCCCCTTGCTCGTAATCTCCTTCAGCGGGCTCTCCAGCGACCCGTCCGGGATGGTCTCGGGCGAGCTCATATATTTAGGTTTTTGTTGTTGTTGTTGTCTCGACCGAGGGACCACCACGGCTTTCTTCATCTTCTTTGGCGGCTGTTGGTGACGGGGCGGGCTTGGTCCCGCGGACTCTGGTCGCTTTCTGCTGGATGAGGGCTTGGAGGAGGCCAGCTCGTCTCGGCAGGCCGCCGCCGCCGCTGCCGCCGCCCTCTCGCGAGCAAGGGGGTTAGAGAATAATCCCGAGTCCGCGAATGGCGAGTTCACGTGAATCAGTTGCTCCCCTGCATGAAAAAACTTAGAAAAATTCTATGATGACTCGACGAGCTGAGCAAAAAGAAACATAAAAATACATTCGCCGGGAAGAACGGGGCGGAGCGAGTCGAGGGCCCTTCGCAGGAAGGCGACCTCGAAATCCTTGTGGAGGAAGAACTTATGGAGTTCGGCGTCGTTGCCGGACACGGCAGGAGGGCGGTACACATCCTCGCCCTTTTGTTGGGGGGAGTAGGGGATGTTGCCAAGATCGCCCTTGATGAAGACGATCTTGGTCATCCAGTTGTGGTGTTTGTTCGCGATCTCGCGAACCTTTATGAGGGAGCCCCCGAAGTAGGCGACACCATCCGGGGTCGCCTTGTAGGATAAGAGCTTCCTGAAAACGTTCAGGTTGAACTCTATTCGCTCCCGGCGGAGGAAGCATGCGAACGTCACAATCATGGCGATGGCGTTCGAGTTAAGTTGCGCGGGCACCACGCCGTAGTATTTCAGTATCTGACGGATTTCCGGCCAGAGTGGTAGGCGCAACCCCACCTCGAAATGCGAGATGGGGAAGACGAGCTCGTCAGAATAAAAGGTGTTGATGGCTTCCTGCTCCCTGGGTCGGCGCGCCTCGAAGACCGGAGGCACGTAGTCGGTGACGAACTCCGCGAGCTCCGCTTCGCTCGTAATCCCCTCGAAGAAGCAGTAGTCGGTGAAGTGCTGGGCAAACTTGGAGCGGCCGTCGGCGTCCGGATTCGTCTTGCCCATGCTCGCGTGAAGGCTAGAAGCACGACTGCGGGAGGAGAGGAGAAGCGAGAAGGCGGATTAAGCAGTAAAGGCGATAGTACGGGGTTGGTGAAGAGACCTATTTATAGAAAAAAGAAATCTGAGGCCGAGCTGGCCGATCAGTCTAGCTCGTCTGTCCCAGCTCGCCAACCGCAGCTCGCCGACTCCTAAAACTTGTCCCATCACACGCCGAGCTAAATATAAGGCGCGATATCTTATTCAAATGACAGACATTTAAAATACAGCAATGTCCCAAATTATTACAGAATAGGGGAGAATACAGTTCAAAGAAATCAAATACAGAAAAAGAAGATGCACGAGCTAAAAGGGATCAGGGGCGAGTGTCGGTAGGCTCAACAACGGAGCCGTTTTTACCTACCCCGGCCTCGCATCCCCCTCCCTCCAGACAGTCGCGAGCTGAGGAGCTCGCAAATCCGCCCCGAGTTTCTCTGCGAGACCAGGAGGCCCCCATCGATCTCATTCAAAAGTCTGGAAGGGGACATCGCCTCGCCTGCCGGGTTGCCCCTTACCTCGTCCGCAAGCCGCACGTAGTCGCGCTGCAGTGTCTTGTTGTCCTCCTGCACCTGGCGCAGCCCGCACACCAGCTTCTTGAAGAGCCCGATCCCCCTCCTCGTCATCTCGCCGTTCGCCACTTCAGAGCCCAGATAGGAGTCGAGCAAGCTCGGAGAGGGGAGGGGGGAATAACGGGATGGTCGCGAATACTCTTCAGCCTCAGACTATCTGGAAAGAGCTGTGAAGATAGTTAAGCGTTAGTATGGAGGCGAGTATCCCGAAAAATTACAGGACAAAAACCGGAGGCCGGCTTACCTGACGAGCTCGACACCCCCAAGAAAGTGCGGGGAGGGGCCAATCTCAGATGCTTACCGCGGCCTGGGCAGCGCGTTATTGGCGAAAGGAGGTTGAAGCCCGGAACGGGGATGGCTCCAGCACCTCCCCCCGCGGTCCCGACAGGTCGCTGAGGGGAAGGGGCGCGAACCGGCGAGTTCGGCCTCTGTGAGTCCAGCCCTAGGGTCCCGAAGGGGGGTGACGGATCCCGAGGGCGATTCTCTGGAGTTTTAAGCCGCGAGTCGCCGAGGGTGTTCTTGACTCGCGGCTCGGAATCTTCGGCGTCATCCCGTTGGCTGTCTGTGTCGGTGCAGAGGTCAACGATATTTTTCCCCTTCTCAAGGGCAGGCAGATTCGGGGAGCTGGTCCCGTGCTCCAAGGTCGTTTTCAAGTCATCGAATATGGGCTCGGCCGCCTGGGGAAATGGTTTCGCCCTCTTGGCGGGATTGGGCTCGGCCGAGCCGCTCTGCGGGACGCAAGGGGAACCGCGGTCAGGCTGGCAATGCGAGCAAAGGAAGCCTCACGAACTCGGGCGAGCCTTTCTTGGATCTCCTTAGGGATTGGCATCTCGACAAGATTAGAGTGAAGGGAATGACAAAAGTCACCCAGGTACGCCGACACATATATATAGCCATAGGTGGACCCCACTCGAAGATTCTCTCTGGCTCCTGTCGCACTCGCCAAACACTTGGGGTTGGATGATTCCTTCTGAGCTTTGCCAAGCTCAAAAAGAGATGGGATTGTGTACAACCCCGTATCCGGCGAGTGGGGTCGCCAGGAACCAGACCAGCCGGCTCTCTTCTCTCAAGTCCCGGGCGAGCACCAAGAGGGGCCAGAGCTCGGCAACCCCCAGCTCGCCCAGGCGAGCCCGGCTAGTGGCAGGCGAGTAGGGCCAGCCGGGCCCTCACTCGCCAGGAGGTGGGTAGAAGCGGCGAGTACCAGCCAGTCCAGACACTCAACGCCGTTCTGCCTTAGCGTTGAGTGAAGTCCATACACTCAACGCCGTTCTGCCTTAGCGTTGAGTGAAGTCCAGACACTCAACGCCGTTCTATCTTTAGCGTTGAGTGAAGTCCAGACACTCAATGTCGTTCTGTCTTAGCGTTGAGTGAAGTCCAGACACTCGATGCCGTTCTGCCTTAGCGTTGAGAGAAGCCCGCCCAGTCCACTCAGTTCGTCGAACGGAACTCAGCATTCGTCGGGCTCAAATTCTCAAGAGCCGACCCGCAGGATCATACAGTCCTAGTCCCAGGCGAGCACTCAAGGGGCCAGAGCTCGACGACCCCCAGCTCGCCCAGGCGAGGTGGAATCATCAGAGGCGAATAGAGCCAAAAGGCTCGCACCCGTCAGGTGGAGCCGGCGAGTAGGGCCAGCCGGGCCCGTACTCGCCGAGGCCCGACAGGACCAGCCGAACCCGTATTCGCCGCCCCAGACGAGCAGAGGCTTGGGGGGGGGGCACTCGCCCAACGATCCATGATGTTTTTCTACCATTTTTGCCCATGCTGGTCTGCCTATAGCCTGTTAGAACAACGGATTTATGCTGTTGGCAGACCCGTTTGGGCTGCACATAGCTGTTCAAAACAGCAGAGGTTGGCTATTTGCAGGCCGTTTTCAGAAATCTATAAATAGGACCCAAGGGGCACCTCAGAAGGCAGGTCTTGCGAGTGTTCAGATCTTCTTGCGCTTTCTGAGGTAGCCTTAGCTCGGCCTTTGGCTAAGGAGGGGAAACGCTCCAAGATCTTGCGGGTGTCTGGTGGGACCTCCACACCAAGCCCTCGGGTCAGTTTTCTTTTTGTCGTTTGGCTTGCAGGAGAGAAGTAAGTGTGCGATCACCCCTTCCCCAATGGTGAACTCCACAAGAGACAGAGTTTTTGGTTTCAACAGTCGATTTGAGAAATCAATGCATGTCGAATTGGTTCGTGGTTGGGAATCAAAACTAACATTGAGTTGAATTCGACGCATGCCGATTTGAAAAAATGACGTTTTCAAATCAATGTGCGTCGAGTGTAAATAGACGTACGTCGATTTGAGAATCTTAGTACTCGAACAGAATTTGACGCACGTTGATTTATGAAATTGACGTATGTAGAAAAAAGACAAAATCAAACTTTTGATGCATTCTTCCTTATTGTCGGTTTTGAACGATTTTCGCAACATAATAACTCCCATTGCTTTGGGATTTTTGAAATCCCTCTTACTCTATGATACAATAATGTCAATTCGAGAAACTATTAGGGAACAATTGATCTGTGAAGAGTGGAAAAGAGAAGTTTCTCTACTAAAAATGAAAACAGCATTTCATTTCAGAGAAGGGCTATTATCCTCCAACCCTGAGACCGTTGGATGGACTATATTTTAGTCATTTGTCTGGATGTCAATAGAGACGTGAATTTTGTTCTACATTTGGTTTTCAAATTCATCGTAATCTTCGCAAAATCCAATTTCGTCGCAGGTATATGTTTAACTTTCTTGACTTATTGGTTTTCTAAGGTTCCTTGACATATGTTTTTGTATTCTACTGTGCACTAGATGTTCAACAAACCTCAATAGTGGTATCAGAGTGGCTTTCAAAACTATTTTTTTAGAAATTGTATGTGAAGTTTTGGAGTTGTTCCAAAACTTATGATATTCTGCTTCCCCCAACCTTGCAAGGGATCTACCTTGCCCGTTGACCCCACTCGATGATCGGTAAGAGAAACCACCACCAAGGGTGCTGCCCCTTGGACCTCAGCCATTGTACCCCGCGAGGGACAGTGACCTTCGACCTTGCCAGCGGCGAAATGCCTTGGATCCCGCTAGGGGCGCAACCCCTTGAAACCCCGCTAAGGGCGCATTGTATTTCGTAGTGCATTATATGTATATCTGTGATGTATCTGCGATGTGAATGATGTAATTTTCATGATTGTTTAATGCACGTACAAGATTAAAAGTAAACCATTAATAATGAAAAATTCCTTAAATTATTATATTAAGTATTCAGATGTCTTCCAATGGATGACACTCATCAAGACTTTGATCAATGCAGTGTGGGCTTGCCAAAAAAGTGTACTAATCTATCTCGGTGAGGTGTGATCGGATAATTGTGACATTCAACTGTCAAACATTGAGTTATACTTAACTAGGAAATCTCAATTAGATTGAGTGCTTAAAGACATAGAGATAAAAAGAATCAAAAGATGGTTGCGGTTAAATGTTATTCACTCGCATTTACAAGAATTGTACAAAGCACAATTGACAAATATTGTCTGCCTAAATAGTCACGTCATGGGTGATCAGCCAAAGCTAATTTATGATTTGGTAAAATACATATCTTGTCCCATTGGAGAGTATCTCGCTCAAACTCTCTGAATTAATATTAAAATTTATAAATTTGAAGAAAATAGTGGGAATTTATTTCCTGTAGTGAGTGTTTTAAATATCTTGGATTGATAGTTCAAAAAGACGGAGGTATTGATAAAGATGTGACACATAAAATCCAAGCGAGTTGGTTGAAGTGGAGAGGTGCGTCAAGGATCTTATGTGATCGTAAAATACCATTAAAACTTAAGGGCAAATTTTACCGTACTGCAATTAGACCAGCGATGCTCTATGGTTCTGAGTGTTGGGCAGTGAATTGTGTACATGAGTAAAAAATGGGAGTTACTGAGATGAGAATGCTTAGGTGGTTGTGTGGACACACGAGACTGGATAAAATTCGGAATGAATGTATCAGGGATAAGGCAGGAGTAGCACCAATTGCAGAGAAGATGCAAGAAGCTCGACTAAGATGGTTTGGACACGTACAAAGGAGACCATTAGAGGCACTTGTTAGGCGTTGTGAGAGTCTAGTCACTAGGCATGTTAAACGAGGGAGGGGTAGATCAATAAAGAATTGAAATGAAACTATAAGGAAAGACATGATGTACTTAGACATTAGTGAGATTATGACAAAAATTGGGCACAATGGTGACAAAGGATCTATATAGCCGACCCCACTACAGTGGGATAAAGACTTGAGTGTTGTTGTCTGTTGTTGTTGAAGAAAATAGTGGGAATATTTTAATAAAAAATACTACTGAAAACAATATGAAGAATGTAAAGTCTGCTAGCCCTATACTGATGGTGCACAAAGGTAAGGTTAAGGCTAAGGGGTTTCAAAGGACTAAGATGTGATCTAGGTCTAACCTCAAGTGTTCACCACTGAAGTACAAGGGAGTGACTAAAGAGGAAATTGTTATACTGTGAAAAGCCTGGACACAAGAAGAGGAACTGTTCAGTATACCTTGAGGATCTGAAGAAGAAGGAAGGAAGTGAGACTTCCACTTCACATATATATATTATACAAGTCAATCTTTTTACTTGTTCATTTTAGGTATTAGATGTCAGATGTGGTTCTCAGATTTGTATAAATATACAAAAACTGAGAAGGAGAAGAATGATAACTAAAGGTGAGGCAGACCAACAAGCTAGAAAGGAGCAAAGGTTATTGTTATAGTTGTAATAACTTATCACTTATTTATGTCTACTGGGCTTATAATATAGTTAGAAAACTGTTATTATGTACTTGTTACTACTAGAAACATTATTTATATTTCATGTTTAAACATGAAAGAATTTTTATTTGTTATTAAGAATAATACAAACAACAACAACATTCAAGCCTTTATCTCACTATAGTGGGGTCGGCTATATGGATCATTTGTCGCCATTGTGCCCTATCTTCTGAATGTTGTTGAATGATATGGATCCTTTGTCGCCATTGGCTCTATCTTTATACCATCATAGTGGAGCCTTTATCCCACTATAGTGGGTTGGCTATACAAAAAAACAACATTATATTTCATGTTGTTGAATGTTGTTGTTTATTAAGAATAATAGTTATTATATATATAAATGATATTTGTTTATGTACTACACACATGTTTAATCATACTTATGTTTTAAACTTGAATCATACATATCTCTGCCATTGTCATTAAGTCATATAAATGAGAAGCATATTTCCAATCTCCATAAGGATGCACTATTTGACTCATTTGATTATGAATCATATGAGACATGTGAACCTTGTTTGTCAGGCAAAATGACTAATACCCATTTTACTGGTAATGCTGAGAGGGCAAAGTATTGGGAAGAAATTTTTGATTTGGTATATCAAATTAAATAAGTGGTTTAGGAAAGCAGAAAAAGTTGTCAAATTGAAGGTTGGAAATGCAAAGGAAAAATGTTAAGAAAAAGCTTCATGCGTAGAGAAGTATTCGATGTACGTCGAATAGCTAAAATAGCTTACACCGAGCTCTCTTATAGCATCACAGAAGAAGTCGAAGTTCAGTATAAAAGAACTCAGCTTACGTTAATTGTTAGTATACTCAGAAATCAACAAACGTCAAGAAGTAATCGAAGTTTTTATAAGCTTAAGTCGAATTCTCTCTGAATGATAGTTAAGACAGTGAGCAGATTAAGACCTTGATTGCAGTTCAAATCTAGGCGTTGGTGCTCCACTTAAAGAAAAAATTAGAACGAATCAGAGATGAAAAGAAAAGTATTAAATCATATGGTCTTCTATATATACAGATGATTCAAACATAAATGTGAAGATCGTTTTTCTCTCTTACGATCAAGGACTCATCTTCTCTCTGAGTCTCATCATTTCTTCTTCTCTCTCGATCTAAAAAGGGATATTCTGATGCAAGCTCCTAGAAAAGAAAAGTTGTTGATTGGTGTCTTGTCTTCTTAATTTTATTAAGAATTGCCGATCAAAGATGGTCCATTTGCTTCATCCATCAATTCCAAAGAGTTTAAAGAATTCCACTCTAAAGGATTCAAAGATAGAATTTTAAGAACCCCTCTATAGGATTCAGAGATAGAGTTTTCAGAATCTCTCTTTAAAGGTGGTTCAAAGAATCTCCCTATTAAACAAGTAAATTGTAGTTTCAAGAATCTTCTTATCAAAAGACTTGAGACTGTTTAGTAAATTCCTACCATGGGGTAGAAGAGAGGACGTACCCAGATTTGAGAAACCTCTATAAAACATTTGTATGGTCTGGATGTTTGCTCCATAACTTAGATTTACTTTCTTGCATAATCTTTATTACTGTTTATAATCTGTGGCATGTACTGTGATTGATTATATTAAAATTTCATGGCTCTTTTCACCCCAATTTAGAGTAATTTTTAAGTATCATTTCACACTTTCACAAAGGATCTCATGGTTATAATAAATTTTGATGTATGTGGACTCATAAGCTTTATGGCTAGGGGCGGGTTTTATTACTTCATTATATAAATTAATGATTTCGGCAGATATGAGTTTGAGTACCCTATGAGAAACAAGTTTGAATCCCGTGAAAAGTTCAAACAGTTTAAGAATGAAATACAAAACAAACTAAAAAAAATAATTAAGGCGTTGCGATCTGCTCGTGGTGACGAATATTTAAGTCAAGAGTTTCATGACCATCTGAGAGAGTGTGGTTGTTGAAACTTGAGGAGACCGGGTGGTCTGTCGTCTAGTTGCACCGGTCTACTGGTTTCTGTGATCTGGCGGTTTGGCTTAGCAAACAGAGGTTGCGGTCTGTTTGGTAGTAGTCCTGGCGGTTTGACAGATCAGTGGTTCAGTCATGGCGGTTTGGCAAACTGCCGTTGTCGACCTGTGTCCTGCTATGCTGGCCTGGAGTTTCAGCCTTCTTGTATTGCAATCCGGAGAGCAACCCGCAGCTGCGACCTGTTGGCAACATGCAGCTGCGGTCTGGTGGCTATCCGCAACTGTGGTCAGGTTACTTCCCGCATTAGCGGTATGGAGGTTATCCGCAACAACGGTCTGGTGATTATCCGCAACAACAGTCTCGTGGTTACCCGCAGCAACGATCTGGTGGTTATCCGCAACAGCGGTCTGGTGGGATCCTCAGTTGAAGCTCAGCGGCTTCCCAGGACTGTATTCTCTATTGTATAGTGTTGCGGTTTGACTAAGTCAAACCGCATAGCCCGCGCGGCTTGTATTTAGTCTCACATCGCTTGTTCTATTCTCCTATCTCCCTCATTTTCTGTAAATAAGGGGCATACCTTTTTATTATTTATCTTTTTAAAGCAATAAAATTTGTCTTTTATTTAGCTCTTTTTACATGATATCAAAGCCAAAGTTTCATGACCATCTGAGAGTGTGATATTGTAACACAACTCACTCCACCCAAAACACCACAACATAATGGTGTTTCTGAGAGGAGAAACCATACCGTGTTGAATATGGTGCGATTTATGATGAGTCATGCAGATCATCTTATTTTCTTTTGGGGATGTCTTAGAGATGACATCTTTTACACTAACCGTGATCTTATTAAAATGGTTTAAAAGAATTCATATAATATATGGACTAATAAGTGTCATAGTATGTATTTTATAAAGATTTGAGGTTGTGGGACTTACACGAGACGTCAAACATGCGACAAACTTGAGTCAAAATTTGATAAATGTTATTTTGTGGGAAATCTTAAGGAAACTAAATAATAATATTTTTATATGCATTCCGAGGGCAAAGTATGCACAAGGAATAATGTTTTTTAGAAAAAAGAGTTCATTTTTAGAATAATTAATAAGGTAGAACACAAAAAGATTCAAGAACCACACAATATGAATAAACCCGAGCAAGGACTACAAATTATTTTAACACGAGAACCTACTAAAGAAATAAAAAAAAAGACGACGAGTTGAGCCTGAGAGATATGAATTTCTCATGACTCAACAAGGTAATGTATTGCCCATGGATCAAGATAAGACTACTACCTATTAGTATACTATAAATTGGCCAGACTCTGAGAAGTGATTTGATGTCATGAGATCTGTAATGAACTGTATGTATACAATCAAAGCATGGACCCTAATTAATTGAAAGGGTAAAACTCATAAGATACAAATGAGTTTTCAAGAAGGAAACAAATATTGATGAGAATGTACAGACATTCAAAGGGAGATTTGTGGTTAAATGTCTCAAGCAAATTCACGGTGTTGATTATGATGAAAGTCTTCCCTAGTTATTATGGTAAAGTCCATCAGAATCTTGCTTGTTATCGTAGCGTACTATGATTACGAAATTTCATAAATAGATGTCGAAATGTTTTTTAATGGAAACCTCCTTGAGAATACGTACATGACATAACCTAAGGGGTTTGTATCTTCAGGTGAAGCTAAAAAGATATGCAAACTGCAACGATTTATTTATGGACTGAAACAAGCTTCTTGAAGTTAGAATCTTCGTTTGATGAGAAAATCAAAGAGTTTGGTTTCATCAAGAAAAAAGATGAGTCATCTGTTTACAAGAAAGCTGGTGATAGCATAGTTATATTTCTAGTGTTAGATGTGAATGATATATTACTCACTGGGAAAGATAGTTCAACATTGCAGTCTGTTACAACTTGGCTAGTGAACTGTTTTTCTTTGAAAGACTTGAGTGAAACAACATATATACTTGATATAAAAATCTATAGAGATAAATCAAATAAATTGTTTGAGCTAATCCAGTGCACATACATTGATAAGATGTTGAAATCGATTAATATCCTTGAGTCCAAGAAAAGATTTTTACTCTGTTTCATGGTGTGAATCTTTCTAAGTCTCAATATCCTAAATCTTAGGAAGATAAGGATCACATGAGTTTGATTATATAAGTTTCTGTAATTAGATCAATCATATGTGCAATGTTATATACTCATCCTAATATCTCACATGCATTGAGCGTGACCAACATATATCATTGAATCCAGTGAAAGTCACTGGACGACAATTAAGAAGTACTTAAGAACTAATGATGTATTCTTGGTATATATTGTTGAGGATGAACTAGTTATAAATAGTTACACAAATACCAATTTCCAAATTGATAAAGACGACTCAAAGTCTCAATCAGGCTGTGTTCTGCTTAAATGGAAGTGTTGTAAACTGAAAGAGTTCAAAGCAAGAGACATTAGTCGATTATACAACATATGTTGAGTATATCGCTGATGCTAATGCGACGAAGTATATTGTTTGGATTTGAAAGTTCATCAGCTAACTTAATGTAGTTCCTAGCATTATTAGTCCAGTGAACCTTTAATGTGACAATAATGGGGTCATCACAGGCCAAAGAACCTAAATCTCACTAACGCTCTAAGCATATACTTCAGCGGCTTCATCTCATTCAAGAGATCGTCAATAGAGGAAATGTGAACATATGCAGAATGTCGATTGATGACAATATTGCAAATCAACTAACAAAAGCTCTTCCTCAGAGGAAGTATGATGATCATACTATATCACTTTGTATTAGATACTTGATGATCAACTTTAGTAGGAGACTTCTGGATTTTTGGCTTTGTCAATTTTATGCTCAAGTAATGACTAATATTATTACTTCATTTATATGTTTAAGACATTTTTTATTATTATGTCTACTATTTTCTAAATTGATAGTATAATTAAACATAATAGTTCTTAGAATATTTGTTTTCATTGGGATTTAAGTGCACGACTTGAATATGAGATCATGTGTTTCATATGAAACATGATTCTTAAATCGTCCATAATCAATTTATTATTGTAGAATGGATAATAATGATATATTAAGACTGATATGTGGGTTGACTGATAACCGAGAATCATAGGTCATGATATTCGATATCAAGTTATCACATATGTACTTGTTAGAAAACAAGTGCACTAGACAAAATTCACCATAAGATTACTTAAAGTATTGTTATATATATATCATAAGTAGTTCTCATACTGACAATGTTGTATGTGATTCTTTGACCTGAAGTTACTACAGTTATTACAAGAGGATCATAACATTTTGATGTTAATTAAAGTCTTACTTGAGAAAGATCGATGATGATGGTTGTTGGGTGCATTGCAAATTATATAGGTAATTGTGAGTGTTGCAGATGGAACTTATCCATCTTATATAACAAGAGAGATGTTCATGGGCTCCTTGTTGGAGTGAAACTATAAAATAAATGGCCATGCTGCATTGAGCCAATATTATATTAAACTCATTTGTTTGATATAGTTTACTTGGAGATAAAAAAACACAGATTGAATTATAAAGAGAGTGACACATTCTATGACTCGAGTTCACTCTGGATCTCAAGGGCAAAGTAACTAAACCACACCAATACATTGGTCACTGACAGGTTTTAATTGAGTTGCCAACTCTTGTATTATTTAGGTAAGAATGATGCATTACTAGATATTGTTCATTATTTGTGAGACTATGCCTGATACATTCTAGCTCAAGTGAGAAATTATTGGAATCTTTGAACTAAAAGTGATTAGACTTATTGTCAACGTAATATGAATCTATAGGATTGCACATTAAGAACATACAAAAAATTGGATAAATGATCGTGTTGGTTTTATTTATATTAAAAATAAATGAAAAACAAAGTCCAAAATGTGTATTTATGGTATTAAATTAATTGTAGGGACCAAAGCTTGTTGTTGGTCAAATTGGATTTAAAGTGGTTATTTAGCCTATACTCGACATAAGTTGATTCAAGAAATCGAAGCATGTCGAATTGGTTTGCGGTTGGGAATTAAAACCACCATCGAGTTGAATTTGACGCACTTCGAATTAAGAAATCGACGTACGTCGAGTGGAAGTCATGCATGTCGATTTCTCAGTACTTGAATAAAATTTGACGCACATCGATTTCTCAATATTTGAATAAAATTCGACTCATGTCGATTTGTGAAATCGACGTACATCGAATTGGGTTGAATTCAGAAATTTGACAGATTCTTCCTGATTGTTCGTTTTTGTTAGAAGATAGTGGAATAATATGTAAAAGCTCATTGTAATTGTGACCCATTTATGAGCTCAAGTAGTCTTAGGTTTTGTCCCACATTGTAAATTTGAGATTTCTCTCTTCTTCTCTTCTTATATATTTGTATTCATACTTGATGTTTATACAAGAAATACTACCCATAAGTTTCTTTTCTCCTACTTTCTACACGGTATCAGAGGAAGACGGTCCGGCCTGTACCTGTCTGTCCGCTTGGCCTGCTTGCTAACTGGGCGATTTGGTCTCCGAGCCTCCTTCCCCTTTTCTAACCGCTGCTTCTGAGCGGTGAGCGGCTTCCTTACCGCCCTCTTTTCTTTTCTCTTTCTCTCTCGTGGATTCCACCCCCCCCAATTCCTCCCTCCATCCTTGTTTTATAACCTCTCGAATAGGTGGTCCCCACCTCCCCGCCCTGTTCGCTGCGGTCTCTTCCCCTATCCGAGCGGCCTACTTCTCGCTTCGGATTCCTCTTCGTTTTCTTTCCCACCTCACCTTGGTCGCGGTAACTCCTTTGTACCGCTGGTGTTTGCAGCGAGACCGTGTGGTCTCCGCTCTTTAATCGCTGTGACTTCCCTTCTCACTGTTGCTTCTCCCGTCGTCGCGACTTCCCTTCCCGCAAGGCCCTTCCTGACCGTTGTGATTTCCCTTCTCGCTGCAGCCTTCTAGTCGCGGCGATCTCGGTCTCTTTCGTGGCTCTGCGAGCTTCCCGCATCAGCTTATCTTACCGCTGCGGCTTCTCTGCCCGCAGCGGCTTCGCATTTTGGTCGCGGCCTTTGTCCGTTGGCGTGTTGACGCCGAGACCATGCGGTTTTTCTTCTCCGCCCCTCCTTGTGGTTGCGGGTTGTCTCCCTTAACCGATGCGGTCTATCTACCCGCTGCGGTCTCCGCACTTGGTCGCGGCCTCCTGCCGCCGGTGTGTTGTCACCAAGACTGTGCGGCCTCTCTTCTGTTCCGCTTTTTCTGGTTCTGCCTGCGGGTTCCTTTTTCTTGAGCGACCTCCTAGTCACGTGCGGCTTGTTCCTTCCGCAGCGGTTTTCTTCCTTGCCCGCTAATCTTGCCGCTGGTGTTGCTCGCTATGGTCTCTGTTTGCGGTTTCTCCTAGCCGCATGACTTGCTCGTTGTTCTTTTCTAGCCGCTTCGGCCTGTCTAGCCGCTGGTTTTGCTCGCGGGCTGTTTTTCTAGCCGTTGCGGATTGGTGTTCAGTTTACCTCATGGATACTACTACAAACTCCGGGGAGTCCGCTGGTACTTCATCTCTGCCACCTCGGACTGCTCCGCCTGCTACTGAACTACGGGATGAACTCAGGATTACTACTATCTCTCTCACAGGTAAAAGAAACTTTGTGGAATGGGTCCACTCTATTCGTCGGGTTCTCCAGACGAAAGGACTACTTCATCACCTGACCAGGGCCACTCCTACCCTTCCCACTAACGAGTGGCTTCGTGATGATGGTCGTGTGCAATCTTGTCTCCTCAACTCTATGGATACCGAGCCCTACAGGATGACCATGTATCATGACACGACAAAGTCCACGTGGGAGGAACTTTAGTCCCTCTATTCGGGTCAAAACAGGCTTGTACTATGAGGAGACGTTCTCCCCTGTCGCTAAGCTGAATTCTGTTCGGTTTCTCATCTCACTGGCTGTTCACCGTCGCTGGCCACTGCAGCAGCTGGACATTAAAAATGTGTTTCTCAATGGTGATCTTCAAGATACGATTTTCATGAACCAACCTCCCGGGTTTGAGATCACGGGGTAGTCTATGGTGTGCCGACTGCAGAAAGCTATCTATGATCTCAAACAGTCCCCTCGAGCTTGATTTGAAAAATTTAGCAAGGTCGTTCGTGATATTGGTTTTCAGCGCAGCTCGACTGACTTTTTTTTACCCGTCATCGATCAACAGAGACTGTAATTCTCTTAGTCTATGTGGATGATATTTTGATAACTGGCGATGACTCTAACGGGATACAGCAAATCAAGCAACACTTAAACTCTGTCTTCCAAACAAAAGATCTGGGAAAACTTCGGTACTTCCTTGGTCTTGAGGTTGCTCGAAGACCTGATGGCCTGGTCTTATCTCAACGAAAATATTGTCTGGATCTTCTTCAGGATGCTGGTTATTCCGGATGTAAACCCGTTGAAACACCTATGAATGTCAACCACAAGCTCAGTGCTCATGGAGCAGAATCAGACTCTCTTCTTACTAATTCGGAATATTATCGACGGCTTGTGGGAAAACTGATATATCTAACAGTTACAAGGCCCGATATCTCGTTTGTTGTTGGAGTGGTCAGTCGCTTTATGCATTCACCAAGGATATCTCATCTTCAGGCTGTCGAACGCATCCTCAGGTATTTAAAAGCTTCCCCGGGATAAGGGTTGGTATACAAGCCATCCTCCTCTTTATCCCTTGTTGCATACACTGATGCTGATTATGCGGGTTCACTTGATGATCAACGATCCACCTCTGGCTTCTGTACCTACTTTGGAGGAAATCTCATCACCTGGCGCAGCAAGAAGCAATCTGTTGTTGCTCGCTCTTCTGCTGAAGCTGAGTATCATGTGATGGCTGCTGTCGTCTCTGAACTTACCTAGTTAGAGAGCCTTCTTAGTGATTTGGGTGTCAATCTCTCCTCTCATGCTACTCTTTTCTGTGACAGTCAAGCTGTTATACATATTGCAAAGAACCCTGTGTTTCATGAGCGGGCAAAACACTTGAATTGGAGCATGTTCCAACTTCTGAGCAAGTTGCTGACATCTTTACCAAGGCTCTTCCTCGGCCACTGTATCAACAGTTTCTATCCAAACTTGATGCTTACGATTTGTATGCTCCAGCTTGCAGGGGAGTGTTATAAGATAGTTGAATAATATGTAAAAGCCCATTGTAATTGTGGCCTATTTATGAGCCCAAGTAGTCGTAGGTTTTGTCTCACATTGTAGATTTGAGATTTCTCTCTTCTTCTCTTTCTATATATTTGTATTCATACTTGATGTTTATACAAAAAATACTACCCACAAGTTTCTTTTCTCTTACTTTCTACAGTTTTAAATTGGAAACGATTTTTCTGTGCCATAACTTCCACTCCTCTGAAATTTTCAAAATCCCTCTTACACTCTAATATAATAATGGCAATTTGAGAAACTACTAGGGAACAATTAAACAGCGAAGAGTGGAAAAGAGAAGTTTCTTTGCTAAAAATGAAAATAATATTTCGTTCCAGAGAAGGGTGATTATCTCTTCCAACCCCGAGACCATTGGACGGATTGCGTAGTGTTTTCATTGTTCGTGTGGATACCAATAGTGACATTTTCGTTCGACATTTGGTTCTCAAAATCCATCATAATCATCACAAAATCTGGTTTTATTGCAAGTGTGTGTTTAACTTTTTTGATTTACTAATTTTGCAAAGTTCCTTGACATGGGTTTTTGTATTCTGCTGTGAATTAGATGTTAAAGGACCTGTATTATGCAAGTCTAATGCTCTAAAGAGGAAAGCATGTTGAAAACTGATTTAAAAAGCTAACCCCGTGAATGATACTAGTGGTGATATTATGATCATAATGAACATAAATATTAGTTATAATATTTTTGGAACTTATTATTTACCTTTAATTCCTGTGTTGAAGGCTTAAGAGCAT
The DNA here is from genome assembly GCA_039583875.1 of Platanthera guangdongensis. NCBI lineage: Eukaryota > Viridiplantae > Streptophyta > Magnoliopsida > Asparagales > Orchidaceae > Platanthera > Platanthera guangdongensis. The sequence goes on along the minus strand of CM077157.1, from coordinate 36,988,849 downwards.
TTGAAGAATCAGCAGACTCTGGATCAATAGATCTTTTTAATGATATATTAGCCCTCCCATCAGTAATGGCGACGATCATAATACGACCAACATCTCTGCTCTTCTCAGCATTAAGCCCCACTCTAACAGCCTATGGCATCATAAAACGCTAAAGTTAACAAAATGAGAACATGAAAACAAACAGTAAAATTATAAAGTGGAATATTTGATACCGTGCTAAGACCATGAGCTAAAGGGGAGCCACCGCCACATGGGAGTCTCTCGAGTCTTTTCCTTGCCAGTGCAATTGACCTTGATGGTGGTAGTAGAACCTCCGCAAAATCCCCGCGGAAGGGAACGATTGACACCTGGTTAACAGAAAATAAACAATCACCGGTGCACGAGTCATCATAATAGGGCATTAAGTAGAAAATCCAAGACAACATAATCATATCTTATGAGAAATAATTAGTGTTCAACGTCACTTTATGCATCAAATAGTTTATTTGGCTATAGGTCATGCCTTTGAGCCAATGGCCATGCCTAAACATCTTTGATCCTCGTCTTTATTACAAGAAAAAAATAGAGGATCGCACTCGTTTAATCAACCAACAACTTTTGGATCGTCAATTTTTTTCGTATTTTTTCAATTTAGCCTACGCCGGTCCCAAGCCCGGATGAAAAATGGTGAGAGTTGTGTTAGGTAGACGGTCAACGTAAAATTTAGTCACCCTTATGAATATGGATCATTTGAGAAATTGTGCAAAAGCTAGGTTGGTCCCCTTAAGGAATGCGTCTTGGCAGGGACCACTGCACCTCCAAGAGAACTTGGGTGTGGTGTTAAATAGACAAAAGTCTTCGTATATTAGACGTCCTAGGGAAGTATGTCATAGAAATTGTGATCGACTTAGCTCTGAAAGTTGGAATATAGGTACGCTAACGGGAAAAGCGATGAAAGTAGTGGATGCAATGATTAGTAGAAAGTTAAATATTTTATGCCTGCAAGAGACTAGATGGTTGGGTGAGAAAGCTAAATTTTTAGATAATTTAGCTTTTAAATTATGGTACACAGGAAAAAATAAAACAAGCAGTGAAGTAGGTATTATTGTGGATATTACTTGTAAGGATGAAGTTGTTGGGGTAAGTAGAAAAGGTGATAGAATCTTAGCTCTTAAATAGGTCATAAAAAAAGAAACTATTAATGTGATCAGTGCTTATGCGCAAGAAGTAGGATTAAATGAAGCTATTAAAGTGCAATTTTGGGAAGACTTAGATGATTTAGTAATAGAAATCTAACAAATAGAGAAGATTTTCATAGAAGGAGACTTAAATGGACATATAGGGAAGAAAAATGTAGATTACACAGCGGTTCATGAAGGATATGGATATGGAGAAAGAAATGAAGAAAGACGGATTATTTTAAACTTTGTCGTATCACATGAGCTAATTGTATCAAATACACTTTTCATAAAGAGGAAAGAACATTTAATTATGTTTAAAAACAGACCAAATAAATCATAAATTGATTATTTTATGACTCGCAAAATGGATAAAATAATTTGTAAGAATTGCAAAGTCATACTAGGAAAAAGTTTGACAACACAACATAGGTTAGTGGTATTAGATATACAAATTAAATATAATTAATTTAAGACAAGAAAAAAATGTTGCAAAAAATTCGGTGGTGGAACTTGAAAATGGAAAAACAGGTTGTTTTCAAGAACGCAATTATGGAACAACTAGTTGATGACCCTTATGTTGATCATAATGTCTCATGAGAAGTTATGTCTTCACATTTAAGGATAAGTGAAAAGAACGTACTTGAAGTATCAAAAGGTCGTGCGCCCCCAAATAAAAAATCTTGGTGGTGGAAAAAGAAAGTGCAAGACAAAGTGAGGGCAAAGAGGGTTAGATATAAATCACTTTACGCTTGTAAAAATGATGAAAACTTAGCAAGGTATAAAGTCGCTAAAAAGAAGCTAAATATGCAGTAAGTAAAACAAGAAGTCAAACTTATGAAAGAATTTTATAAGCGACTAAATATCAAAGATGTAGAGCGTGACATATATAAAATTGCTCGAGCTAAAAAAATAAAGACAAGAGATTTAAGTCAAGTAAAATGCATAAAGGATGAGAAAAATACAGTTTTGACGGTTGATGTGGAGATTAAATAGCGATGAAAAAGATACTTTTATCAACTCTATAATGAAATAAAGGATAATGAATTGAACTTGAAAGAGTTAAGTAAATAAGAGAAGTACAAAAACATAACATTTTATCGTAAAATTAAAGTATCAGAGGTAAAAGATACTTTAAATAAGATAAAAAATTGAAAGGGGTTGGGCTAAGACGATATACCCTTCGAAGTATGAAAATGTCTAGGAAATGAAGGAATTTTGTGTCTTACATGCTTTTTCAATAAGATATTGAAGTCAAAGAAGATGTCAAGGCAATAAAGAGAAAGTATTTTAGTATCTTTGTATAAGAATACATGGATATACAAATTTGTGTTAATTATAGAGGAATTAAATTGATGAGTTATACCATGAAACTATGAGAACGAGTAATAAAAAGAAGATTAAGACGAGAGACTAACATCTCAGAGAATCAATTTGGATTCATGTCAGGGAGGTCGACCATGGAAGCTTTACATCTCTTGAGGAGTGTAACATCCGTTTACTGATACAAAAATATAATTATATCAGGGTATGAACGCGAGTGTTTTTGATCGAGACGACATCATGTCAATGTACGAATTTAGTAGGGTAAATTCTGTTACGTTAATTGTTGAGTGAATTCAGTCGTTGTGTGCGTGTTCGTCGCATGTAAATTAGTAGTGCGAGGGCGTAACACAATTTCTAAGTGTTGGAGTGGAGTGGATGACAAATTAGTAATAATTTGGAAATATGCAATTTCTCATGAAGGTTATGTGAAGAGGCACGGTTCTCCTCCCTCCCTCCTGCGGTTTTCGTAACCAATTTTTTTTTGAGCCGCCCGTTTTAAAACCGTAAGACATGTAATGAAACCCTACCTCTCGATCTGTCGCACGCCCCCCCCCCACACTCTCTAATTCCCGCAGACGATGAAAACGTCGTTCGTCTTTTCGCTCGAAGGCGTCATCTTCTCCCAGACGTGTCGTAGTAGGAAGTCGCCGACTCCTCCCTGGTCGACAACAACATCAGTCGGTAGGAGGCCCTCTGTAGCTGTTTCCTCTTCCTCTAATAGTACCCGAAGCCTTCATCTCCCTCTCGTGAAGGCCAGTCGATCTTCCCCAAGATCTCAGAAACTCTCGGTAGCCTCTGATTGGGGATTTCTCTTTTCTCTTCAGCCAAGGTGAGTTTCTTACTTGATCTTTCTCAATTTAGGATCGATTATCTAGTATTGACTTCGATCTTTGTTTTATTTCACTAGAAATCAGTATCCCTATTCCCCTAATGTGTGAAATTAATTGTTGAGTTATACTTTAATTTCAGAAATTTAGGGAAAATGACTCCTTCGTTCCGGAAACCCTAACCCTTCGTCATTAGGGGAGTGGTAATTCCTTCTCTCACTAAGTTATAAGCATGCCCTAAATTAGTAATGGTGATTATAAGTTTAATTTTACTTTTAGGGTGTGGGGAGATTAAGGAGGGCTTTTAGCACTTTCCAAACATAAAAGCAATGCCGCCGCGTCTTGTGTACTAACGGCGGAATTCCACGGTAAGAAACTCTTATTCTCTTTTGTTAAACATATCAGATAGTGTAACATAGTAGTATTCTTTGTTACTCAAAATAGTATATTCAAAACAGTATATTTCATCGCAAATTAGATTTTCATAAAACTAGAAATATTGTGAAAACATGTTATCGCATAAATATTTAAGGTGCGGGTACATATCAGTTTTGTGGATTTGGGTTTTAGAGAGTAACAAGTAAGAGACACTACTCAAGACACACATATGAGAACGTAAGCAGGGTAGCACCAATTAGTATATGATTAATAAGCACGTATGAAACTTCTTCTCGTGTTAGATATATGTGCACTATCTTTCCCGTGGGTGGTACACCCTATGAGTCAATTTGTTTGAGAGATGTATCCCGATTTAGAAGATTAGTAGATTCGAGTCTGTGTCCGTGAGACACTAGAACACTTGAGTTCGTTAGTAGGACTCGGATCGTTAGACTAGTACTGCGCGATAGAATTACCATGCCTAGATCTTGACGAAAGATAGTCATAAGTGAATTTAGAACTCAAGTTTGGACCAAACCTTAGAAATTTTTAGTTAACCCAATTATTCGAAACTTGAGTAAACTTCACACATTATGAGTAATTAGAACAGTCATTTATTTTGCTAGTTTTATTTTGAGAAAATCATGCACAGTACACTAGCATACAATTTTTCTATAGCACAAAAGTATTTTCAAAGCATACATACATTTCTTCTAAAATAATTTTAATATCACTAGAATGAATAATTTTTCTTACTCTCCCTTTGAGCTGACCCATGTTTGAGCATGTTTTTATAGGGGACCCAGGTGGAAACTGCGCCTAGGATGAACGTATTTGTGGAGTCGCTCCTATAGTACCAGACCTTGTGTAATATTTCAGATATTTAGTGGTTTGGTTCTTTTCTATCTAGTGGCTCTGTGAATTCAACATGTCGAGGTACACTTTTACCCTTAGTTTCGTATTCAACTTCCGTTGTAAGCTTTCTTTTCGGTTCTTTTCATTTATGCATGTTATGTACCAGTTTTAATACTGTTTCTTAGTTTACTTTTTTTCGCTGGACCCGGTCAGACGGCTGATTGATTGTTAAATTAGGTTGGGGTGTTATAATTGGTATCAAAGGGAGGTTTAGGATCCAATGACCCGAAAAATTCACAGAGACATAGGATTTCATCTTACCTACTCTTTCGACGATAGAGTCATCGAGTTCTATCTGGTTTTCAAGATGTGTATGCATTGTTCTTCTTAGTAGATCCTTAATTTTATTCTCAGACATCAATAATTCTTTTATTCTTCGTATTATAGGCACCGCATATCAGTGAGGTCGGCGAGCCTTCTCACCAGAATACTACACATGAGATAACCATGGATGATAATAGTGCCCCAGCGGCGCCTCCAACACCAGCAGCACCAGCAGCTCTAGCAGTGCCAGACCCAGCCGCACTTCCTGTGTCAGCTGCAGGGGATTTAGGGATGGAACGCTATCTGAGAAATCTCCGCGACATTGCATGCCTCTAACTTCACTGGTGAAGAGACACCAATGGAGACTGATGATTGGCTGATTAAGACCCATGAACTGCTTGAGGTGATGGAGTGCCCAGAGAACAAGAAGGTTCCGTTAGCGGGTTTTCTCCTGAAAGGGGAGGCCCATCAGTGGTGGACCAGACAATTGGCGGACGACCCCGCTCGTAATTGCTTTAGTGTAAAATTTGTCCTTACCTAGTGTTCCTTACTCTTTTGGCGTAATGGCTTGCGTTTACCCATGTTGTCAGGTCGTACCGCAAACATGTTCACCTAGAATGACTTCTCGTCAGCGCTAGCTAGCTGGTTTGTTTCCCCGTCCAAGCGTTGCAGTCTCCAGGAGAAGTACCTTAAGCTAATTCAGGGGGACAAGATAGTGGTGGTTTATGAATGGGAGCTGACCCATCTTTCTCGTTATGCGGGCACGATGCAGGGGGACGAGGGCGAGAACGAGAGGTGTAGCCGCTTTGTGGATGGACTGCGTGATTCGCTGAGGCAGTCGTTGATGACGATGGTGAATACAAATTATAAGAGTTTAGTGGGCACTGCTAGGAAGTTAGAAGCTGATCAACAGAAAGTGCAAAAGCGCAACAGCTTCCGTTCGAACCGACCTCAGGATGCACCTCAGCAGCAACCTAACAAGAATAGTCAGGGTAGAATTTGGAACAAGAAGCAGAGGTCAGGAGCCCAGAAAGGTGATCAGACTAGGACCAGGATCAAGGATTACCCCCTTTGCCCGAAGTATTATCGACACTATCTAGGAGAGTGTTTGGCTACCGCGGGGGTATGTTACAAATGTCAGCAACCAGGACACATAACCCGTTACTGTCAGGAAACTTTTAGGAATCAAGTAATTTAGTTTAAGTGTTTGATTAATATTTATTTACCCCGTTTAACCTTACTCTGATTTAGCGTAAACCTCTCTTGTATTCGAAATTTGAGGTCGGTGGCCCGAGTAATGCTGACAAAGGAAAAGCATCAAAGGGTGCTGACACGAGACCTACTCCGGGACGTGGACCGATGCAGCCTAGAGCTTATGAGCTTGTCCAACAGGAAGCCAAGGAGCAGGAGGATGTGGTGACATGTATATATTATAGTATGACTGTCTTATAGGAAATTTAATTAAAATCTTCCTTAGTGACACTGTAAATTTCCTTGATCAATCATTCATGTAGGCATTTTATGATTCATAATGTACCTTCCAAGATTCTCTTTGACATGGGCGCTTCGCACTCGTTCATAGCATAATCTCTAGTACGTAGGCTGAGTTTAGAAGTCTTCTCAGAGGCAATATCGCTAGAGGCCATGCTGCCCAATGGATCCTTCTTGCAGACCAGAGATAAGTGTAGGGTACCAGTGCAATTTGGAGAAGCGGAGATTGTTGTAGAAGCCCTGCTACTCCCTATTGCGGGTTTTGATTTGATTGTGGGAATGGACTGGTTATCGGCCGTGAACGCTAAGATAGACTGCAGAAATAAGTTGATATAGTTTGAAGAACCCAACCAGATCGCTGTCACTTTCCAGGGCATGAAAGGAGTCGCTAAGCTAATTATCTCGTCTGTTAAGGCTGTTAGATGCACTAGCAAAGGTTGTGAAATCTTCTTAGTGCTGATGAATGCAGAAACCGAGGCTGATTTGTCGGAGGTACCAGTAGTTCAGGAATTTTCTGATGTCTTTCCAGAGGAGTTGTCTGGTGCCCCTCCTACTAGAGAGATTGATTTCCAGATCGAACTTTTACCTGGAGCAGCACCAGTGGCCAAGTCCCCTTATCATATTGCTCCCAAAGAACTTGCTGAGTTGAAGGTTCAATTGCAAGAGATGCTCGATCTGGGTTTCATTCGCCCCAGCACTTCGCCTTAGGGTGCACCAGTTCTGTTTGTGAAGAAAAAGGAGATAGTCTGAGGTTGTGCATTGACTACCGCGAGCTGAACAAATTGACAGTTAAGAATAAGTATCTTATCCCTGAGATTGATGATTTGTTTGATCAGCTTGAAAGTTCTTGCACGTTTTCTAAGTTATACCTCAGGTCAGGTTATCATCAGTTGAAGATTCGGGAAGCAGACATTCAGAAGACGGCGTTCAGGACCAGATACAGACATTATGAGTTCGTGGTTATGTCGTTTGGGCTGACCAATGCCCCGTCCGCTTTTATGGATCTGATGAACATGGTTTTTCAGGAGTTCTTAGACTGTTTTGTTATTGTCTTCATAGATGATATTTTAGTGTATTCCAGGAGTGCAGAAGATCACATCTTTCACCTCAGGACTGTTTTGGGGACGCTCAGAAAGAATCAGCTGTAAGCAAAATTTTCTAAGTGCGAATTTTGGCTGTCAAAGGTTGTATTTTTAGGACATGTTATCAGTCAGAGAGGTCTTTCCGTTAACTCGAATAAGATAGAAGCAATAAGGGAGTGACCGAGACCGAAGGCAGTTACGGAGGTCCGCAGCTTTTTGGGTTTGACAGGATATTACAAGAGATTTATAAAGGATTTCTCGAAGATAGCTTTACCACTGACTTCACTCACTGCTTAGGTGAATTTGCGGACACATGAGATTGGATAAAATTAGGAATGAAAGTATCAGGGATAAGACGGGAATAGCACCAATTGCAGAGAAGATGCAAGAAACTCGTCTAAGATGGTTTGAACACGTACAAAGGAGACCATTAGAGGCACCTGTTAGGCGTTGTGAGAGTCTAGTCACTAGGCATGTTAAACGAGGGAGGGGTAGAACAATAAAGACTTGCAATGAAACTGTAAGGAAAGACATGATGTACTTAGACATTAATGAGATTATGACAAAAGATAGGGCACAATGGCAAAAAAGGATCCATATAGCTGACCCCACTATAGTGGGATAAAGATTTGAGTGTTGTTGTTTTCATTTTTTTATATATATTTTTGAGAGTTGAATTTTAAGAGTTATGATAAATAACAAGATCATAGGATCAAAGCTATCATATTCATTTACCCTAACTTCTCTCTTATATATTTCATATTAATAATTAGATCAAGTATCGAGGGTTTGCACTTAAACGAACCCAGCGTTCAAGAGGTGACGACTCCTCTCCTGCTCGGTGTGACGCCAAGAGGCACCATCCGTCCGTTTCCCTTTGTTAGAGTTTGGCGGTTTGATGGATTAGTCTTAGCGGCTTGTTGTTCGGGGGGTCAGGCGGTTTGTCCAGCGGTCTGATTGTGTGGCGGTTTGGTTAGAGGCAGCTGTTATGTCTGGCGGCTATCTTGGCAGGATTGGCGGTCTGACTATTTAGCAGTGTTGTGGTTTCGTAGTCGGCTTCCCGCAGGGCTTTCCAGTCTTGGAGGACTTCCCGCAGCTGCGGTCTGGAGGCTAGCCGCAACAGCGGTCTGATGGTTAGCCGCAGCAGCGGTTAGGAGGTTAGCCGCAGCAGTGGTTTGAGAGTTAACTGCTGTTGCGGTTAGCAGCGGTCTGGAGACTTGCCGCAGCAGCGGCCTGATGGTTAGCCGCAGCAGCGGTCTGGAAACTTGCCGCAGCAGCAGTGGTGGGAGTCAGCAACTGCGGACATGCGACTAGCAGTTGCGGTCAGGCGGCTAGCAGTGGCGGTCTGACAACTTATCTCTATTGTCGCTGGGTGATCTTCTTCAGATGCTCTTTGTACAGTGTTGCGGTTTGACAACGTCAAACCACTTAGCTGCGGAGATTGTATTTAGTCTCACATCTCTTGTTGTATTATCTCATCTCCCCCATTTTCTATAAATAAGGGGACATACTTATGTATTGTTTATCTTTTGGAGCAATATAATTTGTCTTTATTTAGCTCTTTTTCACATGGTATCAGAGCTAATCGCTCCTTTGCTCCAATTTGCTCGCGGTTTGCTTTTATAACCGCTTCAGGTCTTCTTCCGATCTTTTTCCCGCCCTGCCCTCCCTTGCTTGTCGCTTTTCCTGCGACTTGTCCTTTTGCTTTCTTCTCTGTTCGCGCGGCTTCGCTGGTGTTCGCACAGCTTCTTTCCCCTGTGCTCCTGCGGGTTGGTTCTCTACTCGCACGGTCTCCTCTTTGTTTGCTCCTTTTTGGTGACAGGTCCTTTCTGCGATCTTTTCCGGCTTCTCACTCAACCGTGCGGTTTGAGTCTCTGTCGGTCTTCTTTTCTTGGTCGCGGTCTTTTTGCGACTTGTTCTTCGATCTGTTTGTCGACCTGTTCTCTTTTGGCTTGCGCCCTTTTTATTATTGCGCGATCTCTTTTGCTCTTTTGTTGGTTTGTGTCTAACCGTGCGGTCAGCCTCTTCTCTTTCCGATTTCTTTCTCCATGAGATCGGTTTCTCTTGTCTCCTCTACAGCTCGTGCTCTTTTGGCCTCTTCCGATAAGTGGCTTATTGACTCAGGTGCCACTTGTCACATGACAAGCAATTCTCATTTGTTCTCCTGCTTGAACAACCAGAAATGGGTATCTCCTGTTGTTACTGCCGATGAGACTTCTGCTCTTGTGCATGGTGTAGGCACTATGCACATTACTCCGTCTTTGCAGCTTGAGGACACTCTTTATGTTCTCACGTTTCCGTGCAATTTACTGTCTATTCATGCTCTCTGCACACAGTTGCACTGCACGGTTACTTTTACTGTCACTACTTGTTCTTTCTGTGATTCTGTCTCCAAGACAACGATAGCTACTGGGACTGCGAGTGGTGGCCTCTTCTTTCTTGACAATGGCGTTGCTCTTTCTGCTTCTTCTTCCCTTCAGCAATGACATCGTCGTCTTGGTCATCCTCCTTCTCGCCTCATCTACCAACTTCTCCCAGATCTTCCTCAGGAGGATTCCCTTTGAATTGTAAAGCATGTCAGCTTGGTAAACATCATCGCTCTTCTTTCCCAGCATGAACGAGACGTAGTTCTTCGCGTCCTTTTGAACTAGTTCACTTTCACATCTGGGGTCCCGCTCCCACTGCCACTGTTGGGAGAGGTAGCTTGTACTTTGTTACTTTCATTAATGAATTCTCCAGATGAACGTGGTTGTATCTCTTGAAAGAGCGTTCTGACCTTTACTCTGTGTTTACCGCCTTTTATAATAAGACCCTCACACAGTTTAATGTGCCTATTCAAATTTTTCGTACTGATAATGTCAAGCAATATATCAGCCGTCAATTTTCTGAATTTTGTACGAGCCACGGTTTGGTTCATCAAACTACTTGTCCATGTACCTCTCAAAAAAATGGCGTTGTTGAGTGCAAGAATCGTCATCTCCTGGATGTTTCTCGCAGTCTTCTCTTACAAATGCATGTATCTCGATCTTATTGGGGTCATGTTGTTCTTCTCTCTTGTTATCTCATAAATCGTATTCTCTCGTCCATTTCATGACAAGACTCCATTCTCCATTTTGTATCCCGGAGCTGAGCCATTTCCTTTACTTCTTAAAGTTTTTGGGTGTACTGCGTTTGTTCATATACCTGCTTCTGGTCGTGACAAACTATTTCCTTTTCTGTTAAATGCATATTAATTGGATATTATCCGACTCAGAAGGGGTATCGCTGTTTTGATTCTCTTCTCTGCAAACAGTACGTCTCTGCTGATGTCACCTTCTTTGAGGATACGCCGTATTTTTCTCCTGCTCCTTCTCTATTGCCCACTGATACTTCCTCTTCAATGCTTACTGTCTTGACACCTATGCCAGACCCGATTCTTTCCACCACTATTCCTGTTACATCGTCTTCTCTCGAGACTGGTTCTTTGCCTTGGAGCCTTTTGTGCCTGTTCCCGAGCCTTTTCCCTCTTCTGACAGTGGTTCTGCTCCTACGGTCCAGAGTGATCTTGATCTTCTCATTGCCTTACGGAAGGGTGTCCGTCAATGTACTAAGTATCCTATTGAGGATGTTGTCTTATATGCTCGGCTTTCTCCGGTTGCTAAGTGTTTTGGTCTTGTTATATCTTCTACTGTCATCCCGACTACATATCAAGAGGCTCTTGTTGTTTCGCAGTGGAAAGCCGCTATGGATGAAGAAATGAAAATCTTAACTGAGAGAGGTACTTGGACACTTGTTCCCACACCTCTGGGCACAGATGTGGTTGATTGTCGATGAGTTTTTGTTGTCAAGTATCTTCCAGATGGTTCTATTGACCGCTATAAGGTGAGGCTTGTTGCAAAAAGATTTACTCAAACGTATGGTGTAGACTTCTTTGATATTTTTTCTCCAGTTGCTCGCATCAACACTATAAGTTTTCTTTTCTCTGTCGCGGTTAATAGAGACTGAGAAATGTCTCAGTTAGATGTGAAGAATACCTTCCTCTATGATGATTTACAAGAGGTGGTTTACATGGAGCAATCTTTTGGGTACGTTGCTCCGGGGGAGTCTCAGGTATGCAAGCTTCGGAAGGCGATTTATGATTTAAAGAAGAGTCCACGAGCTTGGTTTGACAAGTTTAGAGAGGTTGTTTCTCTTATTGGGATCAATCGAAGTTCTGCTGATCATTCTCTGTTTATATGCAAGACTACTAAAGGTCTCGTGGTTCTTGCTGTCTATGTTGATGATATCCTTCTTACTGGTGATGATAAAAAAGACATTGATCTGACAAAATGACATCATCAAAAACATTTTGTTACTAAGGATATTGGAAATCCGAAGTACTTTTTGGGAATTGAGATTTCACGAAAGCGCAACTCTGTGGTTCTTTCGCAGCGAAAGTATGCGCTAGATCTCTTAAGGGAAACTGGTCTTCTTGGCACAAGACCTGCTCGTTGTCCGATGGCTGTTGGGGATGATAAGGGGTGGACTGAAGATTCTCCTCTTCTCCCAGATTATACTGTGTACAGACGACTTGTAGGCAAACTCATCCATCTGACTGTTACAAGAACAGATATATGTTATGCAGTTGAGAAGGTCAGTCAGTTTATACAAACTCCTAGAGAGTGTCATCTGCGTTCTGCCATGAAAATTCTGGAGTATCTGAAAGAGTCTCCAGGAAAGAGTTTGTTGTTTCAGAAGCATAATCATTTGAAGATTAAAGCATATTCTGATGTCAGTTATGCTGATAACAAAGAAGATAAGAAGTCTACATCAAGTTTTTGCACTTTTGTAAGAGGAAATCTTGTTAGCTGGAAAAGCAAGAAGTAGTCAGTGGTTTCAAGGTCAAGTGTTGAAGCTGTGTATAGGAGCATGACTTCAACAACTTGCGAATTGAAGTGGTTACGAGTGCTTATGCTTGACGTGGAAGAAGTCTACAATTATCCTCGACCTATATTTTGTGATAACAAAGCCGTTATTTACATATCGAAGAATCCTTTCTTCCATGAGAGGATAAAACACGATGAAGTTGATTGTCATTTCATTAGAGAAGAGGTGTTGAAGAACCAGATCTGTACTCCGTTTGTCACATCTGATAAAGAACTGACAGACATCTTCACGAAACCAGTTTCTGCTTTTCTTTCAGATATTTGTGGCAAGCTGGGCATGGTTGATATATATGTCTAGCTTGAGAGAGAGTGTTAGAGTTTGGCGGTTTGATGGACTAGTCTCAGCGGCTTATTGTTCGGCGGTCAGTCGGTTTGTCCAAGCGGTCTGATTGTGTGGCGGTTTGGATAGAGGCAGAGGTTATGTATGGCGGCTATCTTGGCAGGATTGGCTGTCTGACTCTTTAGCAATGTTGCGGTTTTGTAGTCGGCTTCCCGCAGGGCTTTCTAGTCTTGGAGGACTTCCCGCAGCTGCGGTCTGGAGGCTAGCCGTAGCAGCGGTCTGATGGTTAGCCACAACAGTGGTTAGAAGGTTAGCCGCAACAACAGTTAGGAGGTTAGCCGCAACAGCGGTCTGGGAGTTAACAGTTGTTGCGATCAGCAACGGTCTGGAGACTTGCTGCAGCAGCGGCCTGATGGTTAGCCGCAGTAGCGGTCTGGAGACTTGCCGCAGTAACAGTGGTGGGAGTCAGCAACTGCGGACAGGCGACTAGCAGTTGCGGTCAAGCGGCTAGCAGTGGCGGTCTGGCAGCTTATCTCTACTGCCGCTGGGTGATCTTCTTCAGATGCTCTTTGTACAGTGTTGCGGTTTGACAATGTCAAACCGCTTAGCCGCACAGATTGTATTTAGTCTCACATCTCTTGTTGTATTCTCTCATCTTCCCCATTTTATATAAATAAGGGGACATACCTATGTATTGTTTATCTTTTAGAGCAATAAAATTTGCCTTTATTTAGCTCCCTTTCACATTCTTCCACTAGAGATGTAGAAGCTTTTGAACACCACCCTACCCCTTCGCCAGCCTCTTCCGCATGTCCAGCTATCATGACGCCTTCACTGTTCCTTCCTCATGCCAGAACTCTTGCTCGAGCTTCCAATACCCTGCCGTCGGAGCACCTTTCCACGCCCTTCCAGTCACACGACGTCGTTGCCCTAACCCCTTGCCACCTCTTCAACCTCAGCCAGCCCTTCCATTCCTCATCCAGTGCCCCTCTGACATCCTGCATCTCTACCACCACCACCACAACTAGTCGTCGCCTTTGCCTCTTTCCCTCGCAACCCTAACTCCTCCACAACCCCGCATCTCCAAAACCTTAAAATCTTCACATTTCCAACACTCACCAATTCTACATTTCGGCTAACCGCACACTCAATCCAACTCCACACTCTTATGGCATTCCCACCTATCACACCATCGGCGCCGACCACTTGTTGAGTTTACTTTTAATTTTCATTTTGTCGTATTGTACAAATATTTATTTTATTTCTAGTAATATTTGGTTTCACTAATTTTGATTTGTCTCTTTTATTAGACACGCATTATTTATTTTCTCTGCGTTCTAATATTTGTGCATTTTCAGTTTATTTTGCAAATGTCGCATAATACTTCATGTAGAATGTTTGTGATTAATTGTGATTAAATGCATAAGTGCTTAAATCTTCTTATGTATGCAGGAAATATTTTTGGATCTTGTTGCATGTCTGCATTGACGCATTCATTTTACTTGTCCCGTACCGTCACTTGGATTTGTCTTGTGATTGCACGCATTTATTTAGGGTTAGGGCATCACGATGATCTCCTGTAGATTTGCATCATAGAACCTATATTTTCCTAGATTATTTCTATTACGAACGTCGATGAGGGGGAGGGGCGCCCCAGTGTGGCGAGTATATCAGCGCCGCAAAAGGCACGTCGAGGACACATTGGCGGAAGGCAACTATTAGTGCGCACAAATGTATTGAAACAATATGTATTTTCTTTATGTTGAGGGCATTTGTTGTTAGCCCTAGAGGATGTTATATAGACCCTCCTTGTCTAGTATGTGAGTTATTTTGTAAGTATAATGAAATTGGAACCCAATCATTTTTATCACTCCTCGTTCTCTCCATCCCCCTTCTCTCACTGAATCCCCCGACTACGTAACATGCGGTCGTTTGGAAAATAAATCCTCCGGAGGAATCCCACAACCTCGACCGCGATCGACCGCCCAATCAAGATCCAACGATCCTGTTCGTTTTCCACTCGCAATCTGACGCTTCCGCACTCTCTCTTGTATCTCGCTCGAGGTCCTACACTCCAACATCGACAGACCACCTACTCTCGACGCACAGCCTATGCTCGACGCACCCACTCTCCGCACCGCAGGATCCCGCTCGACGTGATATTTCTTTTGTGCATCGCGATCTCCGTCTTCGTCGAAGCCACCCCAGCTGACCGCGTCCTCTGCAGGTTCTCGCGTGCCCGCTCCCCCCTGCGACCGTCGACATGGCCTACTGCTACTGTTCTGGTTGCTCTCTTGAATGAATGCCCCGTAAACTCCTCTCTATTGTGCATTCAAATGTGCGCGCGCCGTAGCCCCATGTAGATCCGTCCATCTCCTGTCACCTTGATGTTCATGAGGCGCACATCCCTTCCCTCCAAGCCCTAATATAGCGAATAGATGCAAAGTTCGATGCTCGCTAGCTGCTCGAGTACATCATCGACCTCTGATGTGGAGTCCCCCTCGGTTCTTGGTGCGCCTCCGAAATTCCCCCACGAACCCATTTGACATCGGAGGGATTCCTTCAACCACACTGCTCTTTCGACATCCCCTATTTAACAACAACAACAACAACCCCATAGGGTGGATTGTTTGTGAAACAATTCTTCGGCATTCATTAGCCTCCGGATGAACATAAGATCGTTACTGCTCTCATCGGCATGGAGGGGTTGGCCCTCCACTGGGTCCGCTTGTTCCGTCAATCCAAGTCCGCCCTTTCATAGTTGGCGTCTTTGTGGTGTCTGCCAAACGGGTTCCCTCGATGACTACATCGGCGAGTTTATTGCCTTAGCCACGCATGTGTCTGATCTAGCTCCAGACCACAACATCAGCTCCTTCATTCATAGCTTACAACTGCATATCCTTGCCTATCTGTGAACACACCACCCGCCCTCCATTGTAGAGGCCATGGACCTCACCTATTTAATTTAAGTTGGCTTCAGCATCAAGGCGATGGACATCGAACGTCCATCCCCAGTATCCCCTCCTCTCCCGGCTCCCAGACCCACAATGTCGTTCCGCCCACCGCAGATGGAGACCCCCCCCCCCCCCGCAAGGCCGCCCAGGACCGCCGCTGCACCCACAAAGAGCCCCACACACCCACAGTTGTCCAACCAGGAGTGCTATGAACTCTGTACAAAGGTTCTTTTCTTCCGTTGCAAGCAACCTTACTCACCAACCCCTGAATGTCAACTGAAGAAATTGTGTCCATTGGCGAGGAGGAAGTCGAGGTTATCCCCCTCCCCCCCCCCCCCACGCCTACCAACACATCCGGCCCTGTAGGTTGTTTTGGATATGATTTCGGGTGTTTTTGCCAACATTGTCTGCCTTCCACTACCTCGATCGACGGACCACCGCATTGCCCTACATGAAGGCATGTAGTTCAGATCTATTCGACCATACCAATATGGTCATGCTCAAAAGGACGAGGTCGAGAAGATCGCGGGTAACATGTTAAGCGCGGGCCTGATATGCCCAAGTGCTTGTCCTTTTTGAAGTCCAGTGCTCCGGGTCCACAAGAACGATGTGAGATGACGCTTTTGTGTGAACTATCGGGAGATCCACAAAGTTACTATTACCAATAAATATCTCATTTGATCATTCAGGAGCTATTGGACGAGTTGTGGAGGGCCTCTTCTACAAGCTGGACCTCTGCGGCTATCATCAGATTCAGATAAGAGAGGAGGTAATCCAAAGACGACATTCCGAATCCACAACGACCACTATGGGTTCATCATCATGCCCTCCAGCTTGATGAATGCACCAAACACATTTTGGACATCCATGAATGATTTATTTTGGATGGCCTTGCAGAGGCACATTTTGATTTTCTTTGATGACATCTTAGTCTATAGTTCCTCCTAACAAAATCACCTCCATCATGTGCGGGCGACGCTTACCACCCTCCAGTATCATGACTTTCTTGTCAACCCCAAGAAGTGCACTTTCAGCCAGTCTGAAATCAACTACATGGGGCACACGATCTCCACTCAGGGCATAGTTATGGACTAAGAAAGTGATGGTCATTCTTCAGCGGTCCACATCTTGTTCCCTCCACGATATTTGAGGCTTTCTAGGCCTCACTGGGTACTACCAGGGGTTTATTAGAGATAATACCTCTCCAGCATGTTGAAGAAGTCAGACACCGCCACTTTTCAGTGGACACCAGAGGAAACCACAGCCTTCCAGGCCCTTCAGCTAACCCTTAGCACCGCTCCGGTCATGACCCTATCGGACTTCTCCCAACCGTTCGTCATGGAGTGTGACGCGTCGGGCACCAACGTTGGCATCATACTGATGCAAGCGAGGCAGTCCATCGCTTACTTCAGTCGGATGTTTACGGCCACCGTCTTCCCCTCTCTGCCTGCGAGTTGATCTTATAGCATTAATACTTTCCGTTCAGTATTGACGTCCCTACTACTAGGCTGTAGCTTCACGGTTCGCACAGACCACCATATCACCGATAATCTCTTGAACCAGAAGATCGCCACACCTGCACAACAAGTTTGGTTTGTGAAACTATTGAATTATGACTTCTCCATCAAATTGTGCTCCGGTTCTTCTAATTGTGCGGCTGACTCACTCAATCGGCATTCGACAACAACAGGCTGCTAGGGCAACTAACGGCGCAACTCATCTTCAGCGTGAGGTCTCCACTGATCTGTTCCTCTAGCTGATTGTCACTGCGTTAAGGGCGAACATCACTACTCAAACGCTTTATATGTTATTGGGGAATCACTTGTATCATCGGGCCGCTTGGTTATCTCAGCTTCGTCTTAGCTCTCGCATGCCTATTAGCGAAGTTTCACTCAACTCTGGAGGCAGGACATGAGGGTGCCTTCCGTACATACCGCCGCCTTGCAGCATCTCTGTGTTGTCCTGACATATTCCAACGAGTTAAGTCATTTGTGGCGTCCTGCCTACTGTGTCAGTGCACTAAATACGAGGCTACATTTCCTGGGATTCTCCTCCAGCCACTACCCATTATGACTCGGATTTTGGGCGACATTTCCATGGACTTCATTTCTCGGCTTCCTCGGTCCAGGACGTTGGATTGCATATTAGTGGTTGTGGATCGTCTATCCCTACACTCTTACTTCTACTAAGACACTCGTTTACCACACCGGTTGCAGCCTCAGTTTTCATTGATGTGGTGTGCTTGCATGCGTTCCCTCACTCCATAGTGAGTGATCGTGATCCACTATTCATGGGTGCCATTTGGCAATCGTTGTTCAAGACAGAAGGCGTATGAGTACAATTTACTAACCCCAAAAGGATGGGCAGATCGAGGTGATAGATCGATGTTTGGAGACATACCTCCGTTGTTTTATGAGAGATCACCAACAGGCTTAGATGGATTGGTTGTCCTGTGCCGAGTATTCTAACAACACCTTCCACACTAGCGCCTGACACCGCTCCATTAGAGGTTGTTTATGGTAGGCCTTAATCATCCCTCACTTGCAATCTACCACGAAAATGTCGTGGCGGACCGAGTTGATTAACTTAATGATCGTGACTCCATACTTCTCCAGTTGTGTCATCATCTTCAGTGTGCACAGGACGGGATGGTTACTTTTGCCAACCATCACTGCCAGGATGTGCAATTTACTAAGGACACACCGTGTTCATCAAGCTCAGGCCGCACCGCCAAATACAACAGACTCACTTGAATATTGTCACCAAGTTCTATGGGCCATTTAAGATTATCGCAGGGGTTGGAACCACGACTTACCACCTCTGACTCCCACCCGCAAGACGCATCCACCCAATGTTTCACGTCTCTCATCTGAAACGGGCCATTGACAACCATCTGGTCAAAGCAACCCTCCCTCAGCCATATTCTGGAGTCATCTTACATGAATTCCTTCCACAACTCGTACCATACACGTGTGTTCTCACTCGAGAGCGCCTATCAGTCGATCAGGTCCCAGTACATTGGCAGGTCCGCCTCCATCGTAGGCCACATGGGTTGACCGATCTGCATTCTGCGCCCAGTTTTCGGACTCTTCCTTGAGGGATCCCCCCCCCCCCCCCCGCCCTGGTGTGGCGAGTATATCAGCACCATGATAGGCACGACGAGGACACATCGGCAGCAGACGGTCATTAGGGCGCGACATCTATTTGGAATGTTATGTATTTTTGTTATGTTGAAGGCATTCGAGGTATTTGTCTTTAGCTCTAGAGGGTATTATATAAACCATCCTTGCCTTGTGTAAGAGTTACCTTGGAAGAACAATAAAATGGGAACCCTATGTTTTTTTTTCTCTATTCTCCTCTCTCTCTCCCTCCCCATTCTACCTCACTGAATCCCCCAACCACTTAACAATCTCTTTGCAATTTGAGTTGGAGTATGTTTCTTTAAGTTCTGCAAGTTACTTTAATCTGATTTCGTAGCTCATCCCCTTTTTTGTTGCCTGACTATTAGTATAAGTTGCGCTGCCGATTTAAAAATAATTTGTTTTCTTGCACTCTTCAAACAAAACGTCTCACAAGCTCTTACCAATTCATTCGACCATATAGGGCTGGATTGAAGAAGGCATACAAAAAAGCAATGTGTACATGTAGTCTACTTATACAAATGGCACACCTAAGGTACATTGCTTTTTAAGTGACAAGAAATTTTTTTGTAATAGAGAAAATTTTCTGGCCAAGCAAAGTCCATAGGGAGGCTTTTTTTGGTTTGCTGCATCAGAAGGAACAGATGACTGGTTTGTATAACATGTTTAGTAGGAGCCAAAATCCATAAATGAGATCTCATAATGGATATCAGCTAGTACTGAACGAAGGGGTTTGCTTTTCCTTTATCCAGCTTCTTTTGTGTGGTATTAGCGGAAAGAATATAGCAGCTTTTGATAGGAGAGTCCCAAGCACAAACAAGAAAGGTCTATTTGAGCAACAACCAATACTATGATAATCCACGTTATCATTCTCATTGTCATTTAAAGAGTAATAAATAACATTTTCATGGATTCATAAAACACACATTTACTCCCTGGTAATGCACATATCATAAATTACTACACGACTTGTTTTAACCTGGTCTCGACTTGTATAGCTTTCTGCTAGTAACTGCAATGCTGCACCTTTAGCATTTTGCATTCGATTGAGCGCCATACTTCCACTAGCATCAACCACAAAGATAACCTGTGAAGAATACATACATCAATCATTACAATAAAAAGTTTTTTTCATAAATATTCACATAGATTCAATCAAGCAGCCATTCCAACCTAAGATTTCACACTTCCCAAGGCATTAAAAATGGACGAAGAGGTCAATGACCTTCTGGTTAATAAGATTTAATAAGCTGTCAATAAATCATTGGACAAGATAAGACAGGCAAACGTAGAAATTACTTACTAAGGCACCAGCTTTTCGTGCCATTCTTTTTGCTCTCATATCAGATTTCTCCACATATACTTTTTTATTCTTGTTTGGGTCTTTCTCTTTCCTAAGTTTTTGGTATGGCGCAGCTGCTCTTAGTGTTGCATCAACAGCCAATCTTTTTATGGGACCCTGCAGAAGGGATCAAAGCGGAGCCATGATAAATTTAGAATGATAAAATAACCAATATTGAGAAAAATTTGTTAGAATTAAATAAAATTAAAAACATGTACTCACCTCTTATATAAGAGGTTCTTTTTCACAGCAATAGAATTATTCCGCCATTTTAACTGTTCGTTAACATGGTATTAGAGCGTGTGACCTAAAACTGCTCGCTTTCGCTCTTGCCATTAGTCGTCCGCCCGCTATTGCTCCTCCCCGGCTTCTTCCCTCCCATCTGCGTCCAATCCAAGCGCCTCTCCTCTCTTTCTCCCTGCAGAGCCACGCATCCCGTGCGTCTCAACCTGTCGGCCGGTCAGTGCTGGCTGACGGGATGGACTCTCCAGCGAAGCCCCGGCGGTTCGATTGACCTCAAACTTTCGGAAAAGCTTCTCTTTCGTCTGTTTATCGTTATACCAATTTCATATGAGATTCCGATGTTTGGATGTCTCCCAAACTCAAATCGAGTGTTTTTTGGTTCAAGAGGAGGAATGCTTCAAACTCTACAATGAGGCCCTATCTCCACTCCGCTCCCCTCCACCGTTGTCTTGGAGGAGTTCTGCTCAACTTTTTTATGTCGAAAATGACCCCCGTTGGATCTACCTAGGCTAGATTGGATCACAACTTATCTCTCATCACTAAAATCCGACTAGATGATACTAATTATTTATTGTGGTCTTGCTCCATTACCATATCCTTAAATAATCGGCATCTCTTTGGCTATATCAACGGCGCCACCAGAGCTCCAGCCTAGGACTCCGCAACTTGGCCTCAATGGGAGTCGAAAAATTCCTTTATTATGTTATAGCTCATGAATTCCATACAGGATCCATTACTCGGAACTACTTATTCCTGGACATTATTGTTGATATCTGGAAACGTGTCGAGGTTACCTATTCCAGGAAGGGGAATGCAACCCAAATTTATCAAATACAACACAACATTTTGCTTCATCGACAGTGTGATCACCCTCCATCGGCTTACTAGCTTGAGTTTACTCAACTCTATCAGGAGTACGAGCACTTTGACTCTCTCATCATGGCCTATAAAGAAGATGAGCTCTCATTGTGGGCTCACGTGGATCGCAATTGGGTATTCGAGTTTTAGCATGGGCTAGACAGATATTTTGATTAAATTGATGTCCAGATCTTTGGACGTGTCCCACTTCCTTCGCTTCCTGAAGTTTACAACATTGTTCAACAAGAGTTTGACCGTCGACGGTCTTGGAACACCACCACTATTACAGAGGGATCATCATTAGTGGCTCATCAGCCCATTTTTGGAGGTCATAGTTCTCGTGATTTCAAACCTAAACCTACAAAAAAGGTTCAACTTACTTGTGATGATTATGGCAAGCCTTGTCATACCCAAGATGCCTACTTCAGTCTGCATGGCTTTCCTCCTACTAGGGGGCCTTGTCATCACGTGGGGGTCGTGGTGTAAGACCCGGTCCCGTTTTGTATATTAAATACTTTTATATTTTGAAGAATAAAATTAATTCTCAGATGATGAAAATATAATTAAGTGTCGATTCAATGTCGCACAATTTATTTTTGAAGTTGGCCAAGATACTTGATCGTCGATGCCGCCTCCAGGGGGACCCCGCTTTGGAGGAGGTCCTAGTCGCATGGGCCGATCGTCTGAAATCCGATGCTATGTGGCTTCCTCAGAACGACTTCCACCGCTGGTTCGTCGAATACTGCCTTGAGAACAAGGCACATTTTCCAAACCACGACATTGTTACGGGCGTACACGCCGAAGAGACGTTGTGGCGGGTCCACACACGTAGGAAAGCGACAGACACTAGCCCACAGATCATCGAAAAGACTATTGATGCTCGATCTACTTGATTATTTATATTTTAATATTGTTTTGAGTTTTACTATCTACAGATCGTATTTTGTTATTCGCAACCCGCTACTATAAATGGTGTTGTAGGCTTGCATTTGGTTTTTATCTTTGGGATAAATGAATCTTTTAGGTCTGCTCCCTAGTTCATCTGAATTCTTTTTTCCCCACTTCTCTCTCTCCTGGCCGTCGGCCCTCCCTTTGTCGGATTCATTTTCAGGATCGTATCACATCGCATGTCCAGTCACCTATAAATTTGTCTTGCGACGCTGGCTAAAAAGTTGGTTGAATGTAAAAGGCTTCTCGGATGCTACTATATGTAACATCCGAGTTTTGACGCGAAAAAATTATTTTGATTTGTAGGGGAGAGTCGCAACGAATTTTGATCGAGGCGGCGCGTTGGCAAGGTATAATGTCACTTTTCCTTTTTGATGGTGACCATTAGTTCGTTAAGTGCGTTAATTTTAGTGCGTGACGCGTTTTTTTTAGTGACGCGCAGTGAGAATGAAGTTATTGGGTAAGGAAAAGAACCTTGGGGTGCCAATAACATTTTTCCCCCCTCTCTCTCATGCGGTTTATACATAAAACCGCAAAGCCGAGTCCCGCACAACCCCATTTTACTCACGGGAGCCGCAGCCGCACTGTTCCCTGTTTCCGCATCCCGCGCGCTGCGACGGACGAAGCCGGCGCATCCCGCGATCTCCTCCGCCGTCCGATCCCTCTCCAGAACCCATCTCCGACCACTCCTCCCTCCTCTACGAGCACCGGTAGACTTTCCTTTTCCTCCCTTGGCCGTGAAAGTGCCGGATCCAACCCTAACCGGTGGAAGTGAACGTTTTGGCTTCGGTGAGTTCGACTCCTTCCTTTTTCTCGCTTTCTACTTGGTTTTCCTTTGATTTGGAAACAAATCTAACCTAGGTTTTCGTTTTGTTTGCCCTATCCTAGGTTTTGGTGTTCGTAGTTCCCCACGGATTTTGTGTGGAACGCTTGGATAGCCCCAAACGCTATACTAAAATGTAATACTTGTAGTCTAACGCACAAATTTTGTAACCCTAGTGATTTATAAATTTTTCCATGAGAATATCGTAGAGGAGAAATTCTAAAATTAGGGTTACGGTAAATTTCAGGAATTTGGCGGGGTCGGGGAAACTTTTGAAGGTCTCCAACAGCAGGATTTACTTCTGAAAAAAAAAATGTCGCCGCGCCGAGTATACGAACGTCGCAGCACCACTGTAAGGAAATCCTAATTCCTTTTAGTTAGACATATCAAATAATTGTATTTTATACGCCTAAGTAGGTTTCGTACAACATCATAATCATGCATAGAAAAGTGTGACAGTAGAAAAATAATCGTGGAGACACGTATGAGAACGCCTTTTTCCATAACCACGTTAGTTAAGTCGTGAACAGTTAGTTAAGTACGAAACTTCACATGTACACGTAGGTTTGGAGACTGTCCAACCAAGGGTGCGAAGGTCCATTCAAGTCGACCACGAGAAAGTCAAGGGTCGCTCAGTAGTACACTAGAAAATATATCCCATGCAGAGTAGCGTCAGACCAAAACTGGTCAGTAGCACACCAGTCTTTTCGTGCTTGGTAGAGGCGCACTACCATCCTCATAGGGCATATGGTATCATATGAGTTACAGTCTTGGGAGTTGTCTCCCCTTTGAGACAGTTAGCAGATTCGAGACCGTGTCCGCGTGGCACTAGAATAATTGAGTTCGTTAGATGGTCTCGGGTCGTCAGTTTCAGATTTTGCGCGTTAGGAGCTACTCTGCCTAGAGCCTTCCCAGTAAACGTGTAGGCTAGAAGCCACCTAGAACTCAAGTATAGACTTGACGTGAGACAGTACACTAGTTAGTGAACGTCAGGACTTGGGTAAATGAACGGAAAGTCATGAGTTTAGAATTATAGTGTTCACCAGTAAGGATAGGGAAAAGCATGCATATCATATATCATGAAATGTTTTCAGTGCACTAGACTAGTTTTAAAGACATGCATGCATTCATATGTAAATCTATTTTTTTAGTGTCACTAAGGGGAATTGTTCTTCTTTACTCTGACCCTTCGTGGGCAATGTTTTTCAGGTGACCCAGGTGGGAAACTTCGTCTAGGATGAGCGTCATGGTGGTGTCCGAGTGTAGTACTTTTACTATTTTCAGTTTACTCCATTTTCAGCATGTACTTGTAATTGTGGACAGTGTAACTCATTAATATTTTATGTATCTTGTGTCAGACTTATTTAATAGTTCAGATTTTCAGTTAATGCAGTTTCATTTTGTTTAGCGGCTCTGTGAATCCAGACATCAGGTATGTGGTTAACCTTAGTTAAATTTTTACTCCCGTTGTAAGTATTAAATCTGTTTAGTTTGGACTTTTATTACCTGCTGCTACTAGTTTTAATACTGCTTCCTAGTTTTCTTTATATCGCTGACCCGGCCGGACGGCTGATTTCTGTAATACTGGGAAGGGGTGTTACACTATACAAGTTCTACTAATGACAAAAAATTCAGGTTTGAATATTGTATATTATTGAAGGTAATCCAGTCATGGAAAAAAGGACGAATGTATAGCTAAGACACACTCATTTTACGAAATGAAGTGGATAAAGCCTCTTAAGTGTTTGATATTCCTATTATTCAGCTTAAGACTGCAAAGAGAAACAACCAAGTCCTTCAACAATCTCTAGAATTACTCCTGAAACGAAGAAATATTACTGGGACAGCATACCTTAGGAAGCATAGGTTTTATATATCGACCCCTATCTTCCGAGAAGATAACATTCTTTGCTCTCCCAGCTTTTCCTTTTCTTTTTTGTGCTTGTTGTGCGAAGAAAAGTAACTTTTCGTCCACGATACCACCTTCAGCATCAAATATAAACTCATCTGGAATTTGCGGTTCCTGCTGTTTATTCTCTTGGTCATCATCATCATCCTGTTCTCATTTTAATTAACATGAATTATGGAAGGAATAAAATGTTAGTAAAATTTACTCTAAAAAACAAACATGATTAAACCTATATATCATATGCCTACTTTTCGGGTAAACCACCTGCTCTTCTTCCTCATTTTGATCCTCAGATGAGTCTTGACTTTCAGGAGGTGGTGGAGGGGGTGGTGGCTGATTTTGCTGATCTTGTGGATTCTCGTTAACACTTGAACGTGGAATTATTACTAGCTCAACCTACATAATAAAATACACATAATCTATGACTGGTTAGAAAAAGAACTGTATGAAAAATTGGCTAATAAAGATACTCAACAGCTTTCTTTAGGTCATCCACATTAACTTTGTCTCGTCCTTCTAATGCAGCCAGACATTTGGCCACTCGAGAAGCATATAGCTCAGCTCTATGTCCCTGATAGAATGATTCACAGTTTCAACGATTGCTATCATAACTCCAATCATAAAAAGCTATAAAACTAACTTTGTTCATAAACCCTCACAAATATACGGGGAGGTGAATATCATAATTCGTCCTTCTGACGATTATTTTCTTTTCAAGAAAAATAGAAAAGCACGACAAACCCACTTGACATCAACAATCTTGTAGGTGAATCATAAAGCATGAATATTTTGTATAGGCACAAAGCCATATTAATTGCTAGATTTACCACCTAATAGCAATTATCATTAAAAGAATTGATTTGGTGCATATTAAGGAAGAAATGTGTGTCAAAATTATGTTTTAATTATTAAAGACAAATATGATGGAGCATTTTCTAATATTAAAATAGTTATGGAGTGAGGATAATATACACATCAATGGCCAATATCGAGACAATATCATATAAGAGAGATTCAAAGCAAGGTGTCTTGATGCATGCTTTTTGGCGGACGATACCATTCTAATTAGTGAGGCATCTACGTAGTAAGTGAAATAACATGGAGATGTTGTTTAGACGATGGATGACTTAAAATTAGTAAAACAAAATCCGAGTTCATAATATGCAATTTTAGTGAAGATGATATTAGTAATTATCAACCTAACTTAATAGAAGATGAGGAGATATTAGGTGCGATAGATTTAAGTAAATTAGATTTGATTAATCAAAATAATGGGATATAAATGAGGATATAACCTCTAGAGAACATTTACTGGTTAAAATGGATAAGTGTTTCAGGTGAAGATGATTAATCACGCATTATTTGAGATATTTATTGTGTTGATAGTTTTTGGATCATCAGATGGACGATTGAACACGCGATTGCGACTGGCGCAATTTTTCCTATTTAATGTATTTTCATTTATTTTTTAGGCTTATTTTGAGAGTTAAGTTATCTGATTGGATAATCTGGGTCGTCGGATAAACGTTAATTAAACCTCCCCCTTATATATATCTTATCAAGCAGGCGGATCTGGCAGGTCGGACCAAATTGATACAACTTGAGAGGAATCCGGCGAGAGGAGGGCCGGCGGGGATGAGGGATAAGAAGGGGATTAGGGTTTAGAGGGAAACTTAGGGAGGAGCCATAATATGCATTCATCCAAGCATAATCCAAACGAAGCACAACTCCACCTCTTATAGACGCGGGGTGTGACATAATAAGAAAAACAACATAAAGAGAAATAAATAAATGTGTATAACCAAAAGAAAATAACAGAATAGGAAATAGATAAAAACATCAGGTTGTCGTCGCGTCATCGGTCTCTCCTCCCGTGGACGGAACCGTCGTCGTCTTCCATAGTGTCCGTACTCGCCACGACGTCTTGTCGGTGTGTGTATCCCGTCGGTATGCGCAACCATAACACAAAGTAATGGAATGATTGGGAAAAAATAAACATCATGTTCAGTTCGACTGAGAGGACAACACAATGCTGAAGTCGTTCGCCCGATCTCGTACACCATATGGTTCCAATTCCAAAGACCCTTCTCACCTCCACCAATGGTGTTGACGTCAGCCCCGCCACTCTCCACCACGTCCGCCACTCCAGGCAAGTCTCATTTGACCTTCCCCTTACCCTACTTCCACCATTATACCTTTACCCCACTGAATCAACCTTGCCACCTTCACACAACACCCTCACTATCCAAACCTAACACCTCTAGTCCTTCCTTACACCGGCCAGACTCCTCCCTTCCATTCCCTGCTCCAAACGACTAATCCCAAGCACCCCCTACTATAGCCGATTACTCCTAAGCATTCATCTGCCCAGCCGGCCACTCCAAATCATTCGCATGTCCCGGTTGACCACACCCAAGTGTCCATTGTCCCAACCGACCACACCCAAGTGTCCATTGTCCCAACCGACCACACCCAAGTGTCCATTGTCTCAACCGACCACACCCAAGTGTCCATTGTCCCAACCGACCACACCCAAGTGTCCATTGTCCCAACCGACCACACCCAAGTGTCCCCTGGCCAGGCCGACCCTACACCCCCTCCACTCCTTCCATCACCATAGACATCTTTCCTTGGCTAATAATATCCCATACAACCTTCCCACAACTTCCATGTATTTTCCCAACAACCTCCACTACTTGACAGACACTATTCCCTTCATCCACTGCAGTTGTTGATGTACTGGTGAGTTTCTATTGCTTGTTTCATTTCTTGCATCGCATGAATATACATGTATTCATAGTGACAGTTCACTTATAATACATTGGGCAATTTCAATTTCAGGCTGAGCGTTTTATTTTCAATCAATACTTAATTTTAGCACTATCAATTAATTTGCAATTGTCATCTGCTTATCTAATTTGAATGTTAGTGATTATTTGTGATTAAATACATGAGTTTTAAATTTTGTTATTTAATTACATGCATGTCAAAATTATTTGCATGGTGAACCATGGATATCAAATTAGGATTTAAAGTTAACCATCATTAATTCATCGGCTTGAGTGTGTATTCATTCAAATTTAATTTTGTTGGCCCCTAGTGTCATTCACACTGGCCTCGTGATTGTTTGAATACATCTAGGGTTAGGGCATCACACGTTCATCACATGTAAATCCGTCTTGCATCAGCTGGTATAAGAACCTAGGTTCACGCTTTATTTTGGTATGCAATAGTATAATATATAGGTTCATTCATGGCAAGCTATCATCGCTTCCCCTCTTCTTTATTTGAGGAACCCAAGTCCGTCCACCCCCAATCCCAAGGAGATCATCGTATTATTAATGATCGTCCCCAGTCCCTCCACTCGTAAAGATCGCATTGACCCTGACACAATTCGACTACGTTATGGATGATTACTATGATGATTATCTTCGTCCCTATCCCCTCGCGCGTAGGGATCATGTTGACTCGTTGATACAACTCAAATATTTTAGGCATGATTACTATGGCGATCATCATTTAGAAAGGATCTCGCTTATGGTTTCATAGAGTTGCTTTATCATTTGATGGTTTGCTGAGTCACGAGTCCTTTAGTTACTGGCTCATTGACATAGAATATTATCTAGATCGGTTTGAGTTATTCGGTGAGCATCACGCAAAATTTGCAAAATTTAGGCTACTAGTTTAGGCAAGAACGTATCGGGATAGCATTGAAAAGATCATTGAAAGAGATCTTCTTTGCTTCATCACTAGTTGGTTGGAAATGTGACGGCGCGCCACGACCGACGCGCGTATATTCCCGCAGGAGGCGGTGATCCACTGCTCAGACAGGCGATCGGAGACCGTGGTCGCGTTCGGATTATTGTTTCTGATCATTTTCGTATTTCTTGCTTTTTATTCAAAGTTGTATTTAACCCCCGATCGGCCCAAACAATCTTAGCCATCCGATCGGGGTGGTTATATTTGAGTTATACTAGCAGCGGTTCATTACAGGCGGCGCCGCGGCGGTTATCATTTTAGGGTATTTATACTCGGCGGTTTGGGGGAAGAAGCATCGAGGGTTTCCGCAAGTTGAAGCCGTCGGTCCTGTGCATCCCGATGCGACGCTGGAGAAGACGCCGGATCTGGTGCGACGCCAGGCAAGACCAATATCCTTACTCCTCCACTCTCCCGCGCCTTCATCATAGACCCGCAACCCACGCCGACTCCTCCCTCCCGATCCAGACCCACAACCCCGCCTCCTCCACTTCCTTCTTCCCGTCCGGCCACCATAAATCTGCAACCCTACACTACAACCCCGCCTCCTTCACTTCTTCCCGTCCGGCCACCACAAACTCGCAACCCTACACTGCAACCCCGCCTCCTCCACTTCCTTCTTCCCGCCCGGCCACAGCAAGCCCGCAAACCAGTCCAGCCGTGCCTCCGCCGCTCCTCCTTCCCCACCTCACTGCCAGACACAGTGAATCCCCCATACTACTTGTTGTGGACCCACTTTAGACCAGCCCCACAACGTCGTAACTTTGGACGCTCGCCAACAACCGCCGCCGCCGCCTACGTATGCAATCAGTGGTATAAAGTTCTTGTCTTTTACTGTTGGGTATTTTGGCACCTATATTGTGCAATGGATGTTCTCTCTTTAAATGTTATTAGTATTATTTGTCGTGTGATTTGCAGGATTTCTTCTGCGCTTGCTTGAAAGTAATTGCGCCTCTTTCGTTTTGCAAAATTACTGCTTTGTCCTCCGTTAATTAATTGTTTGCAATTGTATGTGCACATGCTGTTAATTCATAATAATTAATTACTTGTTTGCAATTTTAGGGACCACTTGTGCACTTTTATTTTATATCATCGCATATCGGCCTGCATTTGGAAATCCCTTTTGAGTCGAGCTCCCACTGCATAGTCTCTGATCGTGACGTGCAATTCATGAGCCATTTTTGGAAGACTTTGTGGAAAAAGACGGGTACAACACTGAAGTTTTCCTCCGCCTACCACCCGCAGACGGACGGACAAACTGAAGTGGTTAACTGTAGTCTTGGCACCCTTCTTCGTTGCCTAGTTGGAGATAGTCCGGCAACCTGGGATTCTGTCCTTCCCATAGCCGAATTTGCATACAATAGCTCAGTCAACAGAACCACGGGTTTGAGTCCATTTCATGTCATATTAGGGTATGGACCTCGGAAACCAGTTGATTTGGTAGATATCCCCTAGGGTCCAGACCTAGTGAGTCAGCCGAGTCTTTCATTCAGCATATGCATGCACTACACGAGTTGGTCCGTAAGAAGATTGCAGCTAGTAATGATTATTATAAAGATCAAGCAGATCAGCACAGGCGAGAACAAATCTTTGAGACAGGAGAACATGTATTAATTCGCATTCGATCTGAGAGCGTCCCACAGAGACCTGCAAAAAAATTAAGCGCACGCAGAATGGGCCCTTATACAGTCGTGCGACGAATTGGTACAAACGCATATGAAATAGAAATAACTCATGGTATGGGCATTCAGCCGAGTATTCAACGTAGATGATTTGACTCCTTACTACGAGGAGCATGTGTACGTGGATCCACTCACCACACCTCTACCCGAGCCTTCATCTATCACAGCCCCATCACCTGAGCCTTCTTCTCCTATCGCCTCCACCAGTCCCTCCTTGTCGCCACCTACGGCATCGCGTCATGCAGACCAAGTTGCACCACCGACGGTTCCACCGACATCATTGCCAGACGGAGACACATCATTGCCAGAAGGAGATACATCAGTGTCAGACGGAGATACATTGGTCCCACCTGCTTCTACAGACAACATGCTTCAGATCGTCGGTCACGACTTCGACGCCGCGAGTGAGGAAGATACCCTACACTATCTTGTCTGCTGGAGCCTGGAGCGGACTGCCCTTGCATGATGCTACTTGGATTTCTTCGGAGGAACTTCAGAGGCTCGCCTACCGGCTGCTTAGCGAGTACCGCCACTTACACTCATCGGAGTTGAGTGCCTTTAAACCGGGCGGAATTGACGGCGCGCCACGACCGACGCACGTATATTCCCGCAGGAGGCGGTGATCCGCTGCCCGGACGGGTGATCGGAGTCCGTGGTCGCGTCCGGAATATCGTTTCTGGTCATTTTCGTATTTCATGTAATTTATTCGGAGTTGTATTTAACCCCCGATCGGCTCAAACAATCCTAGCCATCCGATCGGGGTGGTTTTATTTGAGTTACACTAGCAGCGGTTCATTACAGGCGGCGGTTATCATTTTAGGATATTTATACCCGGCGGTTTGGGGGAAGAAGTATCAAGGGTTTCCGCAGGTTGAAGATGTCGGTCCTGTGCATCCCGGTGCGACGCAGGAGAAGACGTCGGATCTGGTGCGACGCCAAGCAAGACCACTATCCTTACTCCTCCACTCTTGCGCCTTCATCCCAGACCCGCAACCCACACCGACTCCTCCCTCCCGATCCAGACCCACAACCCCGCCTCCTCCACTTCCTTCTTCCCGTCCAGCCACCACAAACTTGCAACCCTACACTGCAATCCCGCCTCCTTCACTTCCTTCTTCCCGTCCGGCCACCACAAACTCGCAACCCTACACTGCAACCCCGCCTCCTCCACTTCCTTCTTCCCGCCCGGCCACAGCAAGCCCGCAAACCAGTACAGTCGTGCCTCTGCCGCTCCTTCCCCACCTCACTGTCGGACACAGTGAATCCCCCATCCTACTTGTCGTGGACCCACTTTAGATCAGCTCCACAACGTCGTAACTTTGGACGCTCGCCAACAACCTCCACTGCCGCCACCTACGTATGCAATCTGTGGTATAAAGTTCTTGTCTTTTACTGTTGGGTATTTTGACACCTATATTGTGTAGTGGATGTTCTCTCTTTAATTGTTATTAGTATTATTTGTCGTGTGATTTGCAGGGTTTCTTCTGCGCTTGCTTGAAAGTAATTGCGACTCTTTCGTTTTGCAAAATTATTGCTTTGTCCTTCATTAATTAATTGTTTGCAACTGTATGTGCACCTGCTGTTAATTCATAATAATTAATTACACGTTTGCAATTTTAGCAGACTACTTGTGCATTTTTATTTCATATCATCACATATAGGCCTGCATTTGGAAATCCCTTTTGAGTCGACCTCCCACTACATCAAAATGAAGCAGAGATTAGGTCACAAATATCTGACAATATCATATAGAAGTCGCCTCCTCGAGCAAATATTAACTCTTCAACAAGAATCCATGTTTGTTATTGAGCATATGCATCATTCTGAAGAGTTAGTGGTGAGGAGCGACATTTAAGAGGAGTCAGACGCATATGCATCTAGATCGTGTTTCGGACTTTGATCTGTGATATGTGTAGCATTGAGCGATCATTGTCCAGATTCTGTCAAGCAGACATTTCAGCTCTCCCTTTGTTATGAACAATCCTTAGAATTCGCTAGAGTTAGTAGACTCGTATCCTGACAATTCCATTAAAAATCCTCCCCATCCCGTGGCCACCACCATGTCTGCTCTTGTCCTATTGGACACAAAAAATGGGATATTTGATACTGAGTTCTCTAATTCCAATGAGGCACATTGTCTGATGAGTTGTCAGTCACATGAGTCCGACTCATACCTTATGGCCTCAAAAGAAAGTGAGTATGATCGACCTGGTGATCCTATAGTGATATGACCTTGCCCTACGCCCTGCATTGTCTTAGTTACTGCCTCAATCATAGACTCAACTTTGAGTACATGTTCATCAAAGTTTTTCCATGTTATAGTGCATGTCTCACATGTTCCTAAAGACACCATCGTTGTCGATATACTCATCTAAAAGATCATCCTACTATTGATAAATCTTCGACGAGCCTCCGCCTGAGGAGTTTTCCTCTCTAGGAAGCATTCAACAATCTCCCCAAAGTTGTATCTTTGTATCAATATCTCAGACATTCTTTTGTGTGATCGTCGCATTCATGATAAATTTTCCTACTTACGATCCAGTGAGCCTCCAGACAAGCCCACCCCATGGGAGACCTTTGACATGTTAAGAACTTGTTTCTTAGTGTCGATGTAACAAGCAGTCATTTGTGTGTTCGTCACACACTCAACGAGTACTTTTACACCCTACCTCAAAGAACCGCCAGATAAACCAACCATCTTTAGGGACTTTCATCGCTATGTAGAGTCTGCGCTTAGTCGGTCTATCAGGTCTGTTAATTATCATTTGCATTTGTTACATGATTTGCATTTCATACTCCAACGTAACGTTATATTAAAAAAGGCAGCATGGTGGCCGGTGCACAAAGTATCCCCACGCAGCGAGGGTCCGGGGAAGAGTCTATTATGTGCCCCATTCTGTGATCACGTATGACGGCGAGGTAAGGTGCACTCCTCCAAGGCTAGCGGCGAGGAGGGGGGTCCGACAGTGGTGCGGAACTCTAGAGGGGAGGGTTTGGTTGTGGGGACTCCAGAGAGCGGAGGAGAGAGAGAAATGGAGAGAGGATGAGAGAGAGAAAGATGAGAAGTTATTTTCTTGCTTGCATTTCAAGTTACCCCCACATGGGTATAAGAATCAAAATAGTAGCATGTCTCCCACTCGGGCTTAAACACGTGGGTTCCAAATACGCGCAAATAAAACATATAAAACATGTGCGAAATAAAAGGAACTAAATGGAGATACAACATCGCGTGCGCGAGAGCCTTCATGTCCTTGATTCTGTGTTTCACCTGTAGTATGTTTGCCCTCAATGTGGATCTGGCCCCTTGATTGGTATTGATTCTGTAACATCTCCTTACTCGCCGGAAGACGGCTTATCCTCAAGCTGAGGGGGCAAGACGAAGATTGGTGCGTTTGGGGGCTCGTCGATGAACTGTTTGAGTTGGGAGACGTGGAAGACGTCGTGAATGCGTGTCGTCGGCGTGGGAGTGAAAGTTGGTAGGCGACCTCGCCAATGCGCCTGAGGATCTGGAATGGGCCGTAGAAGCATGGGCTGAGTTTGTTGGGGGTGATTGACGTACGCAACGATAGTTGTCGGTATGGGCGGCGTTTGAGCCACACCCACTCATTGGTGGCGAAGGAGACATCCCGGTGCTCGTGATTTTATGTTGTCTCCATCCAGTGTTGCGCACGGAGAAGGTGGTCCCGGGTCGTTGCTAGGAGTCGGTCATGGTCAAGAAGCTCCCGGTCCACCGTTGATAGGGTAGCAGGGTCGTGCCCGTATTTTTGCAACAAGGGCGTGTCGCGACCAAAGATCAATCGGAATGGGGTGACCTGGAGTGTCAAGCGGTATGATGCGTTGTAGTAGTATTCTACCCACGGAAGCCATTTGACCACGTCTTTGGGGTGATCCCCCATTAAACAACGAGGTACATTTCCACCGTCCAGTTGACAACCTCCATTTGGAAGAGTGATTGTGGATGGTACGCCGATGAAAAAGCCAACTTCGTCTCGCTCAAGGTGAAAAGCTCCTTCCAAAAGCGATTGGTGAAGACATTGTCCCGATCAGACACAATGCTTTTCGGCAATCCATGCAGGCGGAAGATGTCCGTGCAGAAAATTTGGGCCACCCGCTCAGCGACCAGAGGGCGGGCTAGCGGTATAAAATGCCCTTGGAGAAGCGGTCCACGACCACCATCCTCACAGATTTCCATTTTATCTCCATGAAATTCATAGAAATGTCCGCCCAAATTTGTGTCGGCATCGGTAAGGGTTGCAGGAGGCCGGCGGGTAGGTGGTCCAATTTTTGTTATTGGCATGTGGAGCACTGGGCGATGAAATCTTGTACGTTGTGGTGTAGCCCCATCCAATAGAACTCAGCGCGGATGCGATGTAGTGTTTTGTCAACACCCTCATGGCACGGTTGTGGGTGTCTTTCAGGATGAAAGTGATGTAGGGTGACGCCAGCGGTAAGTAGACCCGTCTGTGATAAAAAATGAGTCTTTGATGTGCCGTCCAAGCGGGTGATAGGAGGTCATCCTTGGTCGGGGTTTGCATGATGTCATCCCGGATAGCATCCAATAGAACGGCGGTAGGACTGGAGATGGCGAAGAGGCGGTGGGGTCATCAGAGTGGCAGCGCGAGAGAGCATCTGGTACACGATTTAAGGCACCGGCTTTAAATTTATGACTTGTTATATATCAAAATATCGTCAAAAAACACAAGAACAAACTTGTGGAGGAAGGATTAGAATACTTCATTCATGAGCGATTGAAAGGTGGAAGGGGCATTTGTCAGGCCGAAAGGCATGACGAGGAACTCAAAGTCCTCGTGATGAGTTCAGAATGCCTTTTTTTCCACGTCTGCGATGACCATACAGACTTGCTGGTATCAAAAATACAAGTCCAGCTTGGAAAAGAAGTGTGTGCCATGCAACTCATCGAGGAGTTCTTCGACCGCGGGAATAGGAAACTTCTCTTTAACTGTTTTAGCGTTGAGTTCTTGGTAGTCGACGCAAAAGCGTCATGTGTTATCCTTCTTGTGCACAAGGAGAGTCGGGGATGAGAATGGAGAGACGCTATGTCGAATCAGCCCTTGTTGTAGCATGGAGGAGCATTGTCGTTCAATCTCATCATTCTGGAGGAATGGGTAACGTTATGGACGCACAACCACGGGGACAGTCCCCAGAAGAAGACAGATGCAGTGGTCCTGGGAGCGGTGCGGCGATCGCGTAGTTGGAATGGTAAATGTATCCCCTGTAACATCCGTAAATTGACGCGAAGATAAAATTTAGCCGCAGGGTCCGATCTCGAGCGAATTTGATCGAGACAGCGTCATGTCGAGATACGAATTTAGAATGATTAAATCTTGTACATTAAATAATGGATTAATTTTAGCCGTGGAGTGTATGTATGACGTTTCTTTTATTTATTTTTTAGCACAAGGGCGTAGCGAAAATATTCTAAGTGGTGAATAGTAATGGCAATTGGGTAATTAAGTGGAAATGCATAATTCTTTTTTGAGTAGCCTTGTCGGTTCAATCTTCCGTGCGGTTTCCATAACCGCCCAAGTCACGCCTCCTATTTTTAATCCCATGAATTTCACTTCGGGCGGTGCGTTCCCCCTCTTCTCCCGATAAAACGCGAGTCGCGCACTTCCACAGGCGATTCCGTCTCCTCCAGCGGCGCTTCTCCCTGTTGCTGCTCAGTTTTAGCCGGCGATTGCTTTCTCATCCCTTGGTTGTGGCGTAGCAGGCTCCAACCCGGCCGACAATTACCTCTAGGGATTTCGTGAACCTTCTGAGAAATTAAGCACCGCCCCTCTAGCCCTAGTCGACTCCTCTGGGTTGTAGTTGGATTTCATGTGTTTAGCGCCCTTTTTCCTGTGTTTTCTCCAGATTTTCGTAAGAGTGCAACTCCTCCAGCCCTAAACCGTGGACAGTTTGTTCTCGGGTTAAGTTTTCTTGAAATGTTGGCTTGTAAACGAACCCCCACTTCTCTTCCGGCCTCCGGAAAGTAAAATTTGACACTTTTATTAACGATTTCAGTTGTTATATGTTTGCCCCGCTTTTGATCTCAGGAATCGAAGTTCGCAACCTCATTCGTTCAAATATTGGTTGACATGCAGTGTAGGGTTCCATGGTTTAAGGACCAAGGTAACAATCCTCTAGATATTATGTTTCTTTACGGTCCCTCCATTCTAGGATGATGGTTTTTAGTTAGTATGTCAACCAATTGATTAGGGTGCATGCTAAATTTCAGGCTTCAAGAGTTCGTCACAATTTGACGCTTAGTTGAAAAAGAAATTTTGGGAGTGCCAAACACAATCATGCCGCCGCGTAGGGGTGCAGGTTGAGTTGAGCCGGCTCGAAAAAAGCTCGACTCGAGCTCGAGCTCAAGCTCGGATATTATTGTTCATGAGCTCGCGAGCTTTTTATTCCTATATTTTAAAAAAACAAAAAATATAAAGAAAATCAGGCTCATGAGCTAAAAAGCTCGTGAGCAGCTCGAGCTCGCGAGCTCGAAGTTCGATCTCGATAAGCAGGCATTGAGCTCGAGCTCGAGCCAGGACAAAATGAGCTCGATGAACTCGAGCTCGAGCTCGAAATGATTAGCTCGAGCTTGGAAATTTTGCCAAGCTCAACTCGAGCTCGGCTCGTTTGCAACCCTACCGCAGCGTCTTGTGTACGAGCGACGAAACACCACTATAAGAGATTCTTGTTCCTTTTGGCTAGACATATCAGATAGCTTATATAGTAGTGTTCATTATAATTCGGTAAAATTAATATGGTTGTATCAAACTGCTACTATGCAGGGGACGAGAACGAGAAGTGTAGTCATTTTGTGGATGGTCTACGTGATTCCCTGCGGCAGCCATTGATGACGATGGTGAACGCTGATTACAAGAGTTTAGTAGACACTACAAGGAAGTTGGAAGCTGACCAACAAAATGTTTAGAAGCGCAACAACTTCCGATCAAAGCGACCTCAAGATGCACTTCAGCGGCAGCAAAGGCAAAAATAATCAGGGCAGAAACTGGAATAAGAAGCAGAGGTTGGATGTTAAAATAGGTGATCAGTCTGGGGCCAAGATCAAAGATTACCCTCTCTGTCTTAAGTGCTACCGCCATCATCTGGGCGAGTGTTTGACAAGTGTCGTGGTTTGTTATAAGTGTCAGCAACCGGGACACATACCCCGCTATTGCCAGGAAGCCTTGGTGAACCAGGTAATTTAAGCTTAAGTGTTTGATTATTATATATGTTTATACCCTTTTCGCCCTAGTCTGACTAATCATAACCCACTTTTGTAGTCAAAGTTTGAGGTTGGTGGCCCGAGTAGAGCTGGCAAGGGAAAAGCACCAATGGGTTCGGACGTGAGGCCATCTCCGGGACGAGGCCCGGTGCAGCCTAGAGCCTTTGGCCTTGGCCAACAGGAAGCCAAGGAGCAGGAGGATGTGGTGACAGGTATGTGTTTGTCATGCAGATAACTTAATTTAATCCTCCTTATTGACACTGCTAATTTTCTTGTTCAAACATTCTTGTAGGCATACTTATGATTTATAATGTACCCTCAGATTCTCTTTGACACAGGTGTTTCGCACTTGTTCATAACAAAATCTCTAGTGTGTAGGCTGGATTTAGAAAGGTTTCCAGAGGCAGTATCGTTAGAGGTTATGATGCCTAAGGAATCTTTCTTGCAGACCAAAGAAAACTGTAAGGTACCAGTGCAATTTGGAGAAACAGAAATCATCATAAAAGTTTTGTTACCTCCTATTGCAGGTTTCGACTTGATTGTGGGTATGGACTGGTTATCGGCTGTGAACGCCAAAATAGATTGCAAGGATAAGTTGATTCAGTTCGAAGGACCCAACCAAGTCACTGTAATCTTTCAAGGCATGAAAAGAGTTGTCAAGTTAATTATCTCCTCTGTCAAGGCTGTCAAATGCATTAACAAAGGTTGTGAAACCTTCTTAGTGCTGATGAATGCTGAAGCCAAAGCTGATTTGCTGAAGGTACCCGTGGTGCAGGAATTTCTTTGTCTTTCCTGAGGAACTATCTGGTGCCCTTCCTACTAGAGAGATTGACTTCCAGATCGATCTTCTACCTGGAGCTACACCAGTGGCCAAGCCTTACCGCATGGCTCCCAGAGAACTCGCAGAGTTGAAGGTCCAATAGCAAGAGTTGCTTGATTTGAGTTTTAGGCTCTATTTGTTTGGGCGTTTCGCAACTCCGTTTTGGGCAAACGCCGCCGGAAGGAGGGTAAACAAATGAACCTCCGGCGGCGTTTGCTCCGTTTCCACCCGCCTGCCTTGAGAAACGTCCTAAAAAGCTCCATTTGGAGTAGCCAACTCCACCCTCCGGTTCGAACTCTCTGTTTCCACCCGCCGGATCGACCCGCCACCGCTAAAACAAATGAAGCCTTATTCGCCCCAGTACTTCGTCTTGGAGTGCGCCAGTTTTGTTCGTCAAGAAGAAAGATGGTAGTCTGAGGTTGTGCATTGACTACCGCGAGCTGAACAAGTTGATAGTTAAGAATAAGTATCATATTTCTAGGATTGATGACTTTTTTGACCAACTCGAGGGATCGTACACGTTCTCCAAGTTAGATCTGAGATCAGGCTACCATCAGCTAAAGATTCGGGATGTGCTTTCAGAAGACGGGGTTCAGTACTAGATAAGGACACTATGAGTTCGTTGTCATGTCATTCGGGCTGACCAATGCCCCATCTGCATTTATGGACATGATGAATAGGGTCTTTCGGGAATTCCTGGACCGTTTTATTATCATCTTCATATGATATTTTGGTGTATTTCAAGAGTGTAGAAGATCACGCCTCTCACCTCAGGACCGTGTTGGGTACACTCAGGAAGAATCAAGTATATGCTAAATTTTCTAAGTGCGAGATTTGGCTATCAGAGATTGCATTTTGGGGCACGTTATCAGTGAGAGAGTTCTCTTCGTCGACCCAAAGAAGATAGAAGCAATAAAGGATTGACCGATACCGAATGCAGTTACGGAGGTTCGCAGCTTTCTGGGTTTAGCAGGATACTACAGGAGGGTCATTAAGGACTTCTCAAAGATAGTTTTACCGCTACCTTCACTTACCAGGAAGGGTAAAGCCTTTAGTTGGACAGTGGAGTGTGAGCTGGCGTTTGAAGAGTTGAAAACTAGGTTGATGACCACCCCGATTCTGAGTTTATGGTCAGGGTCAGATTGATTTCAGATTTATAACGACGCATCAGGTCAAGGTTTGGGTTGTGTGCTTATGCAACATGGAACGATCATAGTCTTCGCCTTTAGACAGTTAAAACTATCATGTGCATGACTTGGAACTAGCAGCAGTCATCCACGCTTTGAAGATTTGAAGGCATTATCTATATGGGGTTCGTTGTAAGATTTTCACTGATCATAAAAGTCTCGAGTACATCTTTGACCACCAAGAGCTCAATATGAGGCAGCGCAGATGATTAAAGTTTCTGTCAGACTATGATGTGGACATTCAGTACCACCCAGGGAAGGCGAATGCGGTAGCAAATGCGCTTAGCCATAGAGGATCGAACTATTTTCTCCTTACTCAGCATGAGGAACTGATGCGAGATTTGGAGAGGCTAGAGATCAGTGTTGTGTCGCGATCCTGTTTTGGATCTGCAGGGTTGAGTTGGATGGAAATCACTTGAGACGTCAAGGATGAGATCAGAACAACTCTACCCTTAGATCCAAAGTTGAATGAGATTTGGGATTTGACACAGACATGCCAGAAGGAGAAGTTTAGTATACAGGAGGATTTACTACTGCATGGTGGCAGGGTGTGCATTTCAGATGTTAGCCACCTCCGAGAGGACATGCTATTTGAGGCTCGTAACTCCAGATATTCGATACATTCGGGTAGCACGAAGATGTATGCAGATCTTAAGAAGATAGTCTGGTGGTCAGGTTTGAAGAGTGACGTTGCAGAGTATGTTAAGAGGTGTGAAACGTGCAAGTTAGTTAAAGCTGAAGTTGCAGCCCCTTCCCATCCCAGAGTGGAACTTTGAGGATATATCGATGGATTTTGTTCATGGCCTTCCTATATCGCAGAGTGAGAATGATTTCATATGGGTTATAATTGACCGTCTCTCTAAGATTGCCCACTTCATTCTCAATAAGAGGTTAGATCAGGGTCCCAGATTGACACAGTTATATGTAGATGAGTTTGTCCAACTCCACAGTGTTCCCAAGACCATAGTTTTAGACAGAGATGACAGATTTACTTCTAAGTAGTGGAGATACGTTCAAAAGCGGTTGGACACTAAGCTTCATTTTAGTGCCGCATTTCATCCCCAGAGAGATGACAGACTGAGCGTACGAATAGAACCTTGGAAGATATGATGCGGATGTGTATTATGAACTTTGGAGGTAAGTGAGAGAAGTATGTCACTCTTGTTGAGTTCTCCTACCACAACAGCCACTGTATGGCAGACGCTGTCGGACGTCGTTATGTTGGGCAGAATTTAAAGAAAGATCTTCCATTGGAGAAGCTTGGATTGATAAGACCACAAATCGTATCAAACTCATCCAGGAACACACGAAAATAGCTCAGGATCGTCAGGCTAAGTATTATGACCAGAGGCATAGGTTAGTGGAATTTAGTGTTGAAGAGTATGTCTATCTGA
Organism: Platanthera guangdongensis; assembly: GCA_039583875.1. Lineage (NCBI taxonomy): Eukaryota > Viridiplantae > Streptophyta > Magnoliopsida > Asparagales > Orchidaceae > Platanthera > Platanthera guangdongensis. The sequence goes on along the minus strand of CM077157.1, from coordinate 36,947,941 downwards.
AGGTCAGACCAGTTAGAAGAGTCTATTGAATCAAGCAGGTGAAGAAATTGAGTTATAGGTTCGTTGGTCCTTTCGAGGTACTAGAGCGTATTGATGAAGTTGCTTATAGATTGGCTTTACCTCAGGAAATGAGTAGTTTACATGATGTGTTCCACACCTCTTATCTGAGGAGAGCGGTTAGAGATCCTAATCAGATAATCAGTACTAAGAAATCACCAATCGAATCAGATCTTAGTATAAGTATTAAATCAGTCAGAATAGTGGACTAAGGATTCAGAAGCTTAGGAGCAGAGAGATCCGTTTGTAAAAGTTCTTTGCATGAACTGTGGCCGACCAGAATATGCTTGGGAGAGAGAAGATGAGCTTTGGAAGATTGAAGATCATGCTTTCCTCTTTGACTCAAGTATGTTTGTAATTTTCGAGGACGAAAACTTTATTAGGAGGGGAGTATTGTAACATTCGTAAATTGACGCGAAGATAAAATTTAATTGCAAGGTCCGATCTCGAGCGAATTTGATTGAGACATCGTCATGTCGAGGTACGAATTTAGTATGATTAAATCTTGTACGCTGAATAATGGATTAATTTTAGCCGTGGAGTGTATTTACGAACGTTTCTTTTATTTATTTATTAGCACAAGGGAGTAGCGAAAATATTCTAAGTGGTGAAGAGTAATGACAATTGGGTAATTAAGTGGAAATGCAAAATTCTTTTTAGAGTAGCCTTGCCGATTCAATCTTCTGTGCGGTTTCTGTAAACGCCCAAGTCACGCCTCCTATTTTTAATCCCGTTAATTTCATTCCAGGCGGTGCGTTCCCCCTCTTTTCCCGATAAACCACAAGTCGTGCACTTCCGCAGGCGATTTCGTCTCCTCCAACGGCGCTTCTCCCTGTTGTTGCTCGATTTTAGCCGGTGATTGCTTTCTCCTCCCTTGGTTGTAGCGTAGCAGGCTCTAGCCCAGTCGACAATTACCTCTAGGGATTTTGTAAACCTTCTGAGAAGGTAAGCACCGCCCCTCTAGCCTTAGCTGACTCCTTCTCTGGGTTGTAGTTGGATTTCAGATGTGTTTGCCGCCCTTTTCCCCGTGTTTTCTCCAGATTTCCGCAAGAGTGCAACTCCTCCAGCCTTAAACAGCGGACAGTTTGTCCTTGGGGTAAATTTTCTCGAAATGTTGGCTTGTAAACGAACCCCCACTTCTCTTCCAGCCTCCGAAAAGTAAAATTTGATACTTTTATTAACGATTTCAGTTGTTATATGTTTGCCCCGCTTTCGATCTCGGGAATCAAAGTTTGCAACCCCATTCGTTCAGATATTGGTTGGCCTGCAATGTAAGGTTCCGTGGTTTTAGGAGCAAGGTAACAATCCTTTCTAGATATTATGTTTCTTTACGGTCCCTTTCCATTCTAGGATGATGGTTTTTAGTTAGTATGTCAACCAATTGATTAGGGTGTATGTTGAATTTCAGGCTTCAAGAGTTTGTCACAACTTGACGCTTGGTCGAAAAAGAAATTTTGGGAGTGTCAAACACAATCATGCCGCCGCGTCTTGTGTACGAGCGACGAAACACAACTGTAAGAGATTCTTGTTCCTTTTGGCTAGACATATCAGATAGCTTATATAGTAGTATTCATTATAATTCGGTAAAATTAATATGGTTGTATCAAACTGCTACTATCGTTAGAGATTTATAGTTCAATTATCAGCTAGCTAGTATATGCAGTATGTAATTAATTTCTAAACATCGCAAACAGTCAGACCATACGAACCATATATGCTCGAATAGATTTACGGACTTGAAGTATTAAATTCAGTAATATGATTTCTAGTCAAGTAAATCAATATGATGAACTGTCTTTATCACGCACATACGTTCGCAAGCAGAGTCGCACTAAATCGAAGATGTTAGTAGGCACAGTTGAGACCTCCTCCCGTACTTGATAGAGGCGCACTATCTTTCTCATGGGTCGTTGTATACCTTATGAGTCTCAGTGTTTGGGAGATGTTACTCCATTTTAGAAGATTAGTAGATTCGAGTCTGTCCATGAGACACTGAAACACTTGAGTTCGTTAGTAGAACTCGGATCGTTAGACTAGAATTGCGCGATAGAAGCTACTCTGCCTGGAGCTTTAAAGAAAAACAACTATAAGTATTTAGAACTCAAGATTAGACCGAAACTTAGAAACTCCTAATGAACCAAATTTTCAGAACTTGAGTAATTGTGCTTAACATGATTAACCAGAACAAATATTCATCTTGCTAGTTTTATTTTAGGAAAGCATGCTTAGTACACTAGCACATAGTTTTTCTATAGTATAAAACTTATCTCTAAAGGCAAGCATATATTTCTTTTCAAATAATTTGAGTGTCAATAGGAGGAATAGTTTTCCTTACTCTCCTTTTTTGGACAGACCCAACTTTAGGTATGTTTTTACAGGGGACTTAGGTGGGAAGTTGCGCCTAGGATGAGCGTGATTGTGGAGTTACCCTATTTTGTTTTCCTTCAATTGTTTTTCTTCTAGCACTGTATTGTCTTAGTTCATGGACACCTTATAATTGTGATGTTTTAAGAATTTTCTTGTACCAGACATTTTATGGTATTTCAGATATTCAGTTGTTTGGTTCTTTGACTTTTTTAGTGGCACTGTGAATTCAGCTTGATGAGGTACATTTTTACCCTTAGTTTCACTTTCTAATTCCGTTGTAAGTTTAGTTTCAGTTCTTTTCATTTATGTCTGTTATATATTATCTTAATACTGTTTCTTAGTTTATTGATTATCGCTGGACCTGACCGGACTGCTAATTTGTTATTAAACTATGATGAGGTATTACATCCCTAAATTCTTGCAGGAGTTGGAGATCTTGTGAGGGATGGTCAGCACGGTCGGGTTTGTAGCAGTCAGACCCTGTAGGAGGAAGGATTGCGGGTTGGTGGGTGGAGATAGCCATGTCATTCAACTCGCTCGGTGTCGTGATACCATTGCATGGTCCAATTGTTGAAGTTCTATGTAATCGGGCCCAAAGTGCAGAGCCAACAGACACCCAACACGACATCGAAGCCTTCGAGGTCGGCAACCAAGAGGTCCACCTCAAAGCTACGGTTCTGGACCATTAAAGATACTCAGAAGCACAGTCTCGAACATGGCATACTCGATCCATTCGCTACTGATGGCTGAAGTTGCGGCGAGTTGTGATTGGCAAGCTGAGACGGACGGCTTTGGTGTGGCAAATGAAGTTGTGTGCACTTCCGGAGTCCATATTAGCGCTAGAGTGATAGGAAGTTGGACCATATGGCCCCCTTATGGCCCTGCCATGGCATGGACGAAGATCTTTATTGCCTCAAGTTCGGGATCTTCTTTGTCATCGTCATCGGAGGGCTCGTCCACCTCAATCCAAAACAGTGGTTTACAATGGTGGCATGGCCCAAACAATTCCTCGCAATTGAAACAAAGCCCTTTGGCTCGGCGTTTTGTCATTTTTGAGTGGGACAGGCAGCGGTGGAATGGTGGCTTCGGCAGGTTGCACACCTTGGCCGGGGTATTGTGTGCGATGGATTTCGTGGCCCCCTCGAATAAGCTGATTGGTCACGACGGTGAAGATAAGGACGACCCAAGAGGATATGTCTTTCGTATGTGTGGGGTACATTCATGGTTGTGTTGAGGTCGGGGGATCTTGGAATTCCACATCCAGGCGAAGGCACTTATGTAGACCGGCGATAAATATGGGCATATGTTGATCGGTCCGAATGGAGGATGTTATAGCTAGGAGCAGTTGAAAGCGGTCGAGATAGTCTTCCAACGGCCCGATTTGGTAGAGCGCGATGAGGTCCCCCAGGGAATTGCCGCGTAACAAGGGGGCCGAAGAGGAGTGTGCAGGCTGTCTTGAACTCGTCTCATTGAAGGTGAGGATGTTTGCGCTGAAGTTTGAAAAGCCACAGCTGGGAGGCCCCTTGGAGATGGAAAGAGGCGAGGCCTAGCCAATCATCGTCGGTGGTGCGTTGGTTGGAGAAGAAAAGCTCGCATCTGGTGAGCCATGACAGCGGATCTTCGCGTCCATCGAACACCGGAAAATCCATCTCGACATATTGTGGGAATTCGCGGCCCTCGGGCCAGTTGTCAGAGGTACCCTCTTGGTGGATGCTATCAGGTGCGGAGTGGTGACTCGTCGGGCAGTCTAAAGGTGGAACCCCCGCGGATAGGTTGGCGGTGCAGGAAGTTTCTACTTCACCAAAACGGGTATCCAGACAGTCGAGGCGATGCAAGATCTGTTGGAAAATTTTGCGTTCGGCCATAGGGGGACTGAGTGGCATCAACGGGAGCGGCAGAGGCCGTGACTGTTCGGTGCGGCGAGTATTGGCGCGGTAGTCGGAAAACGCAGGGCTAGAAGCCCGACGGTAAGGTTAGAGGTCAGAGGTCCTTCTGATACCAAGATGTTACGTGCCCCGGTCTGCGATCGCGTACGACGGCGAGGTAAGGCGCACTCCTCCAGGGCTGGCGACGACGAGGGGGTCCGGCGGTGGCGCGGAACTCCAAAGGTGAGGGTTCGGTAGCGGGGACTCCAGAGAGGGGATGGGAGAGAGAGAAATGGAGAGAGGATGAGAGAGAGGTTAGAAGATATTTTCTTGCTTGCATTTCAAGTTACCCCCACATGGGTATAAGAACCAAAAGAGAAGCATGCCCCCCCCCCCCCCACTTGGGCTTAAACATGTGGGTTCCAAATACGCGCAAATAAAACATGTGCGAAATAAAAGAAACTAAACGAAGATACAACATCGCGTGCGCTCAAGCCTTCATGTCCTTGCGGCCGTATTGCGTGGGAAGTATGTTTGTCCCCAATGTGGATCCGGCTCCTTGATCGGTATTGATTCCGTAACAGGGTCCCACCACAAGGGTGAAATGTAAGCAAACCGTACCCTGCATTTTTTCAAATTATAAAAATTTTATAACTTGCGTGAATAATCCCTTGAGAGATCAAATGTTCAAAGAAAGAGATTGAGTAATGATTAACACATTATTTGATAGGTTGTCATTGGGGTCAGCAATGAATCTGAGTACTATGTGAATAAGTCCATACATTGTCATTAGAGAGATTGATACAAATCTTTATGAACTTAATATCACTAAAATATGGGTATTTATAATGCATATCATGTAATGGATTTGATTCTAAATAGGAACCAATTTGGTATTGGAACCTTCAGCCTGGCATTCCATTAACTTCAACAACACCTTTCCCCCATCTTCAACCTTCACTTTACCCCATCCCTACCCTCCACTTCTAAAGCAACTTACATCAATTGCGGGGACCTCGACAGTTTAGCGGACAATGAATTTCAGCAGACACTGCACTTTCCGGGAGCTACAGGATTGACACGACATCAGAGTTCATGCAACTGTTTCTATAATTGCCTAGACTACAGCAGAAACATGATAGTCTCCATTCATCAGAGATGAATGCTTCTGAACCGGGGAGAATGATGCAGATCAATCACATGTGATTTGAGATAGTTATTGGGTTGATACCTTTTGGATTGTCAGATGGACGATTGGAGACCACGACTGCGGCCGGCTCGATTTTTCCTCTTTTTATGCATTTTTTTTATTTTGCAGGCATATTTAGATATTTAGGTTAAGTTATCTGATTGGGCAAAACTGGTTGTCAGATACACTTAACTGTTGAACTTTGAGGCAATTATTTAGAAACCTTTAGGGCTGCGGGAACACCTCTCCCGCTGCCGAATCCAGTGGTTACCGCCGCCTCCGGCTCGTGCGAGACTGTGCGCAGTGGGCAAACAACACACCTGCACGTCCTGCATCTAGCGGGTCTTCAAAGAGTCTTCAGCAACAACATGTCTGCATCCTAGCGGATCTCTGGATGCGGTGATCGAATCTCGGGTAGGAGGAGGCATTGATTGATACCGAACGGGATGCAATGACTAGTGAGGAAGTTGATCCATGACGTCGAAGGAAGGAACGATGGAAGATGTCCTCAAGATGTTGGGCCCGGATGAGTTGACCACATTGTTGAGGGCGTTGGGTTTATCGCAGCGATCGGCGAAATTGGAACTTCCACCGATTGATCTGAAGCTTGACAGACCGACGACCTACCTGAGTTGGTCACGCCGTGTGAAGAAAATCCTTCCAGCGAAACAGGTTGAGGGATTCTTGACAGGGGCGTTGAAGAAACCAGAGAACTTGGCTGGAGATGAGTGGGAGTGGGCACACATGACGGTGTTTACGTGGCTTCTCAACTCAGTTGTCCCATCGATTGCCGCCACGGTAGATGGCCTCGAGACAGTCATGGAGGTTTGGAACAAGCTGAAGAACACATATGATGGTGTGGGGAACACTCTGCGGGTCTTCCAGGTGAAGGGAGAAATTGATGACACTGTTCAGGGAGAGAAAACAGTGCAGGAGTATGCCTCCGAGTTGGAACGGCTATGGGTGGATTACGATCATGCCTCTGGCGGGATGTGTTGTAGTGATTCACAGTGTCGGGCTTCCAAGATCATCGTGGAGGAGAGGACGATGAAGTTCCTAAAAGGGTTAGATGACAAGTTCGATCAACGGAGACCTCTACTTCTTTCTGGTAAAACGATTCCTACACTCACCGAGCCATCTCTGCTATGATTCAGGAAGAGACACGTCTCAAACTTCAGGCAGGGACAGGAGGGTTCACGACTGTGAAGTCAACACTAGCAGTTGTTGCCCCTGGCATTACAGGTCTGAGGGAAGAGACTCGCCAGTGCTACAAATGTGGCGAGGTGGGCCATATGAGGCTAGCATGTCCCAAGCCGCCTAAGGAGAGAAATTTGGGTGGTGGACGGGACGTGGTCGTGCTCGTGATGGCAGAGGAGGCTATCAAGCCAATTTGGGCATGACTGAGAGTGCGAAGGAGGGTGGCATTATCTATACAGAGGAGGAGCAGACCCTACTTCACATGATGAAGGGCATGAAGAGGAAACAGACGGGCGAAGGGAACAGAGATGGAGCTGGGGGGGGGGGGGAGGTCGCTATGTATGCCCACCCAACTGATGGATCTCTCGTTCTTGCATCCATATCTTCCTCCAGGGAATCCGCTTGGATCATCGACTCAGGCGCATCACATCACATGACAGGAAATGCAAGCGAGTTTTCCTCCTACACTCGTCTAGCTACTGCATATAGCATCCAGACGGTGGACGGTACGTTCCAGCCAGTGGTCGGTAAAGGTACTGTTAATTGTTTAGGTTTAGTAAAACTATCCAATGTTTTACATGCTCCGTTTCCAGTTAGTCTTTTATCCATTAATTCCATGATCATTCAACTGAGATGTGTTGTTTTTTTTATATTCCCAAGGTGACTTTCGAGGAGAAAGGGACGTGGCAGATACTTGGGACTGAGACTTGGCATGACGAACTGTGGTATCTGGATCGGGAAGGATTGGATGCAGCTCTTTTATCTGTGGTAGAGAAGACGGGAGTTAGAGGACAAAAGATAAGTGCAGAAGATATGTTGATACTCCATCACAGGCGGTTGGGACACCCCTCCTTTAGCACTGTAGCTAAATTATTTCATGTTATTTTTGAAACAACAAATAAAACAAAATTGGTGTATGCTGCGTGTGATTTAGGCAAGCTTACTAGGAGTTCGTATGTTAGTACAAGCCGAAGAAGCTCTTCTATTTTTGATGTTGTCATTCCGATGTATGGAGACCTTGTACTGTAAGCTTTTTGAATGATTATAAGTACTTTGTAACTTTTATCGATTGTGCATCTCGTGTTACTTGGCTATATTTGATGAAAACTAAGAGTAAGGTATTTACCTGCTTCTGAAATTTCCATGAGCTTGTTTAGACACAATACACTACAGTGATTAAGGTACTAAGATCGGATAATAAAACGGAATACACTAACAAGGCAATGGAGGAATACTTATCAGCTCATGGGATACTGCACCAGACCACTTGTACCTACACATCGGCACAGAACGGAGTGGCGGAAAGGAAGAATATACACTTTCTGCAGGTGGCAAGGAGTATGATGCTCAACATGAAGGTTCCTCAGAGTCTGTGGGGATATGCGGTGTTAACAGCGGCACAGTTGATCAACAGGATGCCATCAAAGGTTCTGGGGTGGAAGTCTCTGTGTCAGCAGTTGCAGGGACATAATGGGGGATACTTCCTTTGAAGGTATTTGGGTGTGTGCTTCGTGAAGGACAACAGGTCGGGTGTTGGTAAGTTTGATGCAAGGGTAGTCAAGTGTATGTTTGTGGGCTACTCTCGTACTCAGAAGGGATACATGTGCTAGAGTCCAGTGGAGAAAAGATGTTTTGTGAGCATGAATGTTCACTTCAGAGAGCTAGAGCAGTACTACCGACAAGAGGGAGCCCTACCCGCATTAGACTCGTCAGATACCGAAAGTATGAGGTTAGAGAGAGAAAGGTTGATGACAGATCTGGGAGTATGGCAGGGAGGATCTGTGGAGGAGCAGGAAAGTGATGAGGAGCAGGAGGAGATTGAGGAGAGGCGAGATGTGAGACCTACGGCTCAAGGGGAGCTACTAACATACAGTAGGAGGAGGAAGCTGCCAGCAGTACCAGATCCAGTGCCAGCAGTATCAAATCTAGTGCTTGTGCCCAATCTAGCTCCTAGTCCCTTGGATACGTCGTTCCCTACTCCTGGAACACCTACATCACCATGAGCCTCAGGTGATATCATTTCCCCTTGACCTACTCCTACTCTACCGTTACGGAGGACTACTCGCAGCAATGCGAGAAATCCTCCTAATAGATACGGTTGGGACTTTGCGCCCTTTGTCTCTTATGGCCATATCTCCTCTACACACGGAGCATTTATTGTATCTTTGGATAGTATTATTATACCTAACAATTGACAAGTTGCAAAAGACGATCCGAAATGGAAGACAGCAATGAAGGAAGAGATGAGGACTCTTGAGAAGAACAAGACCTGAGAGCTGGCACAGCTGCCAAAGGACAAGAAGGTCATTTGGTGCAAGTGGGTGTTCACTATGAAGCAGAACCCAGATGGACAGGTCGAGCACTACAAGACTTGATTGGTTGCCAAGATGTACAGCCAGACCTATAGCACCGACTACGACGAGACATTTGCACCCGTTGCAAAGATGAGCATCGTTAGGACTCTGATCAGCCTGGTCGTGAATGGTGGATGGATGTTACACCAACTAGATGTGAAGAATGCATTTCTTCACGGAGATCTAGCAGAGGAGGTGTACATGGAGATACCACCAGGGTTTGGCACGGCCAAGGCAGAAGGCAGAGTCTGCAGGTTGAAGAAATCTCTTTACGGGCTGAAGCAGTCACCCCGCGCGTGGTTCGTCAGGTTCAGAAAAGTGATGATTGAGATGAGATATCACCAGATCAATGCAAATCACAAAGTTTTTTCCAGACAGAATGAAGGCCACATCACCATGCTTGCGGTGTATGTGGACGATATGATCATTACGGGGGATGATGAGCAAGAGATTGGCCTCCTCAAGGGGGCTTTGGGCAAGGAGTTTGAGGTGAAGGATATGGGTCTTCTTAGGTACTTCCTTGGGATTGAAATCACTTATGAGGCAGAGAGGATAGTCCTTTCCCAAAGGAAATACGCATTAGATCTCCTCGCTGAAATTGGGATATTGGGGGTGCAAAACTGTTGCGACACCAATCGATCAGGGGTGTAAACTGGGTGCAGAGGCTGGAGAACCAGTAGATCATGAGATGTATCAAAAGCTAGTTGGGAAGATGATATACTTGAGCCACACTCACCCGGATATCTCCTTTACTGTGAGCGTGGTGAGCCGCTACATGCATGACCCAAGGAAGGTTCATATGGATACAGTATATCAGATTTTGTGATACTTGAAGAGTGCTCCTGGAAAGGGGCTGACCTCAAGAAGGAATGGACACGCGAAGATTGAGGGCTATTGCGACTCTGACTGGGCAAGTTGTGTGGATGATAAGAGGTCCATTTCAGGCTATTGTATATTTGTGGGAGGCAACCTGATCTCCTGGAGGAGCAAGAAACAGTCAGTAATGACTAGATCGACATCAAAGGCAGAGTACAGAGCCATGATATTAGGGGTTGCAGAGCTCCTGTGGCTGAGAGGGATGTTTGTGGAGTTGAAGTTGGATAGAGGATATGGGATGAAGTTGTGTGACAGTGAGTCAGTCATCAGTATTGCAAATAATCCAATCCAACACGATCGAACCAAGCATATAGAGATTGATAAGTTTTTTACGAAGGAGAAGCTTGATAGTGGGCTACTGGAGTTGAGTCACGTCTCGACCAAGGGTCAGGTTGCAGACTGCTTAACCAAGGGACTCAGTTCAGAGAATATGATCAGGGGTTGTGATAAGATGGGCTTAGTGAATATCTTTCGCTAATCTTGAGGAGTGTTGTAATATTGAAAATATTATATAGACTATTTATAGTCATGCTTGTGCCCTAATGAAAACATGGTTCATTTCAATCAACTATTTTAAAAGAAAAAAAATTATTATATTAGAATAAATGTGAGTTATATCTATTGAGGACAAGATGATTAAAAAAGTAGACTTGTTGGCTTATAAATAAAGTTAGAAGATGCACATATCAGGTACGTAGATAGAGTTAGTGGTGAAGGATTTAGTAGGGTATGAGGAAGACCGAAGGTAATATGAATGGAAGTTGTCCCAGATAATTTTCATAGTTTAGATATACCACCTCACAAAACACTCAATAGTAACAAATGAAATATGAGAATTCATAAAAATATACTCAAATTATATTTAACACTTCATACATCTTCAATATATATGAATGAAGAATGAGAATTCATAAAACCAGATAGTTAAAACAAGATTGTTATGATGAAAGGGTATGCTTAGAAATTGCAACATAAAATATACAATGATCTTCAGTGTTCACGTGATATTTCCACAGCCACATGGATCAAAAAGCATATATGATAAATACTTATTCCCACATAGTGCATTCAAATAAAAGAACAGCTTCTAAGAACTTACAATAGAAGAAATAAGTATCATAAGAAAAACGCAGCACTCAACATGAAAACAAGGATTTTGCTCAAGAAAAAAAGGTCAAAAGCCACTTCCATTGATATTCACAATAATGATAGTACAGAAAATGAAGTGAACTTTGTTGAAAGAAGGAAAACTAAGCATAAACAAACCTGACAGGCACCTCGCACTGCTTCCATAACAATATATTTAAGCTGGTCTCTGCTGATAGTGACATCCTTCAGATATTCTCTTGCCAAAATGATCTACATAATCATACTCAAACCTTATAGAGATCAAATACTTGAGATAACTGCATTTTTTATAAATGATTTGTTAGAGTTCATGAGATGCCTAACGATAAAGAGATGTCTAATTTGATTCACTATAAAGAATAAAGGTAACTGATGAAGAAGGGATCTCCAAGATAATAATACATTTCAGTTTCTTCAATGAGCACCAGAGAAAAATTTCAAGCGCTTATAAGAACTTCAATCATAACAACAACAACAACAACAACAATAACAACACTCAAGCCTTTATCCCACTATAGTGGGGTCGGCAATATGGATCCTCTGTCGCCATTGTGCCATATCTTTTGTCATAATCTCACTAATGCCTAAGTACATCATGTCTTTCCTTATAGTTTTCTTCCAAATCCTAATTAGTCTACCCCTCCCTCGTTTAATATGCCTAGTGACTAGAATTTCACAACGCCTAATAGGTGTCTCTAATGGTCTTCTTTGTACGTGTCCAAACCATCTTAGACGAGTTTTTCGCATCTCTACAATTGCAGCTACCTCCAGTGGTGTCACCCTTTTTAGTGTGGTAATCTCATTGATGATGATGTTTTTTTGTGTTTTCACTCATTTGTCCGTGTTTTTTTACTGTGTCGTGAGGGACCGCCCTTTGTGTGGATTGTTCCCGACGGATTATCTCTGTTTGCCTGTTAGATGATTTGCTCCACATCGTTGGCTCCCTTTTACATGTTGTGAGTAACATCCGTAAATTTATGCGAAGATAAAATTTAATTGCAGGTCTGATCTTGAATGATTTTTGATCGAGCCTGCGTCTTGTCGGGGTATGATTTTAGTGTAATTAATTTTTGTACTTTAATTAAAGAATTAACTTTAGTCGTAATTTTGTCGACGCGTCTAGTGTAATCGCAACAACGTAGCATATAAGCATTACAAGTGTGGTGGGTAGTGGCAAATTGGTAATAAATAGAAATGTCAAAATTGTCTCCCGTTTGGATAGTGGCGTTTCATCCCCCCCCCCTCCTCGTGCGGTTTCTATAACCGCACTCTCCACGGTTTTGTTAAAACCCGCAAACCCCGTTGTGCAGTTACCCTCCCCTGCGTAACCTACTTTCCTTCTCTCCCAGCCGACGAATAGTATAAATCGCTCTTTCTTCTTCCCATTCGTAGCAGCAGCGGCACGAAGTAGACTCATAGGAATCGTCTACTCCACCTCTCGAAGTGGCCGACGTTGTCTCCACTCGCCTCCCATGTTAAAGTTGTTGCTGATTCCCTCTTCTTCGACGTTGACAGAGAAGGTTCCAGCCCGACATTTTTGTTGCCGCCGGTTTCCATTTGTCCAGGTGCACGATCTGTCGATCCTGCTGCAGTTGGGAACTTTCTCCAGCGGTGCTCCTCCTTTATTTCCGGCCTTGTTTGACCTCCTCTTCCATCTCTGAGTCAGAAATCGAGATTTCTTAATAGCAGGTAACCCTAATGTTACCGTCAGTGGTTGTTCATGGCGTGGGATATTTTTTTCTTTACCCTAGCTTTGAGATTTCTGACTAGGGTCGTGGTTTTGGGTGTTTCTCTTCCTACAGAAACTTCTAAAACCTTCAGCAAGGCTCCACGATCGAAACTAAGGTCGATAGCCCCTTTCCTTTTCCGCTCAGGTTTGGTGCTTTTGTTTTGTTTCTCGTTTTCAGTCAACAATAATGTTAAAACCCTCTTATGGTTATATGAATTTTTTGTTTGGGTTGTGTGCGCCAACAACCAGTGTAGAAGAGGACGCTCTCCACCTCAGGAATAGTAACCTCCACTATTGCAGTAGTGGTAAGAGTCTTTTTGTTACTTTGGTATAATATTCCTTACTCTTTAGAGAGAGTTTTGAGTATGCTATTTGCACTCTTTTAGGATTCTCGAGAAGATAAGCCCCCTTACTAATCGGAGATCATTTAGGGTTTCAGTTTATTTCTTAAAGGAAGCTATGGCGCCACGTCAAATGTACAAACGCCGCAACACTGTGGTAAGAAATCTTTATTCTTCCTAGCTAGACATATCAGATAGCTTGCAGAGTAATGTTCATCATAATTCAAAAAAAAACAATACGAGTGTATGAAACTACTAATATTGTTAGGAATTTGTAGTGCAATTATTATATAGCTAGTGAAGCAGTGTGTATTTAATTTCCAATACGTCCCAAACAGTTAGTCCATACTAATCACATGTAAAATACTCTTTTATATTTACGAACATAAGATATTGACTTCAAGAATATGTTTCCTAGTCGAGTAAATTAATATGATGAGTTGCCTTTATTACGCACATATGTTCGCAAGCTGGGTAGCACTAGTTAGAATATGTTTAGTGGCCCAATGAAGATTTCCTCCCGTATTTGATAGAGGCGCACTGTAACATCCGAAAATCTGACGCGAAATTATTTAAAATTTGTAGGGGCAAGTCGCGACGGAGTTTGATCGATGCAGCGCGACGTCAAGGTACAATGTTACTATGCCTTGGGTCGCATTCGTTAAATTGTAATTTATCTCAGATGTAGTGGTAAAGAGACGCATTTTATTTTTAGTGACGCGCGGTGTGAAAATGAGTTAATCTTCAAAGGATTTAGAAAAGGGGGTGTCAATAGCATTTTTCTCCTCTCTCTCTCTCTCATGCGGTTAACAAGTAAAAACCGCAAGTCAAGTAATAAATCCCGTAACCCCTCTTTCTCACGGGATTTTGCAAAACCGCAGCCCGATTTTTTCTTCCTTCCGCTCCGTCTCCCGCACGCGGCGTAGACGCCAGGCCGACGATCTCCTGCTGCCCTAGCCGACGGCTTGTCCCCCTTCGGAAACCATCTTCGATGTCTCCTCCCTCCTCTGCAGGCATCGGTGAGCCTTTCTCATCCTTCCTTAGCCGTGGGAGAACCGGTCTAACCCTAACCGAAGGAGTTTATAATTTGTTCGTTTTCGGTGAGTAGATCTCTTCTTTTCTCGATTTCTGCTTGATTTCCTTCGTTTTGGAAACAGCTTAACCTAGGTTTTCATTTTGTTTGCCCTATTTTAGGTTTTGGTGTTCGTAGTTCACCACGGATTTGTGTGGAACGCATTGGGAGCCTCAATCGCTATACTTAAGGTAATAGCTGAAGTTTAACGCATGAATGTTGTAACCCTAGTTATATATAAATTTTTCCATGGGATTATCGTAGAGGGGAAAATTCTGAAATTAGGGATACGGTAAATTGCAGGACTTTGGCGGGGTCGGGGCAGCTTTTTGAAGGTCCCCAGCAGTAGGATTACTTTTGGAAGAGAAAATGTCGTTGCGCCGAGTATACGAGCGTCGCAGCACCTCGGTAAGGAAATCCTAATTTCTTTTAGTTAGACATATCAAGTAATTATATTTTATACGCATGAGTAGGTTTCGTACAAACATCATAACCATGCATAGAAAAGTGTGGCGGTAGGAAAATAATTGTGGAAACGCGTATGATAACGCCTTCTTCCATAACCATGTTAGTAAAGTCATGAACAGTTAGTTAAGGTACGAAATTTCACACGTGTACGTAAGTTTGGAGATTGTCCAATCAAGGGTGTAAAGATCCTTTCAAGTCGACTACGAGAGAGGCAAGGGTCGCTCAGTAGTACACCAGAGAAGATATTCCATGCAGAGTAGCGTCAGACCAAAAAGGTCAGTAGCACACCAGTCTCTTCGTGCTTGGTAGAGGCGCACTACCTTCCTCATAGGGCATATGATATCCTATGAGTTACAGTCTTGGGAGTTGACTCCCCTTTGAGACAGTTAGTAGATTCGAGACCGTGTCCGCGTGGCACTAGAACAATTGAGTTCGTCAGATGGTCTCGGGTCGTCAGTTTCAGTTGCGCGTTAGGAGCTACTCTGCCTAGAGCCTTCCCAGTAAATGTGTAGGCTAGAAGCCACCTAGAACTCAAGTACAGACTTGACGTGAGACAGTACACTAGTTAGTGAACGTCAGGACTTGGGTAAATAAACGGAAAGTCATGAATATAGAACTATAATGTGTTCACCAGGAAGTATAGGAAAAGCATGCATAACATATAACATAAAATGTTTTCAGTGCACGAGACTAGTTTTAAAGACATGCATGCATCCATATGTAAATCCGTTTTAGTGTCACTAAGGGGAATTGTTTTTCTTTACTCTGACCCTTCGTGGGCAATGTTTTTCAGGTGATCCAGGTGGGAAACTACGTCTATGATGAGCGTTATGGTGGTGTCAGTTTGTAGTACTTTTCTCTTTTAGTTTACTCTATTTCAGCATGTACTTATAGATGTGGTCAATGTACCTGGTTAATTTTATATAACTTGTATCAGACTATTAATGTTACCAGATTTTTAGTTATTACAATTCCATTCTTGTTTAGTGGTTCTGTGAATCCAGTTAGCAGGTATGTGTTTACCCTTAGTTTATTTTTTTTTACTTCCGATGTAAGTCTTAAATCTGCCTAGTATAGACTTTTATTACCTGCTACTAGTTTTAATACTGTTTCCTAGTTTTCTTTATATCGCTGACCCGGCCGGACGGCTGATTTCTGTAATACTGGGAAAGGGTGTTACACGCACTATCTTTCTCGTGGGATGTAGTGAATCATATGAGTCACAGTGTTTGGGAGATATATCTCGATTTAGAAGATTAGTAGATTCGAGTCTGTGTTCGTGAGACACTAGAACACTTGAGTTCGTTAGTAGGACTCGGATCATTAGACTAGTATTGCGCGATAGAAGCTACTCTGCCTAGAACTTTAAAGGAGGACAAATCATAAGTGATCCTAGAACTCAAGTTTAGACCGAACCATAAAAACTCCTAGTTAACCAAACTTTTCGGAAATTGAGTTAACTGCACATAATATGAGTAATTAGAACAGTCATTTATTTTGCTAGTTTTGTTTTTAGAAAATCATGCGTAGTACACTAGCATACAGTTTTCTACATCACAAAAATTATTTTCAAAAGCATGCAGACATTTCTTTCAAAACAATTTAGTGTCACTATAAGGAATAGTTTTTCTTACTCTCTCTTCGGGCTGACTCATGTTTGAGCATGTTTTTACAGGGGACTCGGGTGGGAAACTGCGCCTAGGATGAGTGTGATATTGGAGTTACTCCTGTAGTTTGTTTTCTCTTTTAGTTGTTGTTTTACTTTTAGTAACTTACTGTTTAGTATTGGACACATGTAATATTAATGTTTAAGAATTTGTGTTTGTACTAGACATTATGTAGTATTTCAAATTTTTAGTGGTTCGGTTCTTTTCTTTCTAGTGGGTTTGTAAAATTCAGCTTGATGAGGTACACTTTTACCCTTAGTTTCATTTTCAACTTACGTTGTAAGCTTATATTTTAGTTCTTTTCATTTATGTCTGTAATGTACCAGTTTTAATACTGTTTTTTAGTTTACTCCTTATCGCTAGACCTGGCCGGACGGCTAATTGATTGTTAAACTAGGTTGGGGTATTACATTGTGTGTGTAGGAGATGTAAGTTGACTTTCCTATCCAGCGGATTATATCATATGGGAGTATCCCTGGTCACCCGTTCGCTGATTTCTTTCTTGCGAGTCCACGTCGTGTGTGGGACCTGCGTCGTGTGTGGATCTATGTCGTGTGTGTATATGTCCCCGACTTGATTCCGCGGTTTGGATTTCCCTCGATGGCTCGTCTATTGTTTTGTCCCACATCGTCTACCTCCATTTTTGTTATTTGATGTGTTCAAGCTGAAGGTTCCCCCTTTAGCTTAAGAGGGAGTGTTGAAGTATGTCTTTATTACTGTCCATGTATTTAGTTCACACCGGCTATCGGCGTTTTGAGTCTTGTTGTATTTTCTATATAAGCCCATATGAGGATGAATAAGATATCTCTTATATTTCTTTTTTATTCTCCAATAGTTTCTTATGCCTCTTTGACCTCATGACATCAAGAATTTGTCCCCTTTAACCTCGTGGCATCAAGCATTTATGTCTGACATACAAAGTGGTTATATGTTATGATAGAGGCAATGTAGGCTTTGGAAAAAACAATACATGGGTATTGGTGGATTTTTCAAATGGAAAAAGACCGGTGGAATGCAAATGGGTACTTGCAATAAAACAAAATGTTGAAAGGAGAGTGGAACGATATAAAGCACGATTGGTGGTGAAGGAATATACCCAAGCTCATGAGAATGATTATCAAGAGACATTTGCATCTGTGGTTGAGATGAACTCAGTACGAGGGTTCTGTTATCGTGTACTGCATGTAAGGGTGGAATCTCTAACAGCTGGATGTAAAAAACACGTTCTTTCATGGTGAATTGGAAGAGAAGGTTATATGTTTATATCTCTTGGATTTGTCCCAAGTGGTTCTGAAGGAAAAGTATGTAAACTAAACAAGGTTCTACATGGATTGAAACAATCCCCGATAGAATGGTTTGGTAGATTCCACAAGTTGATGATCTATTTTAGATATACTCAGAGTAATGTTGATCACACTCTATTTATCATACAAGGGCAAAGATAGTTGAGAGTTATTATCATATATATGGATGATATTAGGATAACTGTGGAGGATACCAAAGACATTAATATTCTCAAAGGGAATATAACAAAAGATTTGAGGTAAAAAATCTAGGAAAATTAAATTATTTTTTTGGCATTGAGGCTGCAAGGTAAAGACATGTCATATTTATTTCATAGATGAAGAATACATTATATCTATTAGAACAGTCTGGTATGAGTGGGGGCAAACATTCCACTACGCCAATTGAACCGATCATAGACTTGGAAAGGATGATGGAGAGCTTATAAAAGATGTGGTTGGTTACTCGAGACTTGTTGAGCGGTTGATCTATATATCCTATACTCGTCGAGATGTGGCATATGTCGTGGGAATAGTTGGTAAATATATGCACTCATACAGAACTAAACACTTGAATGTTGTACATAGAATCGAGCGATATCTCAAGATATCATCGGGAAAGGGTATTTTATTCACTCATAATGACAGGTTGAATATTGTTAGAAAAGCCCATGTAATGGGCCCATTATTGGGGCCCTTTTTATTATTTTTTCTTCTCTCCTTAGTCCCACATCTTGTATAGGTTTTTTTCACCTTCTCTCCTATATATTTGAATTTTCTCATTGTATTTTGATACTGAAGACACACATTCAAGTTTTGAGCTCTATCTACATGGTATCAGAGCCAGGTTCCGGTACCGGCGGTTTCCCTATTTTTACCCGCCCACTGACCTCCTCCCTCTCCTATCCGCTTCTATGGACTCTCCATGCGGTCTCCTAGCCGGTCTCCCTGCAGTCTTCTCTCTTATAACCGCACTTGTCTCCTGTCCTAGCCGGTCTCCCTCCGATCTTGCAGCTCAAGTTCTCCTACTCACGGCCTTTCATTCTCTCGGCTTTTCCTAGCCGCTGTCTTCTCTTTGCCGCTCAGTCTACCCGCGGCCTCTCCTTCCAGCGCGGTATCTACTTCTCTTATCGCTCTTTCTCTGGTCGCTAGTGTACTCACTGTGACCGTGCGGTTTGCTTCTCCGCACTCTGGTCGCGGCCTCCCTTTCTTTTTCTTGCTCTCCGCTGCTCTTGTCTCTTTGACTACCCGATGCGGCTTCTCATCTAACTGCGCGGGCTTGTCGTGCAAGAGTGCTCTCCCGCGGCGACCTCCTCAAACCGCAGCGCCCTTTCCTGCTCTTGTCGCTTTGACTACCCGCTGCGGCCTCTCGTATAACCGTGCGGGCTTGTCGTGCAAGAGTGCTCTCCCGCGGCGACCTCCTCAACCCGCGGCGACCTCCTCAACCTGCGGCGACCTCGTCAAGCCGCGGCGACCTCCTCAACCCGCGACGACCTCTTCTAACCGCAACGCCCTTTCCAGCTCGTCGCGGCCTCTCCGGTCTCTATGAGCTCCTCCGTTGACTCCACCGGCCAGGCTGCTAACCCCTCTGCAGACCGCCCGACTCCTCCTGATCTCCGCGATGAGCCGCGGATCACCACAATTTCCTTGTCTGGAAAGAAGAATTTCATCCCATGGGTGCACTCGGTTCGCCGAGTTCTTCAGGCCAAGGGCCTTGTGCTTCATCTCACTCAGGGACCTCCTTCTCCTTCTACTGACGACTGGCTGCGAAACGACGGTCGCGTTCAGACATGGCTCCTCAACTCCCTGGAGGGTGAACCCTACCAGATGATCATGTATCATGAGACGGACAAAGCTATGTGGGATGAGCTTCACTCATTATACTCGGGCAAGGACAGCCTCCAGCACCTCTATGACATTATTACCGATCTCCAGGCTCTCGAGGCTAGCGGGACTGCGGACATGACCTCATTTGTTGCTCGTGCTAAGACTCTTGCAGAGGCCTGGATCTAGCATCAGCCTTCTGCCACTGATCTTGCCGCTCAGCGAACTCAAAAGGAGGTTGTATGCATCGTCATGATGATGGCTCGTGTCCCGCCACACCTTCAGAGTATCCGGGCTCAGGTTCTGGCTTTGACTACTACTCCTTCCTTATCTGATGTTTGCTCTATGCTCCCTCGAGTGTTACCGCCCCCGGATACTCATGCCCCCTCCTCTCCGGCCCTTCTCCAGCAGACCCTCCCCCCCTACTTCCCCCACCGTCTTCTGCTCGTGGTGGACGTTTGGGTTCCCGCAGAAGGGGGCGTGGTGGTCGGGGCCGCCCAAAGTGTTCCTATTACGGCCGGGACAGCCACACTGAGGTAGCTTGCTACAAGAAACATGGTTACCCTCCTCGTCTGACTACTGTTGTTACAGCTGACGGCTCTTCTGCCACAAGTGCTGTAGAGACCCAAATCCTGGCTCTTTAACTGAATCAAGAATCAGACAACAGTTTTGAATAAAGGGTCACAGTACATCAGAATGCAAAGTACAAAGAACATACACCAAGCTTTTTATTTCATTTCTTCGTTTATTACACGATCATTTACATATACTACATAGGCTTATTACAATAGATACATGTAGGTCCAGTACAACGAGCTTTATACCAGTCCCGAGCTTCAATTAGTGCTTTTACCAGTTCAGCTGCCAAGATCCTGCGTGTTCTGCTTGAAGTTGGTCCTGCTGTCTAAATAAAATGTCCACTCTGGGTTAGTCATAAAAATTATGACTATGTGAGAACAGTATTTCGTGAAACAGTTATACATGCAAACAAAGGGGATGATATCAATATGCTTACAGTACAATAAAAATTAATCACTTAATTATTCTCAATACTAGTCATTAAATTTCTCCTTAACTTTAGTTACATAAAATGGGAAATGCTCTGGTGATGCATCTTGATTGGGCCCCGCCCCCGAAGAGCGTAAGTGTAGGCACACCCCTATTGGTGAATCCATCAGTGGATGTCTCCACATCATCGGATTCGAAGTCATCACATTTCCCCATGCAGAGTTTTAAATGAATTTTATCTTGGCATGTAAATAGGAGTTTATAATAAAATAATCCCCTCAGAATAAATATCGCGTAATTGTCCCTTCGCCCTTTTTATTTACTTAGTGATATATTTTTAAGGCAAAATTCATATGCACAAGCAAGTTTGTTCAAATAACCAAGATATTAAATTTCGCAAAATAATTGAATACCCATAATTTCAAGAAATAAAATACTCACCGCAGGAGCTTTACCCTTATTCATATTATCTTGAGATGTCATCATTCGTTTAATTTCTCGGCTGCGGAAACCACTGTAATAGTATGCATTTTAATTGGGTTGCATCTCTTATAATATTTAAAGGATTTACGAAAAGTTAAAAAACCAAATAAACCGGAAAACTCAAAATACTCGAAAATAATCTTAGAAAACCAAATTCAACTCATGCACTTTGCTGGACAGCCATGAATATGCCTAAAAATGGGCTAAAACTAGCCCCCAAATGGACTTCCCGTCCCCTCAAAATTTCGTCCAACAAAGCCAAAAATATTGGGTGAACCACCCCTTGAAGACTCGACGAAAAGTGGCTCAAAAACAGCAAGAAAACAACCATGAAACAACGACTAAACAGCCATGAAAATCAGCATAAAACAGCCCCACAAGTTTGTAAAAACAACATTCTTACAGCGGGAGAGGGAGGAAGCAAATTGCTGCACGATCGAACTCTTGATGTACAAAAGTGCGGCAAGGTTCTTCCAAGAACTCCAAGGAAGAAGCTGGAGAAGAAGAGGTAAGGGAGAGAAGCAGCAGCAGGTTTAAACCAGCAGCAGAACAGCTCAAATCAGCAAAGCAGCAACTAAGATAGCAGGGAGCAGCAGTCGGGCAGCAGAAGTGCGGCCAGACAGCAGCCAAATAGCAGCAGTTTGTGGCAGCAGAGAGTAGCAGCTAAGGGGCAGTGGTGCAGCAAGACAGCAGTAAGCAGCAGCGAGCTTCCAGCATAGATCAACAAAGCAGCAGAAAAGACAGCAGTGGCAGCAGTCTCGGGTCAGCAGAGAAGAGGGAAAAACAGTTTGAGAAGGGGGGGGAAGAAATCCACCAATTATTTAAAGAGGTTATGGACAGTGAAGAGGCAGCAAGAAGTCAAAATGGAGTGGCTAACTTAAATGGTGTCACATAGCAATTAATCCAACAACCAAGTGGCCAAATACAAGCCAAGTGTCAAACCTCAACACCCAAGTGTCAACATACCATCCAACACAACCCCAATCTCAGCCAGCACTATCCATATAAAGCATCCAGCCAACACAGCCAACACACACCTCAGCCAGCACTACCCATATCCAGCATCCAGCCAACACAGTCAGCCCACCATTAAAGGCAACAAGCCCGACCAGCCCATATAAACATATAAGCCCACTTGAAATTACTATTGGCACACAATAAATAAAAGCAAGCGTGACATAATGAAATAAAATGCACGAAAAATCTCAAAAACAAATTCGTACTGCTTTTATCATCATCGGGGAAAAATATTTATTTTGTTTTGCGAATTTTAGGTCATCACAAGTGCCGACCTTGAGGTTGTACGCCTACAGCTACAGCAACTCCAAGGGCTGCTCAGCCCTCTTTCGGTTTTTATTGCCTCCACCTCCACTGCAGGTACTGCTTGTTTTTCCTACAGTCTGCGCTGGATCTTGAACTCGGGTGTCACTCATCACCTCACTGCGGCTAACGGGGCCACTGTTCCGGTCTCCGGCTGCGCTGACCTCTCCCTCAACCCCTCCATCTCTCTTCGTTCGGCTTTTTATGTTCCGGACACGTTTAATTTATTGCTCTGTCACATTCACCTCTTTTGTTTTTTTGATACAAGATCGACAGAGCGGATTACCATTGGTAGGGGTCGACTACAAAACGGGTTCTACCTTCTCGATGTCTCTCCTACTGTTCTGTCCTCCGTCTCCTCTGTGGATTGGCATCGTCGTTTTGGGCATGTCTGTAACAACACGGTTTAT
Source organism: Platanthera guangdongensis (assembly GCA_039583875.1). Taxonomy (NCBI): domain Eukaryota; kingdom Viridiplantae; phylum Streptophyta; class Magnoliopsida; order Asparagales; family Orchidaceae; genus Platanthera; species Platanthera guangdongensis. Next base: position 36,925,303 of record CM077157.1, on the reverse strand, counting down.
GTTATAATAATAATAACAAATAACCTAAATTCCCCTCCCCCCTTATAACTTTAGCCGAGCCCTCCCCGGTCCAACCCGAGCCAGCCATCCCTCTATAACCCGTCGACCCAGGGTTTCCGCCTCCCCCGCTTTTAATTTTCCCGAAAGCCGTTGTTCTCCCGTATCGCAAGCCGCAGGTCCCGATTCCACCTCCTCCTACTCCAGGCACCGCCGCCTTCTCCGGCTCCTCCCTCCATGGTCATCGCTCGTGCCTCATGCTCCTCTTGTCATGGCCGATGTCAGCGCCTCACGTTCTTCAAGCCGACGACAACTAAATCTCACCCCTCCTGGCAACTTCTCCTCCAAGGGCAGCCATCAGTCCCCCTCCTCTTCTTGGACTAGCAGCAAGGACAACAACCTCCTCCTTTTCCTCTAAGGCTTGTCAGTCCTAATTTCGCCTCTTATCCTTTGTCTTGGCCGAGATTTGTGAGGGGAACGCCTAGGTTTTCCTTCCCTCTCCTCCTCGGGCTTGGTTTTGGTTCCTCATGGTAAGATATCCTCCCTTCCCCCTGATTTCAGATTTTTTTTCTGTGAACCCTATTTTGATTTTGTGCCCTAATTTCTTATACTTTGTGATCCTAGTTGTGCCCCACTTGTTTTTGTCTAGCTTTTGTGTATGTGTGTCTTCCAGTGCCGCTCCTCAACTCAGTTGGTGGGAATCATGTACAGTCCTCTCTGATTTAGGGTTTCTCCATACTCAAGCGTCGTCAAGCCTCCGTTTCTGCGTGGTATTCTCTTCTCCCCTCTTTTTGAGGGAGGTAAATCGCTAACTCTCATGTGTTTTAACATTTGTAAGTAAGTCCTTGTGTTAGCGTAAATTTCTGTCTTGCCAAATATCAATTGTGATTGTTCTTGAACAGGTTCGGTTGAGGAGTGTCAAGTTTGCTAGCGCCGCTTAGCCGCCGCTAATTTCAGCTTCTTTATGGCAAGTAGAGATATCTCTCTTGCAATCATTGAATTTCAATTACTTGGTCTGTTTTTATGATTATACGAATTCACCCCTGTCTGTCTGTGTTGTCAAATGAATTTCAGTGTCGAATGTCTAATCCAGCTAGTTAATATCTTAGGGATAATGTATTTGGAATGTCATGAGATTGCGTACACAGATAATATTATTTGAGTATTCACTTAGATGAACGGATTTTCTCGTTTGATGTACAAATCGAAGCATGTTGGATTTTAGGGAATGATTATCAAATATCGTAATGAGGGTCATTAGGACTTGCATTAATTGTATTATTTGGATTCACACGAATATGAATGGTATCTTACATTGATGGATTTTGTCTCTGTTGATGAATAATTTGAAGAATCGTAGAGCGTTAATCACGAGTAATATTGTCACGACAATAATTATAATGAATTCGGCTTAACACGTATATGATTGGTGTTTGGATATATCATGCTCGTAACGCATGCTTACTTGGGAAATAATCGTGTCTTAGAATAGATCAATTTAAATGAATATTTGGTGTCCAGGAAAATAGCGTATTGTAATAGTGTCACACGTGAATGCTTGGACCCGCAACCATAAGTCCATTATCTAGTTTCTTTGTGTTACCGAATTCTGTTTCTTAAGTTTATTCTAAGACTTGAGCGAATGTTGCTCCACAACTCAATTCCTCTCTTGACGCATTTATGAACCCTAATCTTGTACAGTTTGAATCGCCAAATTTGTCTCAGGTCTCGATATGTTATGAATCTCCTAAATCTTGAATCTTTAAAATCATTAATGTCATAAGCAACTAGTGAAAGATATTGTTAAATTGATGTGACGTCTTGAATCGAGTTTCCGTTTGACTGACAATGGAAACCAACAAATGGTCATAGCAAACACAATTGTTTTGATAAAACTTGCATTTAGACTTATTTTAGAATCGCGTGCATCAAATAAAACACTTCCATCTTTCACTGATTACAGCTAATGACATTTTTTGATCTGTCTATCTGTTATACTCCGGAGTAGTCTAATAAAACTAACTTGTTCTGTTTAGCTCTTTCATTTGCTTGTCTCGAATAGTTTTGCTTCATGAGAAACTGATACTCATATTTTTCTGCTTCACTTACTGATTTGTATCATTACTTTATTCACCTGTTTATTTCAATGTTCTGAGTCTTTTCCTTTTTGTTTTGGAATTGTCTTAGCGTTCGTGCAGCGCCGCCAGATCCTTGAGCCCGATCAGCATTAAGTTCCAGGTTTCACGTTTACATTTCTTTTACTGTCAAATATTTCTTTTATGTAATGATTAAAATCAGACATTTTTTCTGGAATCATGAACAACTGCTAGACTATTTAATTACTTTATGTACTAAAATTTGAAAGTAATGCATGTGCATATTCTTGCGAACCATAATTGCATGAAAACTGTAACAGTGCCCTATAAAACATAATTTTTACAAAATGCATGTGCACTTAAAATCCTTAAACTTTAATCGCTTCCGCAATAAATTAAAACTATTTTCAGCATTCTCTGCATCCGCCTTAGCAGACATGGCTTTCCTTTCATCCATGCCTGTGGTATCACGGCCCGCCCGAAGCGCACTCTGACTTTTGTCGAGACGAGTCGTGACAATGCCCCTCATCCGGTCCTCCAGAAGGCGCTTTCTGATGTATATTTTTCTCCCTTTCAGTGTGATTCTTGTGTTTTCAGCAAGCAGCCGCGTTCTTCCTTTCCCGCACATTGTACTCGGAGCTCGGCTCCTTTTGATTTACAACACTCCGACGTTTGGAGTCGTTTCTGTAACATCCGTGATCTGACGCGATAAATTAATTTATTTCAGGGCACGATCACAAGAGAAATTGATCGAGAAATTAACGTACTGAGGTATGACACTATACTTAATTGTCGTACGTGTAGTGATTTATTTCAGTCGTAAAATTGGTGTGACGCATTTTTATCTTAATAGGAGAACGCAGCACAATTTTATTTTAAGGAGTTATTGTGGAGTGACACTTTTGAAGAGGAGTGCGTATAGCAATTTCCCCTTCCGTGGGTAGGAAAAGGTGTCGGTGCATTACCAACAGTTATTATAACTGCGCCAAGCAGTTTTAAAAGTGCGCACCCCCCCCATCCTCTTTCTCGTAACCCAATTCCATGCAGAACCACAAGCCGCAACGTTCTTCATCGTAACCCTATTTCCGCGATAGGCACAGGCTTCGCCGACCCTTCTCCCGCCGGCGACGTCCCTTTCCTCCCCCGCCGACTGCTGCTCTCCCTCCTCCGGCGTCTTCAAAGCAGGCTCCAGCCTGACGGCTTGGTGTGTCGTGAGTGTCGATCGTCCAGGTGCGGGTTTGGCGTGTCGGTTGTGGCCAATCTCCTTTCCCAGCGTTTCTCCATCGAATCCAGACCCTAGTCGTCTCTCCCCGACCATTCCTCTCAGTCTTCGTTTTTTAGGTAACAGCCCAGAACTCCTCACTCTCTTGAATCCTGTGTTCCCCCTTTTTCCATCTAAATTTCAGAATTTTGGATCACCTAGGTGTTCGTTGGGAATAACGGTTTCAGATTTTGGGGAGATTATTCCTCGTCGAGGAAAGTAGTGTCCTCCACCGTTAGAGAAGAGGTAAACTCCTCTCCTTCGTTAGGTAATAGTATGTCTTGAGAGTTGTAAGTGGTGTGTATAACCTTGTCTACTCCCTTTTGGATTTTCGGGAGAATCAGGAGAACTTTAAACATTCTTTCCAAGTAACTCATAAGCTATGTCGCCGCGCCGAGTGTACGAGAGTCGCATAACCACGGTAAGGAATTCTAATTCTTTTTAGTTAGACATATCAAGAAGTTATTTTATGTACACATGTGTAAATTTCGTACAAGCATCATAACCATGTATAGAATGGTGTGGCGGTAGGAAAACGGTCGCGGAATTAGTGTAGGATAACACCCTTTTCCAAGACCCGAATAGACAGATCATGTCTGCTAACGTTAGGTACGAAACCTTTACACGTACGTAAGTTTGGGAATTTGTCTAATTAAGGGCGTGAACGTCTCTTCTAACCGACCACAAGAAAATCAAGGGTCCCTCAGTAGTACACCAAAAGAGATGTCCCAAGCAGAGCAGCGTCACACCAAAAAGGGTAAGTAAGCACACATAAGTATTCTCGTGCTTGGTTGAGTCGCACTACCTTCCTCATAAGGCATATGGTACCCTATGAGCAGTAAAGTCTTGAGAGTTGACTCCCCTTTGAGACGGTTAGTAGATTCGAGACCGTGTCCGCGCGACACTAGAACAATGGGGTTCGTAAGATGGTCTCGGGTCGTCAGTTTTTTAGATGCGCGTTAGGAGCTACTCTGCCTAGAGCCTTTCAAGTAGAAGTGAAGATTAGAAGCCACCTAGAGCGAGTTGTGGTGTCAGCAAATAGAATGAAAGTTCATGAACATAGAGCGAATGTGTGTGTTGACCAGGAAACATTGTGAAAGCATGCATAACACTTATCATAAAGATTTTTATATAATAAAACTATTTTTTTTCAAAGTCATACATTCATCATTTAAGGAAATATTTTTAGTGTCATTATGAGTAATTATTTTTCCTTACTCTGACCCCCTGTAAGCAATGTTTTTACAGGTGACTCGGGTGGGAAACTACGCTTAGGATGAGCGTTCTTGTGGTGTCAGTTTGTAGTTGGTTTCTCATTCAGTTTTCTTTCCTTTCAGTATACACTTGTATCCTTGGATACTATATCATGTTAATGTTTTGAATATCATGTATCAGACTTTTTATGTTACTTCAGATTTTCAGTTCTTTCATCTCAATTCATGTTTAGTGGCTCTGTGAATTCAGCTTATAAAGGTATGTGGTTACTCTTAGTTTCTTCTATAGCTTCTGTTGTAAATTTAAATTCTCAGTATTTTTCTTTATACTTGTTGTGTACTAGTTTTAATATTGTTTCCTAGTTTTTTTTATATCGTTGACCCGGCCGGACGGCTGATTTTTGAAAAACTGGGATGGGGTGTTACAAATGATCAATTTCTCTTGTGATCGTGCCCTGAAATAAATTAAATTATCGCGTCAGATCACAGATGTTTAGGATCTCTGGACCCCAGAAAGATTGATAGAGTCATAGGAGTGTGTAAGAGTAAACACTTATTAGTAGAGTATTTAAGTTGCGTCTAAACCCTTGTTCTCGTAAGGGTATGAAATTACTTGTTATGCCAGATTTCTCAGATGCGAATTAGTTGTAGGATAGCACCCTTTTCCAAGACCCGAATAGTCAGAACATGTATGATAACGTTAGGTACGAAACTTTTACACGTGTACGTAAGTTTGGGGGAATTTGTCTAATTAAGGGCGTGAACGTCCCTTCTAGCCGACCACAAGGAAATCAAGGGTCGCTCAGTAGTACACCAAAAGAGATGTCCCAAGCAGAGTAGGGTCAGACCAAAAAGGGTCAGTAAGCACACATAAGTCTTCTCTTGCTAGGTAGAGGCGCACTACCTTTCTCATAAAGCATATGATATCCTATGAGCAGTAGAGTCTTGGGAGTTGAATCCCCTTTGAGACAGTAGATTTGAGACCGTGTCCGCGCGACACTAGGATAATTGAGTTCGTAAGATGGTCTCGGGTCGTCAGTTTTTCATATGCGCGTTAGGAGCCACTCTTCCTAGAGCCTTTCAAGTAGAAATGCAGATTAGAAGCCACCTAGAACTCAAGTGTAGACCTGACGTGAGACAGTACATTAGGTAGTGAACGCCGGAACTTGGGTAAATAAAATGAAAGTTCATGAACATAGAACGCGTATGTGTGTGGACCAGGAAACATTGTGAAGGCATGCATAACATCTAGCATAAAGATTTTTAATAAACAAAACTACTTTTCAAAGGGCATGCATTCATCATTTAAGAAAATATTTTAGTGTCACTAGGAGGAGTTATTTTTCCTTACTCTGACCCTTTGTGAGCAATGTTTTTACAGGTGACCCAGGTGGGAAACTACGCCTAGGATGAGCGTCCTTGTGTTGTCAGTTTGTAGTTGGTTTCTCATTCAATTTTCTTTCCTTTCAGTATACACTGGTAGCTTTGGATACTGTATCATGTTAATGTTTTAAATATCTTGTATCAGACTTATATTGTTACTTCAGATTTTCAGTTCTTTCATCTCAATTCATGTTTAGTGGCTCTGTGAATCCAACTTGAAAAGGTATGATATTACCCTTAGTTTTCTTTCATATCTTCCGTTGTAAGTTTAAAATACTCAATGCTTTTCTTTTTACCTGCTATGTACTAGTTTTGATATTGTTTCATAGTTTCTTCATATCGCTGACCCGGCCGGACGGCTGATTTTTGTAAAATTGGGATGAGGTGTTGCATAAAGCATCAATGACAACAAAATGATTTTGTTTTGTTGTCCATTAAACCATAGAAGCTAAATAAAATAAATTTAAAAAAGTCAGCTGATAGACATATCGGCCAATAAATCAACAGCTATAGCGGCCGATAGATGATATATCTGCTGATATATTTCAAAACGATTGTTCAAAAAAAATAACGGAAATGTGTCATTTTGTCCATGAAATCTTTATGTCGGTCGACACGTTGGTCACGTCGGACGATATCCACAACACTGGACGTGCCACATCGGCGGTATCCGTTGTGCGAACTATATGAAGCATAAAGAAGACCTATGCGCTAAAGAAACGTGTCTGACAGGCGACAACTAAGCAGCAAAACTTACACTCCCGTAAGATCACGACATCAAATCATGATCTAAAGAAGGACAAAACCAAATGATGAAGTTTGAAATCTTTTCCCCAAATGTAGCGAGTTATACATGCAAACAGACACATGGTAAACCCTTATTCTCATTTGTGCAGACTATAAAAACCTTCAATCAAGAGAGAATGATGGACCAGCAATGTGATTTGTTTATCCCAAGATTTTAAGAACCGGACCGGAGAACAAACCGGTGGGACCAAAGGTTCAACGTCCGACCGGTTGGACCGGTCGAACCGGGGTTGAACCGTGATGCTAGATAATAACATATCACATATCATGAATCATAAGTTCATATCACATTATATAATCATTTTATTTGAGAAAATAATTTTTAAATAATCGAGTAGTTATATATAGTAAATTAAATATCCAGAATTCTATCATCTCTTGAACTTCTTTGATATTTCCCCGATCCAAAAATGACAATCCTTATAAAAAAATTCAAATTTTGAGATATGATTAGACGGAATCTTGAGTTACGAAATTACATTTTTTTGTTATGAATTATATATAGATAATTAATAATCTGATCTTATCTTAATTCGAATCTAACTTTACTTACTATCTAGCCCCGCGGAAATATGATACAGATGCATATATGATATATCATATATTTCATTTATGTGTGTGTAGAGGTGTCCTAAAAAACCGGGCCCACCGGGCCGGACCGGCCCGGCCCGGTGAAAAGCCCGACAAGCCTGGTCCCGGGCCAAGCCCGCCTCGGGCTCAGGCCGGGCCATGGGGCCCTTCCGGGCCCCATTGTAGGGCAAATGCCCGGCCCGGCCCGGCAAAGCCCGGTTACCGGGCTTAGCCCGGGCCTGGAAAAGCCCGGGCTAAGCCCGGGCTGGCTCTAAGAGCCGTTGGTTGGAAACCAACGGCTCTAAGAGCCGTTGGTTTCCAACGGCTCTAAGAGTCGTTGGCTGCCAACATGCCACATGGGCATGCTAGCAGCCATTATTTTATTTAAAAAATAAAATATTTTTTTTAAATTTTTTTTTAAAAAAAATCTATAAACCCCCCATCCTTTCCCTCTTCTACCCCCTCATCCCCCACCCTCTCTCTCTAATCTCTATTCTCTCGAATATGTCGTCAACGCAGACGTCTTCTTCATCATCCGTCGCTCACGAAGTGGTGGAGCACAAGCGTACGGCGCCGGTTTGGGAATATTTTGACTTAGTGCAAGTCGGCGCGGAGCAAAAGGCAAGGTGCAAACAGTGCTCGAAATTACTTTCGATCGCTGGCAACTCGACACTCGCAAGACACGTTAAGTCTTGCGCAGCCAAACAAGCTCCTCCCGAGTCGACCCAGGCGCAATTATCGGCATCCGGACAAATCTGGACGTACGATCAAGGTCGGCAGCGGGAGCTGCAGGTGAAGAACATTATCAGACGTGGGTTGACGTTCAGCCACTACGACAACGAAGAAGAAACCGAGTACATCCACCAAGGGCTACAACCCAAATATCATCAAGTAAGTCGATCTTCAATTAGGCGCGACGCACTTAAATATTATTTAGAAGTAAAACAAACTTTAATTAATTTTTTTGAAAAAATTGAGGGTCGAGTGAGTTTAACGAGCGACGTTTGGACAAGTAGTATAAAATTAGGATTATCGTATATGTCTATAACGTGTCACTGGGTCGATCATGTTTCCTGGGATCTAAATAAGCGAATAATTTGTTTTGAAAGTTTCGAAGTCCCGCACACCGGTGAGGCGATTTATCAAATAATTTCAAAATGTGTGCGCGAATTTAAATAAAAGATAAAATTATGAGTATTTCTTTCGATAACGCCACAAATAATACCACCTCAATTGAGTTGTTAAAACGTGATTTGAAACATATGTTAAACGACGCTTTTTTTCATACTCATTGTGCGTGCCACGTTTTAAATTTAGTAGTACAAGATAGTTTGTCGTATATGGAACCATACACTAATAAAATACGTTTAATGTTACAATTTATTTATATTTCTAAACAACGACGTCAAGATTTTAAAAAATTCGTAACCGGACAAGGTCAAAAATTTTTGAAACCTCTATTTGACATGTCAATTAGATGGAACTCTACGTATATAATGTTAAAACGAGCGATTCGCCAAAAAGCACTACTAATGAAATTGTATACTTTGTTAGGTCAACATGAAATAACCGAGTCCGATTGGACAATTTTAGAACATTACATAGATTTATTAGAAGTTTTTTATACGACGACAAATAGTTTATCGGGCGTATATTATCCTACTAGCCCGCTAGTTATTGAAAATATTGTTAATATTTCACAAAAATTAAATTATTTTAAACAACACGCCGGATGGAGCGAATTAATAGAAATAATGGAAAGAAAATTTTTAAAATATTATAGAGAAATATCAATTATGTTTTCATGCGCCGCCGCTTTGAATCCTCTTTTCGGCGTAGACGGCGTAGAAAATTTTATTGAATAAATAAATAACAATATAGGCATAAATCTAAGTGATTCAGATTTAGATAATCTGAGTATTTTAAATTTTAACACTATTTTTACTGAATGTTATAATTATTACGATAATTTATACGGATCGCGGCCCCGAGAGGATGTGTCGCAACCAAAAACATCTAGTAGTTTTAAAAATAAAATGTTAGAGTTAGCCTCTAGGAAAAAGCACGCACAACATCTAGTAGTTTAAATGAATTAGGGTTGTACACAAAAACACAATTTCGTGATTTTATGTCCACGGACGAATTAGAAAATTTCGATATTTTAAAATGGTGGAAAGGTAAAGTAAATAGCTATCCTATTATGGCTTATATGGCCCGAGATTTACTAACGATCCAAGCTAGCGCGGTAGCTTCGGAGTCTGCTTTTTCTCTTAGTGGCAGGGTTTTGAACGAGCGGAGAAGTCGACTAAGCGAAGAATCGCTTGAGATCTGCATATGCTACAAGGACCACCTGGATGCGATGAAGAGGAAGCAACATATTTCAGCGATCGAGGATAGCTCGTCGGACATAGAAGACAAGATGGACGCGATCAACTTAAACTAGACAACTTCTTGTATTTTTGTCATTTGTAATTTTGTAATTTTTAATAATTCAGAATTTTGTCATTTGTAATTTTTAATAATTTAGAATTTCCAATTTTTTGTATATTTGCACATTTCTAAATTTGTATAATTTTGTTACATTAATAAAAATTTTATTTTTTAATATTGCGATGTGTTTTTTTAATTTTTTTTGTAAATCAAAAACTCGATTTTTATTTTTTTAAAAAAATCAAAACTTGATTTTTTTTATGAATTAAAAAAAAACAAATTTTAAAAAAAAATAACCGGGCCGGGCTTAGCCTGGGCCCGGCCCGGGCCGGCCTGGGGGGCCTTACCAGCCCCCCCCCCCCCCCCCAGGGACCATAGCCCGGCCCGGCCCGGCCCGGTTACATTATTAAGCCCGGTTCGGAAAAGCCCGGGCCCTGCAGGCCCGGGCCAAGCCCGGGCCCGCCGGGCTTATGCGCACCATTATGTGTGTGTATATATAAATTATAAATATTTCATTATTTTTAAAATTTGTATAAATATTTTTTAAGATATATATTATATATTGCGTTGTAAGCGGAGACGGTTTGTACGGTATTAAAATTGAATTTTAAATTTTTTAAAGATATATAAATTTATTAAGTTATATTAAAATATTAAATTGTATGACAAAAAATAAGAAATATTTGTTATACATAATAAATATTTTAATCTATAAAGCACGGATACTTCCCAAAAAGCAGTGTACCCGTACCGGGTACGTATTCGGTACCGGTACGTACCCGATACTTGACGGATACACCTATGTGGACACACTTGGAGTTAACACAGCATTCTGCATATTGTGATATGAGTATATTTTTCCTAGAGTAAACAAAAATTGGCTTTATGCTAGAAAGCGTTGGGACGTCCAATTAAGTTATGTATCTGTACCAAGTATGTTTCTAGTATTGGTACGTTTCTGTTACAAGTACGTGTATTGAACATGTTTATACGACGCAAGTTATTAATAAAACGGCTAACTTGTCTCTAGACTAACTGGAGATTGAAGATGTTGATCTCCAACAATGAAGAAGAAAAAAAACTTATGAATAAACTTAAGTTTAATTTGATTATTTTTGTTAAACATATAAGTGTTAAATTTTGTAATATTTACGAATGTTCAATATTTGAAAACTTCATGTTATGTTGCATTAATTTGTGAACTTGTACTTAAAATTATGACTTATGCTTGATGTTTTAATGTTTTGAGAACTAGTTATTGCACTTGTTATATATATATATATATATATATATATATATATATATATATATATATATATGTTATAATGTATCATGTCGCACCCGAGGCACGTACAAAGGAGACCATTAGAGGCACCTATTAGGCGTTGTGAGAGTCTAGTCACTATGCATGTTAAACGAGGGAGGGGTAGACCAATAAAGACTTGGAATGAAACTGTAAGGAAAGACATGATGTACTTAGGCATTAGTGAGATTATGACAAAAGATAGGGCACAATGGCGGCAAAGGATCCATTTAGTTGACCCCACTATAGTGGGATAAAGGCTTGAATGTTGTTGTTGTTATCATGTTGTACCTGTATCATTAGTTTTTAAATTTTGGCGTACCGCCGTACCGGGTACGTATCATACCCGGTACCCGTACCCGTACTGGTGCTTCCTTAATATAAATTAGGCGTATATAGTAACAGATGTTGTCATTGTATTGCAAGCCATTATTATTTACTAAGTAGTAAGTATATATAAATTAGTTTGAAAACAAACAACAATTATAAGATTCTTGAGTGGTCAACATCTTTGTTGTATTAGGCAGCGCTTGGGTTCGATCCTCAATGCCCTCACCCCTTTTCTGATTTTTATTAGGCCCAGCCGGTTGCAAAATAACCAGCCCGGTTTCCGGTTTAACCGTCTGGTTAACCGGTTCCTGACCGATTTTCGGTGGAGGCGGTTTTAAGGACCGGACCGCCCGGTGAACCGGTCCACGGTCCGACCGTTTGAACCGACCGGTCCGGTCCGGTTTTTAAAAACGTTGGTTTATCCATACAGAATTTGGTGGTTCTCAGCAGCAACAAAATGAACCGACTATAAGGCAGCAACCAATTCAAAATAACATTTTTCTTTCAAAGACAGTAATTAGAAAATTGAGTATCAGCACCCTCAAGATTGCACTGATAAATGAAAAATCAGAAAGCAGGAACAACTCAGAAAGTACTGCAACCACTTAGTTGATTCTGTTGGGAGATAAATGTAAGTGATGCAGATTACCTGAGTCTTTGCCAATTCAGTTTCTTCGTCAACCAGTTTGAGAACCTCGTTGCTAGATTCCTGGAATTTCGTTGCAATGTTAACAGCCGCTACCCTATCATCAAAGTCCATGAAAAGATCTGCACTGCAGAGGCGGACAGTTTAGTAGTAAGCACGAGCAAAATAATCATTGTTTATAGCTGAAATCAATGGAATTTCAAAATAATCATTGTTTATAGCTGAAATCAATGGAATTTCAATGAGATAAATCTTGTATGGAAAACTTTAGTTCTCAAAATGTCGATAGCTCTCAAGTTATTAACGCACGCAGACCTTGTGAACCTGGTAGCTAATCCATGTTAAGAACAGGGATGAATGAGAATGAACAATTACACTGAACAAGAAAAGAAGATACAAACTTGCAAGGCATGCTCGAACTAAACTCCAGAGGACTGGTTCCCTTTAAGATCTCCTCTCTAAATGAAAGAAAACTACAACTCCAAGATGATTTAGGACAAACAACTCACTTAAATAGAGAGTGGAATAACCCACATCCAAATATTATAAAAATGTCATTAAAGAAAATACATTAAAATAAACCCCACCGTACAGGCATGTCAATATACATCATAGATGTGTCTATGGAAGATTAAGTACCTTAAGTTTATTGCGATGCGGTCAAGTAAGTGTTCGCGCACCGAACCTTCCTCGGGATTATATGTAACAATCATAAGCGGCTTGCACGGATGTCGGAAGCTTATTCCCTCTCTTTCCACAATATTGACCCCCTCGGTGAGCACATTTAAAAGCAGGTTACTAATACTTTCATCCAAAAGGTTAATCTCATCCACATATAAGACACCTCTATGTGATTCAGCGAGAAGCCCAGGTTGGAAAACAGCTGTTCCCAACTTTATAGATTCCTCTACATCAACAGATCCTAAAAGCCTATCTTCTGTCACACCAAGTGGAATCTAGAGCATTTGACATCATTAAGTTGTGTTAGTTCAGGTGTTAAAGGGAAAGTTGTAAGAATGGAAATGGCTCAATGAACATTTACCTGAACAAAAGGCGACTTCACAATTTCAGTCTTTGCATTGCCAGTAGAATCATATTTTATCTGTTCTGCTAATCCATCTTCCCACCTAGTGTTAAAAAATGAATCAATGAGAGATGAGGTGCAAAAAGAGAACTACATGAATCCAACAATGTAGAACTTGTATCAATAGGAAGCAGTAACTTATGGATCAGTTTCAATGCAGGAGTAAAAACAATACCAACTTTAGATTTTAAAAAAGCAGGATAAACATGCAATTTTATAACAAAAAACAATAAGAGTACAAAAGAATATAAGGATCTGTTTGGAGTGGTTGCAGTGCTCGCAAAATCAGCGGTGGCAGGCTTTGGTGAGAAAATCAGTTGTGGGCAATAGTTGTTAGACTAGCTTCTCAAAAACTGAGCAATAATGATGAATTTCGAAGTAAAAGTTCTTTTTGCCAGCGATACGTGGAACCTGTGCCATGGTGGAATTTCAGCAACAGACTGAAGTTTTGGGAGTAGGGCAGTGACCACTTGGGGACATGTTTAACAGTTTAGAGAAGCTGCACAAAAAATCACAGCCCGCTTCTTCCATATTGTGGAGCCAAATAGAGCATAACAACAACAACACTCAAGCCTTTATGCTACTATAGTGGGGTCGGCTATATGGATCCTTTGTCGCCATTGTGCCCTATCTTTTGTCATAATCTCACTAATGCCGAAGTACATCATATCTTTCCTTATAGTTTTATTCCAAGTCTTTATTGGTCTACCCCTCCCTCGTTTAACATGCCTAGTGACTAGACTCTCACAACGCCTAACAGGTGCCTCTAAAGGTTTCCTTTGTACGTGTCCAAACCATTTTAGTCGAGCTTCTCACATCTTCTCTGCAGTAAACTTGTGACTAGAGAATATTCCGTTTAACATGCCTAGTGACTAGAGCATAAGTTTCCAAGAAAAAAAACACCAGTAAACTTGTGGCTCCAAAAATTAGAAAAAAAATATATTCCGAATAGAATAAATTTATAATATCTATTCATAAGTTTCACAACTTATAGTAAATCTGGATTAACAAGTCAACAAGATACTGTAAGTTTTCCTAATTATGAGTGGACTAATTCATTCAAGTCATCTCGATCAAGTGTGTGCATTAGTTCGAGTTTTTTTTTATATATATCTCCTGCGAGTGTGCGTCAAAATTGGTTTGCGCGAAAAGTCGAAACCCGTGATAGGTGGGCTAGATTATTTCCACCTTCATTACGCGAGCTTGGTCTTCCCTTGGCACGTGCAGTTTAATCGGTTTTAATTTGTGCGCACGATTCATTTTACGTATGCACAAATTATAAATTTAGTGAAAGAGAATTTGGGGTGCCTTTAGTATTTTCTCCCCACTCTCTAATTCCCTCTCCTATTAAAGGGAATTAAAGCCGGTTATCTTGCTAGAAGAAAAAAAAAACTGTTCGTGAACAAGAGGAAGCGAAAGTGAGCGGTTACTGCGCCTCTTAAGAAATGGTGATCTTCTTCATCTCTCGCTGTGGTTGCCGTCCTTTTTTTCCCCTAAAACAAGTGGCGAACTGCAGCTTTTCCTCCTGTGGCTTATCTTTTCCAGTCCTTCTCGCCGTTTTTCTCTTGTCTGAAAGGACGTCAGACCTGTTTCCTTCATCATTTTGGGAGAGCGTGAGGGCAAAGTGCTCGTTTTCCGTTTAACATTACTACTGCTTTGACTCCTGACAAAAATCAAGCAATATAATTTTGGGTCAAAGTCTCCACTGTTTGCATGAGAACTTTCCACTGTTTGGTTTTCCTTCAAGTTTCAAATCAAAGCCAATTTATGTCCTTTGATTCCTCAAGGGTTACGGACTTTACCAAAGCAAACACAAGTTCATTGTTAAGAATGTCGGCTACCATGCGACACGAGGCCGACTCCAAGAATGGTACGTAAATTTAATTTCATTTCCGCATTTAATTTTAACAGCGTACAATATTTATTTTATAAACTTCATTATCAACGTGATCGCATAAGTTCCTCAAGCGATTAATTTTTATTGTTGATTATACTCTACCGTAGGAATTAATTAATTATGTTCATGTCGATCCTGCTCGCATAGGTCACATCACATTGATCAATTTTGATACAATATTTCTGCACGTGTGAACTTATGCGCTTCGTTTAAATTTCCAACATTTGGTATCAGAGCGAACTTGAACATATTAATTAGTTTCCTTCATTGCTGGTGTAATTGAGTTGCATTAATCGCTAGCGATCGTACATATAAAACCTATTATTTATTTCAAAGAATATCAGTGTGATAGGGACATGTGAAGTGCATTAATTTTATGTCTCTGAGCAGTCGTGATCTTTAAACACTTAAGTGTCCTTTTTATCATTAATTATAAAATCACGACACTTAATTTGAGGATATCTTGGAGAACCCCAGTGTAGTAGAATCTTGTGGGTTAATTGAGTTGTAGCCGCCAAAGTGGTCTGCTTGATTGATTTACGAGATTTCATTCCTACACTGTTTTGGGTTTTCTCTAGTTCTAGCCCGTGATCATTCACCCAAAGGTGGTGGTTGCGTGATAGGATTAGAGGGTTGCATACGAGCATTTGAGCGGAAGTGCGAAGGTTCTAGTGATCTATTCACCCAAAGGTGGTAGTTTTGCAAAAGCCTAAACACTGTCGTGTCTCGCTCGGTGTAGAGGATTTCTAACTGCGTGACACGTATTCTGCCCAAAGGTGTTGCGTGTTGACGCATCTGAATTCTCATGTGTGTGTTAATTTAAGGTTTTATAACACACTTGTCCTCATTGCTAAATATTGCATTGTTTTTTTTTCAGTCACCTTTACTGTGCACAACAATTTGGCAACCATTGAAAAACTTATTGAGCCAAACTTTAAGAAGTGGAAGTCTGATATCATGTTCGTCGTGCAAATGGCGGACATAGATCTAGCCCTTACATCTGAAAAGCCCGAGGAGTTGACGGCAAACAGCACTCGTATTCAGAAAGATCATTATGCTGCGTGGCATAAGTCCAATAAAATATGTCTATTGGCAATGAAGAGGTCTATCCCTGAGCACCTACTTAGTGGACTGCCAGAGACTGCTGATGCGCTCGAGTTTCTTACTGCTGTGGGACAGAAGTATAAGGTGTCCACTAATGCTGAGATAGGGACTCTCATGCAAGATCTCTTTTCTTTGAGGTATACTGGTGATAGAGGAGTTCGTGATTACATTCTGAAGATGGTGTACTACCAGACGAAACTCCAAGAGTTAGATATAGTTCTCCCTGAGACCTGCATAGTGCATCTGGCACTTAATACTTTGCCACCTGAGTTTAGTATCCTGAAGACTACATATAATTCTCAGGATGAGGCTTGGAAACTGAATGATCTGATCACTCGATGTGTTGCTGAGGAAGAGAAGCTGAAGAATGAAAAGACTCACACCGCACTGTACGTCTCAAAGGCTTCATTCAAGAAGAAGAAGAAGAAGTCCAAGGCTCCAATTAAGTTTCAGGACGGTTAGTCTAGTGGAACAAAGGTTGCTGTTGGTGTCATTAAGAAAGTTCCGACATGTTTCTTCTGTAAAAAGAAAGGACACGTGAAAAGTGAGTGCCTAAAATTCAAGTCTTGGATGAAAAAACGTGGGTTCACACATAAAGGTAATCCTCTTGCACTCGTCCTATGTGAATCTAACTTAATTGAAGCCCCATCCAGTTCCTGGTGGCTTGACAGTGGAGCAACTAATCATGTTGCTTACACATTACAGGGATTCACCAACAGGAGGAGGCCAAGCAAGCAGGAGTGTAGGCTTACTGTTGGAAACAACGTTGAAGTTGAAGTCGAGTTTATAGGAGATATCTGCTTGATTTTAGATACTAATTTTAAGCTTTTGTTAAAAGACACATTTTATATTCCTACATTTCGGAGAAACTTAATTTCTGTTTCTGCTTTAGACAAACTTAATTATGGTTTCAACATTTCTGGTGGTTTAATTCAGTTGTTTTATGAATCACATGTTGTTGGCCATTGCACTTTGTCTAATGGTTTATATAGAGTGTGTCTTGCTCCTAATGAAATTTATGAGACTTCATTTAATATTGAAAAAGTTGTTTCTAAAAGACCTCTAATTAAGGAAACGTCTTTCATGCTGTGGCATAAAAAGCTTGGCCACATCTCTAGAGATAGAGTAGAGAGATTTATTAAGGACAACATTCTTCCTGCTCTTGACTTTAGTGACCTAAAGACGTGTGTTGACTGTTGTAGAGGTAAGATGATCAAGGTAAAGAAGAAGGGAGCTATACGTAGTCTTGAATTGTTGGAGATTATTCATACGGACATTAGTGGACCCTATTCATCTAAGCTCTACAAAAATATTTACTTCATTACTTTCATTGATGACTTCTCTCGCTATGGTTATTTGTTTCTCATTAAGGAAAAATCTGAGTCTTTTGATAAATTCAAGGTATTCAAGACTGAAGTAGAGAAACAATTAGGAAAAGTTATCAAAATTGTTAGATCTGATAGAGGGGGCGAGTATTTTGGCAGACACGATGCCTCCAGGCAGCATAAAAGTCCTTTTGCCAAATACTTGGAGAGTTGTGGCATTATCGCTCAATACTCTATGCCGGAAGTGCTGAACAAAATGGTGTGGCTGAAAGGCACAATCGCACCCTTAAGGATATGATGAGGAGTATGATGAGTAGGACAAATCTTCCCGAATTTCTTTGGGGTGAAGCGCTTAAGACTGCAGTTTACATACTTAATAGAGTTCCGTCTAAATCAGTGCCTAAAACACCTTTTGAACTATGGACTGGGCGACGACCTAGCCTAAATCACTTACGGGTTTGGGGTTGTCCTGCAGAAGTCCGGTTATATAATCCATCAGAAAGTAAGATTGCCGTCAGGTCTTCTCGTTGCTACTTCATTGGCTACCCAGATCATTCGAAGGGTTTTAAGTTTTATTGTCCTTCTGGAGGTCCCAGAATTGTTGAGTCACAAACAGCCAAGTTTTTGGAGTTTGATGTTGCTGAGCAACCTAGTTGTTCTCGTACCACTGAAGAAGTCGATGAAATTAGGCCAATTAATTATACTCTACCTATTATTGAAAGACTAGAGGTACCTGAACCTATAATTGAACCTGCAGAGGGAGTGGAGCCAGCTTTACAACTGCCTCTCATACATTTACCTCAGCAGACCGATGTAGTTCAGGCACATACTAGAAGATCCAGTAGGGAGAGGAGGTCTGCAATTTCTTCTGACTATGAGATTTATTTGGGTGAGAGCGATTTTGACATTGGTCATGTGGTTGACCCAGTGACATTCACTGAAGCTGTTTCTGGACCTCAGGCAGATTTGTGGTGGGATGCGATGAGAGATGAGATGGAGTCTATGAGACATAATACAGTTTGGGAATTTATTGAGTTACCCAAAGGTTGTACGCTCATTGGTTCTAAATGGGTATTTAAGTTTAAGAAAGACTCTAAGGGAAAGGTTGAGCGGTTTAAAGCCAGACTGGTTGCAAAGGGGTTTACTCAAAGAGAAGGGATCGATTACCATGAAACTTTCTCTCCCGTTTCTTCTAAAGACTCATTTAGAGTCATTATGGCACTTGTAGCTCATTATGATTTAGAGCTACACCAGATGGACGTTAAAACCGCATTTCTAAATGGCGACCTTGAAGAAGAAGTCTATATGGTGCAGCCTGAGGGTTTCAAGTCCAGTCATACTGACCAACTTGTATGCAAGCTCAATAAATCCATATATGGTTTAAAGCAGGCCTCGAGACAATGGTATCTGAAATTTGATGAGGTGATTACTTCATTTGGTTTTGTTAAAAACAAAGTAGACCGCTCCATATATCTCAAGATTAGTGGGAGCAAATTCATCTTCTTAATTCTCTATGTAGATGATATTTTGCTTGCAAGTAGTGATTTGGGACTTCTGCATGAATCTAAGCAGTTGTTATCCAAACATTTTGACATGAAGGATCTTGGGGAAGCTTCTTTTGTTCTAGGGATAGAGATCATTAGGGATCGATCTCGTCATACATTAGGACTCTCTCAGAGGGCTTACATTGAGCGTGTACTTAAGCGATTTAGCATGCTTGAATGTAAAGCTGGTGATGTGTCAGTACTTAAGGGTGACAAGTTGAGTCTGTCACAATGCCCTAGAAATGATATTGAGAGAGAGTCCATGAAGAATATACCATATGCCAGTGCAGTAGGTAGCTTAATGTATGCTCAGGTTTGCACCAGACCTGACATTGCCTTTGCAGTTGGGAGGCAGATATCAGTCGAACCCAGGACCGGATCATTGGGTGGCTGCCAAGAAGGTTTTGAGGTATTTAAAGAGAACAAAGGAGTTTAAATTGGTCTACTCTAGAGAACAGAACCTAGAATTAGTGGGCTATACGGACTCAGATTTTGCGGGTTGTGAGGACGATCGAAAGTCCACATCAGGATACATTTTCAAGTTAGCTGAAGGGACTATTTCATGGAAGAGTGTCAAACAGACACTCATTACTTCTTCCACTATGCATGCAGAGTTCGTTGCTCTTTTTGGGGCCGTCACTCACGCAGTTTGGCTAAAGAATTTCATCGATAAATTGAAGTTTGCTGATACAATTGTTGGACCCATTCGTTTGTACTGTGATAACAATTCAGCTGTCATGTTCTCTATGAACAACAAAAGCATCACAGGGTCTAAGCACATGGAGATTAAATTCTTGACCGTAAAAGAATTGGTTAAGATGGGTGACATCATTGTGGAGCACATTGGGACAGATGATATGATAGCTGATCCACTTACCAAGGGACTTCGACCCACTATATTTAAGAAACATGCCTGCAGTATGGGTCTTGTGGAGTCTATTGATGTACTTGATTAGTGGGAGGCTATATTCATAGCTTTATTTAATATAATTTTTATCTGTCGTTTTATTTAGCACTTCAAATTACATTTATATTCATTAATTTTTGCAAATTAATATAGTTTGAATTCAAACATAAATTATGCATTCATACGTGATATCATTTAGTTGTGATATTCACATATTCATGTGACACATCACAATTCATAAACAAGTCTTGAAACATGTGTCGGTTCCAAGCATAAGGTTTAGGGCATTCATTTAATTCATAAAGTCTTGATCGTATGTCTCATGACACCTTAATAAAATCTTAAGATATTCATTAAGAGACATACACACTCCTTTTGAGTGTTGAGAATTTTCTCAAAGCATGGTTTAGTGCATTCAGTAGAGAAATTTATTGACCACCGAGTTAAAACAACAAATTGTGATCACATTTAAGTATGTTGTTTTGACTCTTCATGGCCACATTGTGTCCATGTCGATTGAATCTGTAAGCTCTCGTGACCATGGAAGGTCCCGTGTCGCATTATGATGCGGTTGCCGCCGTGATTCAGAGTGAGTATTAGTTGGACCGGATTGACACGTGGAGAGAACTCAAGATGCACGCTTCACTATGGTAGCCTTAAATGAGTGGAGTGATTTGATCTGTGATCGACCTAAATTACGATTGAAATAGTCCAAGTGGGAGAATGTAAGTTTTCCTAATTATGAGTGGACTAATTCATTTGAGTCGTCTCGATCAAGTGTGTGCATTAGTTCGAGTTTTTTTTATATCTCCCGCGAGTGTGCGTCAAAATTGGTTTGCGCGAAAAGTCGAAACCCGTGATAGGTGGGCTAGATTATTTCCACCTTCATTACGCGAGCTTGGTCTTCCCTTGGCACGTGCAGTTTAATCGGTTTTAATTTGTGCGCACGATTCATTTTACGTATGCACAAATTATAAATTTAGTGAAAGAGAATTTGGGGTGCCTTTAGTATTTTCTCCCCACTCTCTAATTCCCTCTCCTATTAAAGGGAATTAAAGCCGGTTATCTTGCTAGAAGAAAAAAAACTGTTCGTGAACAAGAGGAAGCGAAAGTGAGCGGTTACTGCGCCTCTTAAGAAATTGTGATCTTCTTCATCTCTCGCTGTGGTTGCCGTCCTTTTTCCCCTAAAACAAGTGGCGAACTGCAGCTTTTCCTCCTGTGGCTTTTCTTTTCCTGTCCTTCTCGCCGTTTTGCTCTTGTCGTGAAAGGACGTCAGACCTGTTTCCTTCATCATTTTGGGAGAGCGTGAGGGCAAAGTGCCCGTTTTCCGTTTAACATTACTACTGCTTTGACTCCTGACAAAAATCAAGCAATATAATTTTGGGTCAAAGTCTCCACTGTTTGCATCAGAACTTTCCACTGTTTGGTTTTCCTTCAAGTTTCAAATCAAAGCCAATTTATGTCCTTTGATTCCTCAAGGGTTACGGACTTTATCAAAGCAAACACAAGTTCATTGTTAAGAATGTCGGCTACCATGCGACACGAGGCCGACTCCAAGAATGGTACGCAAATTTAATTTCATTTCCGCATTTAATTTTAACAGCGTACAATATTTATTTTATAAACTTCATTATCAACGTGATCGCATAAGTTCCTCAAGCGATTAATTTTTATTGTTGATTATACTCTACCGTAGGAATTAATTAATTATGTTCATGTCGATCCTGCTCGCATAAGTCACATCACATTGATCAATTTTGATACAATATTTCTGCACGTGTGAACTTATGCGCTTCGTTTAAATTTCCAACAGATACAGCAAAACCTGAATGCATAGATATTGTTTAGCATTTGTATCACAATAGTTGAGCTGAATGTCTAGAACGAATTTAGCACAAAACTAAATCTTTGTCCACAAACTTAGTTTAAACTAAAGAATGTAAACATGAATGAAGCGTGAAGCCTCTTCATTAGTCTCAACAACACTTCCGAAGTTCCGATTCCAACATTTGACAAAAATATATAAAAACATTCAGGAGAAACTAAAATATAAGTACCAAATAGCCTTACTCTTCAGGGCAGGAGGGGTCTGCATTTGCTATGGATCCCACAACAACTTCGATAGGAGGTAGAATAGTATGCAATCCACGAGCCATAACAGTCTTCGCCGTTCCACGCTTACCCGAAATGGCGATCCCACCAATATCATGATCAATGGCTCCAAGAAGTAAGACTGTTTTGATTGCATCCTATGCCACAAAGAAATCAAAACCAGAATCCAATTCCTAAGATTATTTGAAGTAGGCGCAGTTGGCTACTATTTATCTAGGAATTACATATTTATTGTTCATTGGTGTCTACTGGTGATATGTTACTGTTCCACGTATCACTCCTTTTGGAATTGATTTGATAAGGTGGATGGGATAATGATATGCATTAAAACAATGTCTAGTTAATTTAATCAAATTAAATCAAAAAAACCAAGTGCACCACATGCTTTAAATGTCAAACTACATTTGTGTGCAAGCTGATAATTTTATCTAAGGTATTTCTATTTATTTAATCCTTTTAAATACTAATCAACTGTCAGATACTATGGTATATAACAGTTACTATAATTATATGCATACTTAGGATCATATATACAAAATTAATTACCTATATACAAAGATAATCTCTATCCTGTTGGCAAAGGTTCAATATTTATGATCATATATATGTTTTTTTAACTGTTATACATGTGACATTTTTATAATTTTGTTGAATGACTTTTGTATGTGAGTTTTTCAATCTAACATCAATCCTCAACCCTTCTCATCCAAGCTAGAGACGGACAATGACAGATGGCTAATCCAACTTATATAATAAAATATTTAAATAGCAATTACTGGTATGATATGAAAATATTTTAAAGTGCTTGAGGTTTTCTCACCAACATTCTGCTTTATCAGGAATGAGTTTTGTAGACTGCTGCACCCAACCTCAACTATGGCACTAGAAAACTTGATGCTTTTGATGGGTCGAACCTGTCTTCTCCTACCCTTGGCTTGCCTCGAACCTGTCTTCTCCTACCCTTGGTTTGCCTCGACCCTATGCTCGATCATATAATCATGACGAACTTTACCAATCTCTAAGCTCAAGTTTGTCATGTCCCCCTTTGAATTTGCAAGACAGTGATAGCATGCATAAGCCATTGTCAAGCAAAAATTCATCTCTATTGGCCTCCCCACACTAGCATACCTACATTGCTGTTATGGTCCTCACCCCGTTGGGCGTTGGTTACCTATTATTAGGGTATTTTCTATATGAAATCAAATTGTATCGAGTCAGTGGATTAGGTGTTTTATTATTGTAGGGAGTCGAGTTTTATTATATTAGTACTTTTGTATTTTAATATTTTATGCGTCTTGATGTAATTACGGGGTTTCCACTGGGGGGTCCTATATAATATACCATTGTCATGTATTTGAAATCAATTAATAAATGAATGAACTTTTTTATCTCTCTAACTCCCTCTCTCTAAGCTCACTCCTCTAGGGTTTCCTCTCATCCTCTCCACAAGCTTCTTCTTCTAAACTTCTCCTCCTCTACCTCCATTCTAGGGTTTGTCCTTGTATCCCCAACCTCCAACGATCTCCCAACAAAACAAGCTCATAACATCTTGTTATCAAAGTCATCCTTCGTCGGCTCAACACTTCACTGCCATCTCCTCTTCCTTCAACGTCGTCAACATCGGCCGCTGTTTTCCCTGGACGACACTAGCCAGAGGATTTATTATTCTCTTCCCATCAACGACATAAGCCTCTGCAGCATTCCACGACACCAGAGGCCTCCTTCCTCTCCAGTTGCAAGCACCACGGCCAAGTTTCATCTCAGATTCCTCGACAACACCACCGCAGCAAAACAGTCGGAGACCCGGAATGACGTGACATCGTATGCGACACCCGGCGGGTTGTCGAACATCGTCGTTGAGAGATCCCCTCCGAGCGATCGATCTGCCTGCGCCATCTTCTCATTCGAGCGGCCCGCGCCATTCTCAAATAATCGCGGAACGATGCTCCCAGTCATCGTCGCATGCAAGCCGGAAGATAGCCCCGCTTCTCCTCCTCTCGTCGACCTCAGCGTACCTCGACGACAGTCATCCTCCCACCAGCACGCCTCCTCACTTTCGCGTGTCAAACTCCCTCGTGCAGCCAACCTCACCTATCCTCAGCGCCCCCGCCCTCTGCTTCTTGCACTGCGCCTTTTCATTGAGCCACCCGCCGCAGTATCAAGCCCCATCACGTCCAAGCCGCGTGTGCACCCATCTTCATCAAGCCATAGATTTCATCGGGTACTCTTGTCTTCACTTTTTTTAATTGAAATTATTTGTAAAATCCATCCCAAGTGTAACACCCCTTCCCAGTATTACAGAAATCAGCCATCCGGCCGGGTCAGCGATATAAAGAAAATTAGGACACAGTATTAAAACTAGTAGCAGCAGGTAATAAAAGTCCAAACTAAACAGATTTAATACTTACAGCGGAAGTAAAAAAAATAAACTAAGGTTAACCACATACCTGATGTTTGGATTCACAGAGCCACTAAACAAGAATGAAATTGTAATAACTGAAAATCTGAACTATCATAATAAGTTTGATACAAGATATATAAAATACTAATGAGATACACTGTCCACAACTACAAGTACATGCTGAAATGGAGTAAACTGAATGGTGAAAGTACTACAAACTGACACCACCATGACGCTCATCCTAGACGTAGTTTCCCACCTTGATCACCTGAAAAACATTGTCCACAAAGGGTCAGAGTAAAGAAAAACAATTCCCCTTAGTGACACTAAAACAGATTTACATATGAATGCATGCATGTCTTTAAAACTAGTCCCGTGCACTGAAAAGAACATTTTATGTTATATGTTATGCATGTTTTTCATATACTTCTTGTTGAACACACTATAGTTCTATATTCATGACTTTTCGTTCATTTACCCAAGTCCTGACGTTCACTAACTAGTGTACTGTCTCACGTGAAGTTTGTACTTGAGTTCTAGGTGTATTCTAGCCTACACGTTTACTGGAAAGGCTCTAGGCAGAGTAGCTCCTAACGCGCAAAATCTGAAACTGACGACCCGAGACCATCTGATGAACTCAATTGTTCTAGTGTCGCGCGGACACGGTCTCGAATCTACTAATTGTCTCAAGGGGAGTCAACCCCCAAGACTCTGAAGCTCATAGGATACCATATGCCCTATGAGAATGGTAGTGCGCCTCTACCAAGCACGAAAAGACTGGTGTGCTACTGACATTTTTGGTCTGACGCTACTCTGCATGGGATATCTTTTCTGGTGTACTACTGAGCGACCCTTGACTTTCTTGTAGTCAACTTGAAGGTATCTTCGCACCCTTGATTGGACAACCTCCAAACTTACGTACACGTGTGAAGTTTCGTACTTAACTCATTGTTCATGGCTTTACTAACGTGGTTATGGAAGAAGGCGTTATCATACGCGTTTCCACAATTATTTTCCTACTGCCACACTTTTTTATGCATGGTTATGATGCTTGTACGAAACCTACTCATGCGTATAAAATATAATTACTTGATATGTCTAACTAAAAGAAATTAGGATTTCCTTACAGGGGTGTTGTGACGCTCGTATACTTGGCGCGGCGACATTTTCTCTTCCAAAAGCAAATCCTACTGTTGGGGACCCTCAGAAAGTTGCCCCGACCCCACCAAAGTCCTGCAATTTCAAAGCAGTCCTAATTATCGCATTTTCCCCTTAGGGTTAACCTTTTGAAAAAAAAAATTTAAAATGCTGGAGTCGTCCAAAATTAATGGCTAACATAGCGTACTACCTTCACGTGGGAGGGATTGAAACTTCCAATGCGCCCAACTCCAATTTCGCGGTGGAAACCGTGCTCCAAAACCTAATTAGGGCACAACGACGAAAACATAGGTTATACTAACTCCGAAATCGAAGGATTTCCGCGAGAAAATGGAGAAAAGGAAGGAATAAACTCACCGAAGCCGAAAAATTCCAAGTTCCACCGGTTATGGTTGAATCCGACATTTCCACGGCCAAGAAAGGAAAAGGAATGTCCACCGGCGCTCGTAGAGGAGGGAGGAGTGGTCGGAGAGGAGTTCCGGTGGAGAAATAGCCGCCGGCTAGGGTAGCGGGATGCGCCGGCTTCTATCGCAGCGGGAGACGGAAAAGTCGCGGGTCTACTTGCGGAAAGGGGCGTCGGGCGGCTTGCGGTTTCTAAATCCCGTGAGAAGAAAGAGATTGCGGGATTTTAATACTTGCGGTTTTGATAACCGTAAGAATAGAGGGGGGATTGAAACCAGCTATTGGCACCCCAAAATAGAAATTCTCATTTACTCCCATTCAACACACATTAATTTGTCGCGCCTTCGTCACTAACATAAAATGTGTTACACTATCATTATGACTAGCACACTTTTCCAATTAACGGACGCGAAATATACGTATAATATCATTGTACCTTGACGACGCGCTGCCTCGATCAAAATCCGTCGCGACTTGCCCCTACAAATTTTAAATAATTTCGCGTCAGATTTATGGATGTTACAAATCTCCCCTCCTAACAAAAAATTTTGTCCTCGAAAATTGCAACCATACCTGAATCGAAGAGAAAAGAATAGTCTGCATTGCTCTTAAGTTCATCCTCACGCTCCCAAGTATACTCTGGTCTGCCACAGTTCATCCAAAATACTTTGACCATGCGAATCTCTCTATTTCTGAGCTTCTGTATCCTTGAATCCACTATTCTGACTGGTCTAACCCCAATACTAAGATCTGTCTCAATTGGTGTTTCCTCGGTACTGATGATCTGACTGGAATCTCTGACTGCTCTCCTCAGATAGGAGACGTGGAATACATCATGTACACCACTCATTTCCTCAGTTAAAGCCAATCTGTAAGCAACCTCACCAATTCTTTCCAGCACCTCAAAAGGACCAACGAATCTGGGGCTCAGCTTTTTCATCCGCTTTATTCTAGAAACTCCTCTGACTGGTCTGACCTTCAGATAAACGTAGTCTCCAACACTGAACTCTACTGACCTGTGCTTCTGATCATGATACTTGGCCTGGCGATCCTGAGTTGTCTTCATACGCTCCTGAATAAGTTTGATCCTATCAGTGGTCTTATCAATCCATGACTCCCTGATTGTGGACCTCTCTTCATTTTCAGCCCAGCATAACGGTGTCCGACAACGTCTGCCATAGAGGGCCTCGAACGGTGTCATCACAATACTTGTCTGAAAACTGTTGTTGTATGAGAACTCCACTAGTGTGACATATTTCTCTCACTTTCCTCCAAAGTCCAAAATGCACATCCGCAGCAGATCCTCCAAAGTCCTATTTGTGCGCTCAGTCTGTCCATCTGTCTGGGGATGGAAAGCGGTGCTGAAATGTAACCTGCTACCCAACCGCTCCTGTACGTAACGCCACTCCCTGGAGGTAAACCTGTCATCTCGGTCTGAAACAATAGTCTTGGGAACACCGTGAAGTCGAACTATCTCGTCCACATATAACTGAGCTAATCTGGGACCCTGATATATCTTCTTAAGAGGAATAAAATAAGCGACCTTAGAAAGCCGATCAACTATAACACATAAGTAGTCATTCCCACTCTGTGATCTCGGCAGACCATGAATGAAATCCATGGATATATCTTCGAATGTCCACTCAGGAATGGGAAGTGGCTGCAACTTGCCTCCAGGCCTTTGGCACTCGGCCTTAACCAACTTGCACGTCTCGCACTTCCCTACATAAACTGCAACATCACTCTTCAAGCCTGGCCACCAGACTAACTTCTTGAGATCTGCATACATCTTCGTGCTACCCGGATGTATAGAATATCTGGAATTGTGTGCCTCAAATAAAATATCCTCGCGAAGATGACTAACATCGGGGATACACACCCTGCCATCAAACAACAATAAATCATCCTGAATAGTGAATCCCTCCTTCTGACCTGTCTGCACTGAGCTCCAAATCTCTGCCATCTTTGGATCCAACGGTAGAGCTGTCCTGATTCTATCCTTGATATCACAGGTAATCTCCATCCAACTCAAACTTGCAGAACCAAAACTACTGCGTGGCACAACGGTAATATCCAGTCTCTCCAGCTCTCGCACTAACTCCTCCTGCTGAGTGAGGAGAAAGAAACATGAACCTCTACGGCTAAGGGCATCAGCTACAACGTTCGCCTTTCCTGGATGGTACTGAATGTCTACGTCGTAGTCTGATAGAAACTCTAACCATCTGCGCTGCCTCAAATTGAGCTCTCGCTGATCAAAGATATACTTGAGGCTCTTATGATCAGTGAAGATCTCACAACGCACTCCATAGAGATAGTGCCTCCAAATCTTTAGGGCATGTATGACTGCTGCAAGCTCCAAGTCATGCACTGGATAGTTCCTCTCATGAACCTTTAATTGTCTCGAGGCATAGGCTACGACCTTTCCATGCTGCATGAGAACACATCCCAAACCCTGACCTGATGCATCGTTGTAGATCTGAAACCCGTCAGGCCCTGAAGGTAAACTCAAAATCGATGTGGTCATCAACCTGCCCTTCAAGTCCTCAAACGCCAACTCACACTCCACCGTCCAATCCAAACCCTTACCCTTCCTAGTGAGAGAAGTCAGTGGTAAGGCTATCTTTGAAAAATCTCTGATGAATCTCCTGTAGTAGCCAGCAAGACCCAAAAAGCTGCGAACCTCTGAAATGGTCGTCGGTCTTGGCCAACCCTTAATGGCCTCTATCTTCTTCGGATCAACACTAACCCCTTTCTGACTGATGATGTGGCCTAAGAATGCAATCTCTGAAAGAAAAAACTCACACTTTGAAAACTTGGCAAACAACTGATTCTTCCTGAGTGTGCTCAAAACAATTCTGAGGTGTGCTGCATGATCTTCTGCACTCTTACAGAACACCAAGATGTCATTTATAAAGACGATGACAAAACGATCCAAGTACTCCCGAAATACCCTGTTCATCAGGTCCATAAATACTGAAGGGTCATTGGTCAGCCCGAACGGCATGACCACGAACTCAAAGTGTCCATATCTGGTGCTGAAAGCCGTCTTCTGAATATCCAAGTCACGAATCTTTAACTGGTGATAGCCTGACCTCAGATCTAACTTGGAGAAAGTGTTCGATCCCACCAACTGGTCAAACAAATCATCAATCCTGGGAATCGGGTATTTATTCTTTACTGTCAGCTTGTTCAACTCACGGTAGTCTATGCACAGTCTCAGACTACCATCCTTCTTCTTCACAAAAAAGCACTGGAGCACTCCATGGTGAAGTACTGGGGCGTATAAAACCCAAATCAAGCAACTTCTGCAACTGACTCTTCAACTCTGCTAGTTCCCTTGGAGTCATCCGATAGGGAGATTTGGCTACCGGTGTAGCCCCAGGCTGCAAGTCTATCGGGAACTCAATCTCTCTATCTGGAGGGGCACCAGGGAGCTCTTCCGGGAAAACATCGGGGAACTCCTGCACCACTGGTACCTCTGACAAGTCAGCCTTAGTCTCTGCATTCATCAGTACTACGAAGGTTTCACAACCCTTACTGATGCACATTCTCGCTTGGACTGCAGATATAATCATTTTCACTACTCCCTTCAAGCCCTGAAAAGAAAATGAAGTCTGATTGGGGCCATCAAACTGTATCTGCTTCGCTCTACAGTCAATCCTGGCGTTGACTGCCGAAAGCCAGTCCATTCCAAAAATCAGATCGAATCCTGCAATAGGTAGCTGCAAAGCTTCCACAACAATTTCGGTGTCACCAAACTGCACTGGTACCCTGCACCTATCTCTGGTCTGCAGAAGGGATCCATTCGGCATCATAACATCCAGAGCTACAGTTTCTGAGAAGACTTCTAAATTCAACTTACGCACTAGAGATTCTGCGATAAACGAGTGCGAGGCACCCGTATCAAACAGAATCTTAGAGTGTAAATTACGAATCATAAGGATGCATACATGAATGATTTTCAAAAATAAAAAGAGTGTCACTACGGAGGATTAAATAAACTTATCAGGAAAAGTAAACACTTACCTGTCACTACATCCTCCTGCTCCTTAGCCTCCTGCTGACCAAGCCCATAAGCTCTGGGCTGCACCAAAACTCGACCCTGCTGTGGTCTTCCATCAGTAATCATCAACGCTTTGCCCTTGTCTGCTCTGCTAGGGCCACCAATCTCATACTTCGACTGCAGGAGCAAAATACATTTGTCCTCTACCGAAAATTTATAAATGTACAAAATACAACAAGGTTGATTACCTGATTCGAGCCACCTTCCTGACGGAAACGAGCAATGTGTCCTGGTTGACGGCACTTGTAACACACGTCTGCGCCGGCCAAACACTCTCCTGGATGGTGACGCTGACACTTGGGACAAAGGGGGTAGTCCCTGCTCCTGTCACCAGATTGACCATTCTTCCTCGTATCAGGCTTCTGCTTCTTGTTCCAGTTCTTCCCCTGGTCATTCCGCTCTGCTGTGACTGATGCGAATCCTGAGATCGCTTCGCACGAAAATTACTTCGCTTTTGAACCTTCTGCTGGTCAGCCTCCAGCATGCGAGTCGTATCCACTAAGCTCCTGTAATCAGCGTTGAACATCGTCATTAGCGGCTGCCTCAACGAGTCACGTAAACCATCCACAAAACGGCTGCACTTCTCAGTCTGGTCTCCCTGCATCACGCCCGCATATCGAGCCAGATGGGTAAGCTCTCGCTCGTACTCAGCAACAGTCTTGTCCCCCTGGAAAAGCCTAAGATATCTCTCCTGTAGACCTCGTCGTGTGGAGGGAGGCACGAACCAACTCGCAAGGGCTCTAGAAAATTCGCCCCACGTAAACATGTCTGGCGTACGACCTGCCCAAAAACATGGTCATATTATTTAAAAAGAACGTATCACTTCCAAAAGATAAAAGAAATTTCATAACCATATACCTGCGGGGTCATCTGCCCGGTACTTGTCACACCAGACCTTTGTCTCACCTCGGAGGTGGAAAACTGCCAGAGGAACCTTCTTGTTCTCTGGGCACTCCAAAACATCCAGCAGGTCTCTGGTGTTTGTCACCCAATCATCTGTGTCCATCGTGGTCTCGTCCCCACTGTAGTTTGAAGGCTGAAGTTCTCTAAAGTTCCTCAAGTAACGCTCCAGGGTCATCTCCACAGGTGCTGGGGCAGGAGCTGGTGCATGGGCTGGTACTTGTACTGGAACTGGAAACTCTGCAGTCAATCCTCTCTGAAACTCCATCAAGGCAACAGTAACCGCCTTGGCAATCTGAGACGCTATGTCAGTACCCTCTGTAGCTGCTGGAACTGGTGGTACCTGCGGCACGGCAGCATCTCCCATAGTCGCGTTAGGAACAGGGTCCTGACGTGAAGATTCACCCGTTCACTTACTCGAGTTGTCTGATAGAACATATAAAAGAAATCTGATTATTTATCAAGCATCTGCAAAATCTGGCTTCGTAACTTTATTTCGTACTCTTGCGAAAACTAAGCCTTGAACGCAACTTAAAATACTCTACTAACAAGAGTTTACTCTTACACAATCCTATGGCTCTGTGAAAACCTTCTAGGGTCCAGGGATCCTAAACCTGGCTCTGATACCAATTTGTAACACCCCTTCCCAGTATTACAGAAATCAGTCGTCCGGCCGGGTCAGCGATATAAAGAAAACTAGGAAACAGTATTAAAACTAGTAGCAGCAGGTAATAAAAGTCCAAACTAAACAGATTTAATACTTACAGCGGAAGTAAAAAAAATAAACTAAGGTTAACCACATACCTGATGTTTGGATTCACAGAGCCACTAAACAAGAATGGAATTGTAATAACTGAAAATCTGAACTATCATAATAAGTCTGATACAAGATATATAAAATATTAATGAGATACACTGTCCACAACTACAAGTACATGCTGAAATGGAGTAAACTGAATGGTAAAAGTACTACAAACTGACACCACCATGACGCTCATCCTAGACGTAGTTTCCCACCTTGATCACCTGAAAAACATTGCCCACGAAGGGTCAGAGTAAAGAAAAACAATTCCCCTTAGTGACACTAAAACAGATTTACATATGAATGCATGCATGTCTTTAAAACTAGTCCCGTGCACTGAAAAGAACATTTTATGTTATATGTTATGCATGTTTTTCCTATACTTCCTGTTGAACACATTATAGTTCTATATTCATGACTTTCCGTTCATTTACCCAAGTCCTGACGTTCACTAACTAGTGTACTGTCTCACGTGAAGTTTGTACTTGAGTTCTAGGTGTCTTCTAGTCTACACGTTTACTGGAAAGGCTCTAGGCAGAGTAGCTCCTAACGCGCAAAATCTGAAACTGACGACCCGAGAACATCTGACGAACTCAATTGTTCTAGTGTCGCGCGGACACGGTCTCGAATCTACTAATTGTCTCAAGGGGAGTCAACCCCCAAGACTCTGAAGCTCATAGGATACCATATACCCTATGAGGATGGTAGTGCGCTTCTACCAAGCACAAAAGACTGGTGTGCTACTGACCTTTTTGGTCTGACGCTACTCTGCATGGGATATCTTTTCTGGTGTACTACTGAGCGACCCTTGACTTTCTCGTAGTCAACTTGAAGGGATCTTCGCACCCTTGATTGGACAACCTCCAAACTTACGTACACGTGTGAAGTTTCGTACTTAACTCACTGTTCATGGCTTTACTAACGTGGTTATGGAAGAAGGCGTTATCATACGCGTTTCCACAATTATTTTCCTACTGCCACACTTTTATATGCATGGTTATGATGCTTGTACGAAACCTACTCATGCGTATAAAATATAATTACTTGATATGTCTAACTAAAAGAAATTAGAATTTCCTTACAGGGGTGCTGCGACGCTCGTATACTCGGCGCGGCAACATTTTCTCTTCCAAAAGCAAATCCTACTGTTGGGGACCCTCAGAAAGTTGCCCCGACCCCACCAAAGTCCTGTAATTTCAAAGCAGTCATAATTATCGCATTTTCCCCTTAGGGTTAACCTTTTGAAAAAAAAAAATTTAAATGCTGGAGTCGTCCAAAATTAATGGCTAACATAGCGTACTACCTTCACGTGGGAGGGATTGAAGCTTCCAATGCACCCAACTCCAATTTCGCGGTGGAAACCGTGCTCCAAAACCTAATTAGGGCACAAGGAAGAAAACTTAGGTTATACTAACTTCGAAATCGAAGGATTTCCGTGAGGAAATGGAGAAAAGGAAGGAATAAACTCATCGAAACCGAAAAATTCCAAGTTCCACCGGTTAGGATTGAATCCGACACTTCCACGGCCAAGGAAAAGGAATGTCCACCGGCGCTCGTAGAGGAGGGAGGAGTGGTCGGAGAGGAGTTCCGGTGGAGAAATAGCCGCCGGCTAGGGTAGCGGGATGCGCCGGCTTCGATCGCAGCGGGAGACGGAAAAGTCGCGGGTCTGCTTGCGGAAAGGGGCGTCGGGCGGCTTGCGGTTTCTAAATCCCGTGAGAAGAAAGAGATTGCGGGATTTTAATACTTGCGGTTTTGATAACCGTAAGAATAGAGAGGGGGATTGAAACCAGCTATTGGCACCCCAAAATAGAAATTCTCATTTACTCCTATTCAACACACATTAATTTGTCGCGCCTTCGTCACTAACATAAAATGTGTTACACTATCATTATGACTAGCACACTTTTCCAATTAACGGACGCGAAATATACGTATAATATCATTGTACCTTGACGACGCGCTGTCTCGATCAAAATCCGTCGCGACTTGCCCCTACAAATTTTAAATAATTTCGCGTCAGATTTATGGATGTTACACCAAGTCCCCTCCCGCACACCACCTCTCTCCATGTCATCTTATTTCCCATGTCTGGTGCTCCTCCTATTTTTACTTAATTGTTTAAGAAATTATCATCTTGAATTAAATAATTAATAAATTAATTTGTATGTTTAAACTTTGTGCCGCGGATTAAGTCGCCCTTTGTTCGACGTTGTGGAAGATGTTGAAGTCATTTCAAGCTTCCACCTCTTGCCTCAACACTACACTTGACAAATTAGTGATTTTGGGACACTTTGGCATTTTGCCTCTCCCGGTATCAGAACCCTCCCATCCTGCGCATGTTGCCGCCGCTGCCGCCCCAACTTGCCCGCCGACGAGACTGCCAATTATGTCAATTGTCTCTCCACAGCTCGCCGATGTTCTTCACGCTCCACCAGCACCTCCGGTGAGTTCTGCTCCGCGGTTTTCCTCAGCCGCCTCCCCGTCCCAACACCTCCTGAGGTCGCTTCGACCGCCGACCGTTCTACCGCCTGCACCACCGACCCCTGCCTTCTCGGTCTCTCCAGCTACATCGACTTTTGCTCTGTCGGCCGCCACTACGCTATTTTTCACTTTGTCACTTTTGACCACACCACTATCTCTGTTGCCGACCACCACTATATCAGCCCCTTTGGCGGCATTGTCGTTGCTGCTTCGCACCACACCGTCATCCCCGTCGGACCCTGTCGACGATGGTTTCTCTGACCACCCTTCAGCCGTTGTTCGCCGCCGCATCACCAATCTCGCTGAACCCCTTCCTTTTGTTGGTTGTTGTTCCTTCGGTTTCCCTGCTACTCTGGTGTAACGCCCCCGAATTTTCGGCAATTATTTAAGTCCTCGTTGGCGTTACGTTGGCGCATTCCCGGCTCGTGCCGTTGTTAGAGTACCTCGTTAGGTGTTCTTAGAGGTTTTAGCCTGCTGTATGGTTTCCCCAGCTAGCCGGTGTCTGTTTTGGAGGCCCGGCTGAGCCTCTTAGGGAATCCCTATACTTTGGCTTCGGGCGAGGTTTGCCCAAGTGTGTGGTCGTCGGAGGTTGTGTCCGACTTCGCCGATGTTTTCGTAGCCCGAGTGTTTAGCTACGGTGCGGATTTGGTCGGAATCCGAGAACGTTAGTTTTCGCGCCTTTTCAACGGTCGCTAGTTAGCGAGCCGTCATTTATGTGAGCGTATTTGCATGTTTACGTATTTAGGGCATAACGAGCGATTTGGACGTGCCGTTGCGTAATTGCACGTGCACGTGCTTGCAAGGTTTGTAAGTAGTACGTGCGCGTGCGTGTGCTTGCGTCCGGGGTAGAAAATTTGTGTGCACAAATGCATGTAAATAGACGTGTACATGTATTTTAGTGCTTGTAGCTAGTGTGGTTAGCGGTTGTGTTAGTGTGTATGTATAAGTATATTTATATGTATATGTATGAGTGTTAGTGTGTGTGTATATAAATATAGGTGTAAATTTAAATAAGTGTATATGTAAATATATATATATATAAATATATATATATATATATATATATATATATATATATATTATCAGTTAGGTCATCTTTCCCCCAACCCGACGGCGATTTGCAGAAACCGAGCGGAAGAACAGGCGGAAGCCCGGGGCTGCTCCGACCGCCGATTCGCCGCCCAGATCCGCTCAAAATCGTGGTTTGAGGCCGGATCCGTGCTCCTCTAGTCGTGACCGTCGTTCCGAGGTAGTTTTTTTTGGATTCCACCATCGTTTTTTTTTTCTTCGATCGGGTGCCGAGGGTGCTGGTTCGTTCATGCTTTGATGGAGTTTTTCTTCCCAGGTTTTCCCCTTCGATTGTTGCTCGTGGCCGGCAGTTTGGAAGTGAGTCTTGGCCGAATTTTCTTCTTGTTGTTGTTCCTCAAGGACAAACCAAGGCAAGTGCATCTTTTGCCCTTGTCAAAGCTTTTGCAATTTAGTTTCCTTGATTTTTTTTTGATTTCAGATCTACTCACCTAAGTATTATTTTTTTTCTTCCCCTTGCTCACCCGAAATTTTTGGGGGCTAACCATCGTTGCTTTAGGTCGCGGTTTCATGATTCGGGTGTTAGAACGGATTTTGTACTAAATGAATTACTAGTTTAAATGTTGGATTTTGAGGACCTTGAGTCGTGCCCGGATTCCGTTAGGGGGTTGTACTTTGGTTTTGTTCAAAATCGTTTGATTGCTAAGGTAGCGGTCGAATTAAATCAATAGGCTGTTGTTCATTCCTTAGTGTTGATCAGAACGTGTTCAATAATCGGTGTTAGAACGTGTCCAAAAGTTGGAGGTTATGGTTGCTTCAACTTGCTCGTTTATTCAATAATTTCGGTCGTGCTCACTTGCTAAAACAATATTGTCTGTTTCCAATTAAGCTATAGCTCGTGGTTCCCTTTCATGGATGAGAACCAAGACTAGCCCGTTTCATTATGAAGTTAATTGCTTGCGTTAGCGTCAAAATTAATCATCGTTGTTAGTATCAAATTAATCGCGTGTGGATAGGTACCAAATTAATTATGTACGTCTTCGTATCAAATTAACTAGGCTTGTTCGGTGTCTAACCTATTCCCTTTATTATGGTGATCAATTATTGGTGCATGTTTAGCAGAATGTCGAACTACTTGCATAATTATAGTGTCGCTCTGTTTTCAACTTATTTATGTCAAGTCACTGATCGGGGCAACTCGACGTTTGGCCGTCGGTTTGTACTTAGGGTTCTTAGATGATGTGCTCTAGTGGGGATAGGGTTGTGGTGATTTCTTGGTGGTTCATGGAACTACCAGTGAGGGTTTTTTTTTTGAGTTACTTAGTGCTGGAGCAGGATGTGATTTTGAGGTGGGTCGGACCGATGCCGCCACCCGTGTTTTACTTTTGTCTGAATAAGACAATGTGAGCTGTTTGGTTGAGTTGGACCGATGCCACCACCACAGCACCTTGAGATGTTTAGGCCTGTGAGACGTGGTTGGACCGTTGCCACCAGTCTAGGCCCTTATTTCCGTTTTTGTCCATCTCCAGTACTAGGTGGCTCTTCCTGCTCTAGTTTTATACTTGAATTTATTTGTTATTTTTGCTAATCCTTCCTGCAGAAATGTGAGAGGCTTGACCTCACCCGTGCACTTGGTGCACCCCCTTTTTACTCACTCATGGCGAGTATTTTTCCTGCACTCGTTTATTTGGCTCTTACCTGTTCCACTTCTTTCTTATGCTATTGTTCCATTTTCATATTTATATATTGCTTTGCTGAGGCGTTCTTTTCTTTGAATGCCTCAGGTTCAGGTTTATAGCCGACTGAGCGGCTAGGGTTCTTCTGGAGTTTGCTAGTGCTGTAGCTGCTGCTGAGTTTCTTTTCCTCACTCCTGGGAGGTAGTTCTTTAGACTTGTAGTACAGATATACCTACTCACCAGTGGGTTCGTGTCAGTTGTTGGCGCCCACTGGTGGTTTCTCTTTTAGAAGCTTTGTACCTTGCTTATACTGCTATATTTCCTGTTTTGGAGTTTATTCAACTTGCTTCTGGGATGATTTATGTTAGGTTGCTAGTTATTTTAAAAACCTATAAAAGAAAATAACTATTATATCAAAAATATAGGCATCATGTTTTCCTTTCTAAAGAGCTTAATCACTATTTTCAAACCGCGTAAAAAAAAGGGTATTTCCTATATATGATATATAAATTAAATCTAGGGTTTTGCATAGCCTTAGGCGTCCCCTGGGGACGCTTAAGCATTCTCTTAGGGTGTTAAAAAGAAAATGAATAAAGTAGTTTCCGCTACGTACAAGTATACTTTTGAAAGGTGGACTAGTTGATCCACAAAGCCGAGGGATACGGCCTCTAAAATATAATGGGTTTTCTCATCATTAAAGTTTTGAACTTTTAGTCTTAGCAGTTAGTGGTTGTCTGAGCGTCGACAGTTATCCCCTGTCTGACGTGGCATCACAACGCGCGTTTTCTTCTACTCTGATACTCCTTAAATTGCGGAGAAAATGCGGGTTGTGACAGTTGGTATCAGAGGGAGGTTGCTTGACAAATTTGTCGGGCAACCTTTCCTTGTGAGTA
Source organism: Platanthera guangdongensis (assembly GCA_039583875.1). Taxonomy (NCBI): domain Eukaryota; kingdom Viridiplantae; phylum Streptophyta; class Magnoliopsida; order Asparagales; family Orchidaceae; genus Platanthera; species Platanthera guangdongensis. The sequence continues at coordinate 36,887,491 of CM077157.1, read as the reverse complement.
TTAGAAGTTTAGCATCATGTCATACACACACCGATATGTCATCGGCACGTCTTGGCTGAAGCACGAACACTACACTCATAGCATAACATGAAGTATACGGGGCATATTATGTAGTATGGGATGCATAATATGTGTTCGTATATGGATCCACCATAGGAGGCAACATGTGAGGGTTATGTAGTATGGGATGCATAACCTCACCACATGAATGCGACTAGCACGTTTTCTTTTTCGTTGCATGAAAATGTTATGTAGTATGGGATGCATAACATTTTCATGTGTACGCCGCTCATAACATGCATTAGGGCCTTTTTAGAATGCATAGCACAATCATGCATAGCATAACATTGCATAAGCACAACGTGCCAAGCTAAAGACTTGCAGGATGACATATGTACACACATGGTTTTGAGTCAAAAAAGAGATTAAAAATTCATGCATGCTCGACTTAGGCACAAGAGTTAGTGTGATGGTGGTGAACCATCTTAGGTTAAGCATGACATTATTTCCCCTGTATAAATATATATATACATATATAAAAAAAACCCCAGAGCAAGTTGACAGTGAAAGCAAGTACTTATGTAGGTTTGTCTGTACCTGTTATTTTGTCCTAGTAGTTGAACTAGGTTCTGATGTTTGTTTGTTGATCTTTTTAGGATGGCGCCTAAGCGTAGAGTGGCAAGATCGACTCCCCAATCCGAGGGCGGGTCTTCTGGTACTCAAAGCGGTACAGTTATGGAAAGTCTGAGGCAGAGCAATGAGGCTCTATCGAGGCAGATGGTGGACGTTCAGTCTCAGATCCAGTCCATGTTGTCTGTGGTGGCAGGACTAGCCCCGAGAGCGCAGGACCCTGCTGCGGGTTTAGCTGTTCCCGCACCTCCTGCACCTCCAGCCCCTTTGGTGCCTCCAGTGGTGGTACCCCCGGAGATGGCTTTCATCACTCAGTTCCAGCGACTGCGTCCCCCTACCTACGATGGTAAGGCGGACTTCATGATATTGGATGACTGGTTGATCACCATAGAAGAGATGTTTCACTACTCAGGAGTGTCTGATGATCAGAAGGTGATGCTGGCCGCCTATCAGCTGAAGGGGTTAGCGAAGAGTTGGTGGATGAGGGACAAGGAGGGAATGGTAGGAGGAAGCACTTGGGCTTCCTTCAAGGAGATCTTGATGCGGAAATTTCTACCGTCAGTGGAGCGAGACAGGCTGATGAATGACTTCTTACATCTGAAGCAGAGGCAGCTCTCAGTCAGCGAGTATGAGATTGAGTTCAGCAAACTCAGTCGCTTTGCCCCTAGTTTGGTGAGCTCAGAGGAGGATAGAGCAAAGCGGTTCCTCGGTGGCCTGCGGAGCGAGGTACAGCAGCTAGCGGTGGCTCATGGAGCGGTGAGTTATGTTGGGGCAGTGGAGGCCGCTTTGAAGGTAGAGGCCATCGAAAACGCAAAGCATAGAGGACAGCAGGCGAGGAATGAGAAGAGGAAAGCTGCTGAAGCAAAGAGTCCCCAAGTGCCCGGTGCTCCTTCGGGGAAGAGGAGCAAGGAGGTTTGCAGTTTTTGCGGCCGGTCGGGCCATCCTGCTGAGAGATGTTTCAAGAGGGTTGCGGCGCAGAAGGTGCATGTGCATGCTATACAGGATGCTCCCAGACAGAATGCGGTGTGTACTTTGTGCAAGAAAGAGGGGCATGATGTTGCCCGTTGCTGGTTGAAGGACAAGGTCTGCTATCAGTGCAGACAGAAAGGTCATACCAAGGCCCGATGCCCGCAGCTCCAGTCTCTGCACCGACCAGTTCCTCTTCAGGCGTTGCCACCGCCTCAGTCGATGGATAGAGGCAAAGGGAAGCTGAACGTGATATCTTCAGCGGAGGCTCAAACTTCGACGCAAGTCATTTCAGGTAAACCTTCTTGCTAGTCTTTTACTTTCATTGCATTTTAGTTTGGCTTTTGTTTTCTGTATTGACTGTGCAATTCCCCGTTGATATTTATATAGGGAGTTTTAAGGTAAAGAACCGCTGGGCGCGCGTTCTCTTTGACTCAGGTGCTACCCACTCCTTTGTGGCTAGGGCCTTTGTAGAGCGGTGCCAGCTGGTTCTTGATCGTGTCGGTGATGCCTTTTGCGTCAAATTTCCCTCGGGTGATTCCGTGATATCAGATCAGGGCATTCTGGATTGTCCTATTATGTTGGGGGATTTCCCAGCCAAGGCGGATCTGAAGGTTATAGACTTGGAAGATTTCGACGTCATCCTGGGTATGGATTGGTTGTCCAGATACGATGCAGTGATCCAGTGCAGGGGTAAGCGCTTGGATTTCAAGAAGGACAACGGTCAGCCTGGGAGTATCTATGGCGATCCGTGTCAGGCCTCTCCGGCGATTTCTGCGGTATGTGCTCAGAGGTTATTCAGTTCCGATTGTTTTGCTTGCTTAGTCTCGGTGCTGGGGACTGTTAGCAGTGTGCCGTTGTTGGATGAGATCCCTGTTGTCCGTGAGTTTTCTGATGTGTTCCCTAGCGACCTTCCCGGTCTTCCCCCTGCCAGGGATGTCGAGTTCGTGATTGACTTGGAGTCGGGTACGCGTCCTATTGCTAAGGCGCCGTACCGGATGGCCCCGCGAGAGCTGGAGGAGCTGCGTACCCAGTTGGATGAGTTATTGGAGAAGGGTTTCATAAGGCAGAGCTCGTCGCCCTGGGGTGCACCCGTTCTTTTTGTGAAGAAGAAAGATGGTTCGATGCGCCTTTGCATCGACTATAGGGAGTTGAACAAAGTCACCATCAAGAACAGGTACCCCCTGCCCAGAATCGACGACTTATTCGATCAGTTGCGTGGCAGTTCTGTGTTCTCCAAGATTGACCTTCGATCAGGATATCATCAGCTCAGAATCCGGGAGTCAGACATTCCACGGACGGCGTTTCGATCGAGGCATGGACATTTCGAATTTTTAGTTATGTCTTTTGGGTTGACCAACGCGCCGTCAGCATTCATGGACATGATGAACCGGGTGTTCAAATATTTTCTGGACAAGTTTGTGGTCGTATTCATAGACGACGTTCTGATTTACTCGCGGAATGCTGCGGAGCATGATCAGCACTTGCGGTTGGTGTTATCTGCCTTGAGAGATCATCAGTTGTACGCCAAGTTGAGCAAATGTGAGTTCTGGTTGCCTCAGGTGTCCTTCCTAGGTCATGTGGTGAACAAAGATGGCATTTCAGTGGACCCGGTGAAGATTTCTGCAGTGATGGATTGGCATAGGCCGAGCACACCCAAGGAGATTAGGAGCTTCTTGGGGTTGGCCGGCTATTATAGAAGGTTTGTTGAGGGCTTTTCTACCTTGGCAGCGCCCTTGACTAAGTTGACGCAGAAGCATGCAGCGTTCATCTGGAGCGAGCAGTGCGAGGAGGCCTTTCTGGAGCTAAAGAGGAGATTGTGCACTGCTCATGTCTTGACATTGCCTACGGAGGGCAAGGACTATGATGTTTATGTGGATGCCTCGCATGTTGGGCTCGGAGGCGTGTTGATGCAAGAGGGGAAGGTGATCGCGTATGGGTCGCGGCAGTTGAAGACTCACGAGCGGAATTATCCTACGCATGACCTCGAGTTCGCGGCGGTGATTTTTGCGTTGAAGTTGTGGAGGCATCTACTCTATGGGGCTCAGTGCAAGATTTTCACAGATCATAAGAGTCTGAAGTACGTGTTTACTCAGAAGGAGCTGAATCTGCGCCAGCGGCGGTGGCTGGAGTTCGTGGCCGATTATGACGTGGAGATCCAGTACCATCCAGGCAAGGCCAACGTGGTGGCCGACGCCCTGAGCCGCAAGACAGGGAAGATCTTCAACCTCACGGCGGACCGTTTAGTGGAAGAGTTCTTGTTGATGGACATCTCTGTGGGAGGCTGTGATTTGCAAAGCAGTTTGGCAGTGGCAGAGCCATCTTGGATTTCGCTCACCAGGTTGCACCAGAAGGATGATCCAGATTTGTTACACCTGTACCTCAGGGCTGAGAGAGGGGAGTTGCCGGATTTCTCCATCGACGATTCGGGTACCTTGAAGTACCGCGGCAGGTTTTGCATCCCCGCGGTTGGAGACATCAGGAGCACGGTATGCAAAGAGGCTCATGGATCCAGCGTTGCCTACCACCCGGGATCCACGAAGATGTATCATGATTTGAAGCAGATCGCCTGGTGGCAAGGTATGAAAGTGGATATAGCTCGGTATGTTTCAGAATGTTACACTTGCAAGCGGGTGAAGGCCGATCATGGGAGGCCTGGTGGAAAGCTGACTTCTTTGGAAATCCCGACTTGGAAGTGGGAAAGTATCTCTATGGACTTCATCACGGGCTTACCAAGATCTCCAAGAGGCTTTGATTCAGTTTGGGTGATCGTGGACCGATTGACGAAGTGTGCGCACTTCGTACCTTATAAGATCGACTACCCGATGAAGAAGATAGCAGAGCTGTATTTGAGTGAGGTCATCTGATTGCATGGAGTTCCCGTGAGCATCATTTCAGACCGAGACTCCAGATTTACTTCCCGCTTCTGGAAGAGTTTGCAGGAGGGTTTGGGCACAGACTTGAGATATTCTACCGCTTACCACCCTCAGACAAATGGGCAGACCGAGCGGGTGAACCGGATTGTGGAGGATATGATCAGGTGCTACGTTCTAGATCACGGTGGAGCATGGGATGAGCGTTTGCGGCTCATGGAGTTTGCCTACAATAACAGTTACCAAGAGAGCTTGCAAATGGCTCCCTTTGAGGCATTGTATGGGAGGCGCTGCAGAACTCCGTTGTTTTGGACTGAGGCCGGTGAGAGGCCGTTGTTGGGACCTGATGCTTTAGAGGAAATGGAGGTTGCTGTGAAACTCATTCGGGAAAAGCTTCGGTTAGCTCAGGAAAGGTATGAGAAAAACGCCAACCGGCGTAGGTCTGATTTGGAATTTTCGGTAGAGGATTTGGTTTTCTTGAAGGTGTCTCCGATGGTTGGAGTGAAGAGGTTCGGCAAGAACCGTAAGCTGGATCCGAGGTATGTGGGCCCATTCAGAATTTTGGAGCGTATTGGTGTGGCAGCTTATAGGTTGGATCTACCCGCCAACTTCCCTGGCGTGCATAATGTCTTTCACGTGAGCCAGCTGCGAAAGTGTGTGCGGAGCAGAGGGCAAGTCTTGGATGTCGTGCCCCAGTTGGAGCCCAACCTCTCGTATGTTGAGGTGCCGGTCCGCATCTTGGATACTCAGGACCGGGTGCTGCGGTCGAAGTCTATCCCGATGGTGAAGGTTCTTTGGAAGAATCAAGATTTGGAGAGCGCGACTTGGGAGCTAGAGTCGGCGATGAGGGAGGCTTACCCTCGCCTGTTCTCCTGATTTGTTGGGTACGTTTTATTTCTAGTAAATTTTATATTGTTACTTTCTTTTTAGTAGTAGTAGTGTACGTAAAGTTTCGGGACGAAACTTTCTTTTAGGGGGAGTGACTGTAACGCCCCCGAATTTTCGGCAATTATTTAAGTCCTCGTTGGCGTTACGTTTGCGCATTCCCGGCCCGTGCCGTTGTTAGAGTACCTCGTTAGGTGTTCTTAGAGGTTTTAGCCTGCTGTATGGTTTCCCCAGCTAGCCGGTGTCTGTTTTGGAGGCCCGGCTGAGCCTCTTAGGGAATCCCTATACTTTGGCTTCGGGCGAGGTTTGCCCAAGTGTGTGGTCGTCGGAGGTTGTGTCCGACTTCGCCGATGTTTTCGTAGCCCGAGTGTTTAGCTACGGTGCGGATTTGGTCGGAATCCGAGAACGTTAGTTTTCGCGCCTTTTCAACGGTCGCTAGTTAGCGAGCCGTCATTTATGTGAGCGTATTTGCATGTTTACGTATTTAGGGCATAACGAGCGATTTGGACGTGCCGTTGCGTAATTGCACGTGCACGTGCTTGCAAGGTTTGTAAGTAATACGTGCGCGTGCGTGTGCTTGCGTCCGGGGTAGAAAATTTGTGTGCACAAATGCATGTAAATAGACGTGTACATGTATTTTAGTGCTTGTAGCTAGTGTGGTTAGCGGTTGTGTTAGTGTGTATGTATAAGTATATTTATATGTATATGTATGAGTGTTAGTGTGTGTGTATATAAATATAGGTGTAAATTTAAATAAGTGTATATGTAAATATATATATATATATATATATATATATATAAATATATATATATATATATATATATATATATATATATTATATCAGTTAGGTCATCTTTCCCCCAACCCGACGGCGATTTGCAGAAACCGAGCGGAAGAACAGGCGGAAGCCCGGGGCTGCTCCGACCGCCGATTCGCCGCCCAGATCCGCTCAAAATCGTGGTTTGAGGCCGGATCCGTGCTCCTCTAGTCGTGACCGTCGTTCCGAGGTAGTTTTTTTTGGATTCCACCATCGTTTTTTTTTTCTTCGATCGGGTGCCGAGGGTGCTGGTTCGTTCATGCGTTGATGGAGTTTTTCTTCCCAGGTTTCCCCTTCGATTGTTGCTCGTGGCCGGCAGTTTGGAAGTGAGTCTTGGCCGAATTTTTCTTCTTGTTGTTGTTCCTCAAGGACAAACCAAGGCAAGTGCATCTTTTGCCCTTGTCAAAGCTTTGCAATTTAGTTTCCTTGATTTTTTTTTGATTTCAGATCTACTCACCTAAGTATTATTTTTTTTTCTTCCCCTTGCTCACCCGAAATTTTTGGGGGCTAACCATCGTTGCTTTAGGTCGCGGTTTCATGATTCGGGGTGTTAGAACGGATTTTGTACTAAATGAATTACTAGTTTAAATGTTGGATTTTGAGTCGCATTAATCATCGTTGTTAGTATCAAATTAATCGCGTGTGGATAGGTACCAAATTAATTATGTACGTCTTCGTATCAAATTAACTAGGCTTGTTTGGTGTCTAACCTATTCCCTTTATTATGCTGATCAATTATTGGTGCATGTTTAGCAGAATGTCGAACTACTTGCATAATTATAGTGTCGCTCTGTTTTCAACTTATTTATGTCAAGTCACTGATCGGGGCAACTCGACGTTTGGCCGTCGGTTTGTACTTAGGGTTCTTAGATGATGTGCTCTAGTGGGGATAGGGTTGTGGTGATTTCTTGGTGGTTCATGGAACTACCAGTGAGGGTTTTGTTTTGAGTTACTTAGTGTTGGAGCAGGATGTGATTTTGAGGTGGGTCGGACCGATGCCGCCACCCGTGTTTTACTTTTGTCTGAATAAGACAATGTGAGCTGTTTGGTTGAGTTGGACCGATGCCACCACCACAGCACCTTGAGATGTTTAGGCCTGTGAGACGTGGTTGGACCGTTGCCACCAGTCTAGGCCCTTATTTCCGTTTTTGTCCATCTCCAGTACTAGGTGGCTCTTCCTGCTCTAGCTTTATACTTGAATTTATTTGTTATTTTTGCTAATCCTTCCTGCAGAAATGTGAGAGGCTTGACCTCACCCGTGCACTTGGTGCACCCCCTTTTTACTCACTCATGGCGAGTACTTTTCCTGCACTCGTTTATTTGGCTCTTACCTGTTCCACTTCTTTCTTATGCTATTGTTCCATTTTCATATTTATATATTGCTTTGCTGAGGCGTTCTTTTCTTTGAATGCCTCAGGTTCAGGTTTTATAGCCGACTGAGCGGCTAGGGTTCTTCTGGAGTTTGCTAGTGCTGTAGCTGCTGCTGAGTTTCTTTTCCTCACTCCTGGGAGGTAGTTCTTTAGACTTGTAGTACAGATATACCTACTCACCAGTGGGTTCGTGTCAGTTGTTGGCGCTCACTGGTGGTTTCTCTTTTAGAAGCTTTGTACCTTGCTTATACTGCTATATTTCCTGTTTTGGAGTTTATTCAACTTGCTTCTGGGATGATTTATGTTAGGTTGCTAGTTATTTTAAAAACCTATAAAAGAAAATAACTATTATATCAAAAATATAGGCATCATGTTTTCCTTTCTAAAGAGCTTAATCACTATTTTCAAACCGCGTAAAAAAAAGGGTATTTCCTATATATGATATATAAATTAAATCTAGGGTTTTGCATAGTCTTAGGCGTCCCCTGGGGACGCTTAAGCATTCTCTTAGGGTGTTAAAAAGAAAATGAATAAAGTAGTTTCCGCTACGTACAAGTATACTTTTGAAAGGTGGACTAGTTGATCCACAAAGCCGAGGGATACGGCCTCTAAAATATAATGGGTTTTCTCATCATTAAAGTTTTGAACTTTTAGTCTTAGCAGTTAGTGGTTGCCTGAGCGTCGACAGTTATCCCCTGTCTGACGTGGCATCACAACGCGCGTTTTCTTCTACTCTGATACTCCTTAAATTGCGGAGAAAATGCGGGTTGTGACATTTGGCCTCACGCCGCTCCGCCAAACCAGTCGGCCCCATTCCTTCTGTCACTCGTCTTCCCGAAGGCGCCGCCTTACCCATCGTCTCCAATGTCAAAGCGACGGACTACCAGGCATTATTTTGGCGTGAAATCAAGGAGCCAGAAGAGCCGACCATCCTACTGGAGTTCAAGCTTAAGGGCAAGTTTGATGTCAAGGACGGGTGGAGTGTTAAGGTCCTCACCCCGTTGGTTATTTATTTACTAGGGTATTTTTATACTATGTCAAATTGTATCGAGTCAGTGCATTAGGTGTTTTATAATTAGGGAGTCGAGTTTTATTATATTAGTATTTTTGTATTTTAATATTTTATGCGTCTTGATGTAATTACGGGGTTTCCACCAGGGGGTCCTATATAATAGACTCTTGTCATGTATTTGAAATTAATTAATGAATGAATGAAACTTTTTTTTATCTCTAACTTCCTCTCCCTCTCTCTCTCTAAGCCCTCTCCTCCTTTAGGGTTTCCTCCCATCCCCTCCCAAACTTCTTCTTCTAAACTTTTCCTCCTCTATCCCCAATCTAGGGCTTGCCCTTGTATCCCCAACCTCCAACGATCTCACAACAAAACAAGCTCATAACAATTGCTTGCACCAAAAAGGTCACTCACTAACTTGGATAACATCTTCCTCGATTTCAACTCTTCCCAAGTTTTTTATTTCAAGATATTGACCCTTCCCTCTAATAGTAGAAATTTCTCCCTGGTTAATGAAACTCACTTTCATGTTATAGAATCTTTTCTCAGAGGTTAATGAATCTCACTCAGACTGTCACCCTGCTCACCGATTGCTATATTTCATTCTCAAATGGCTAAATCACACTAATTTTGGATTATTTTATCCATTTGCACTTCTCAACACACAAAATTCTATATTTCATTCTCAAATGGCTAAATCACACTAATTTTGGATTATTTTATCAATTTGCACTTCTCAACACAAAATTTACTCATCATTAGTTGTATCATCTCTATCATTCACATCTCCAAATTCAAGTTGACATTTTCTAATGTCACTTGAGTTTTGAGATTGTGTTAGCACTTAGCATATTTAACTTATTTTTTCATTGGCAAGGATATTCTTTATGTAGGAATATTTTTTCATAAATTCCTATATTTTATATATTTTTCCGAATTTTAAAAACTATAATAAAATAATAACCGTTCTAAATAACTGGATGATAAAAAAACTTGAATTAACAAAAAGGTGAGGAATAAAATCAGAATATATATAGTTTAGTATCGAGTCTGGGTAAAACGCATGGTCACTGCCCTAAAGAAGTTGCACCACGCTCCGGTAGGGCCTTTAATCAATGCTCACTTCTCCAAAATACAACACCCGGCTAGATCCCGAAACTCCGATGTGCGCGGACACTGAAGAAGCACAGAGCAGCCGAACTCCACTTAATGAAACAAATGTTAAGAAAATGGAATCACAAAGAAATTCATTGCAAGAGAGAATGAGCGAAAAGAGATCCCACCCCCAAAACTATTCAGAAAAGCATATATAAAACGAATAAAAAATCTCCTCAATAGAAGCATCGAAAACGGTAAGAAAGAACATGTAATTATTACAACAGTTATAATTGGTAGATTTCAATCGCGTAGAGAAACGTTGGATTTCCAACGTAAAATTTTTATGGCGAGAAAACACGTAACAGAAATCAACACGTAATGAATCTTGCATAGAAGTCGGCGTATGCGGTATGCGTCAAGAAGATTTTGACACAGGTGAGATCAAAGCAAGAGAAGTCGACGCTTGCGTCGAGTTCCTTTTGATGTAGGAGAAGTCAAAGCAATTAGCGTCGAGTGCTATTCCACGTAACGTCGACATCATTTTGACATAATCGACGGAGGACTGGGAGGAGCCAACGCAACGAGGAGAAGTCAACCCAGCCTAGGAGGAGTCGACGCAGCGATGTCAACGCAACTTAGAGAAGTCGACGCAACTCAGAATTTAGGATTCAAAACGGTCAAAACTATTTTGAACAAAAAATACAATTCAATTCAATTATTTTCCAAATCCCAAATTCAAAATCCGAAATCCGGATCCGGTTGGCAAAACAGGGTTAGTTCATTCGAAGTGTATTCTTCACCTCGGTCAGATCTAAGAATTTTAATGAAAGATCCTAATTGATGTTCTACTTCAACTTTGAAAATCTTAAAATATGAAAATACTTTTTTGTTAGATTTTAATAAATATATGTAGCAAAACTTAATGAAATCATCAATGAAGGTTACAAAATATTTATTTTCACCTCTAATAGATTGACAGTTTGAGTCACACACGTCCGAGTGGATTAACTCTAAAAGTTGTGAAGTTCTATCAACTGATTTAAAAGGTTTTTTAAGAAAATTTGGCTTGCACACAAATTTCACAATTAGCACTTGGCGCAATATTTATTTTAGGAATTAAATTTAAGAATATCATTCTTTTCATACAATCAGAATTCACATGTCCTAATATAGCATGCCAAAAATTAGAAGAACTAGGAATTAAGGAAGAAGAATTTTGATTAACTTCTAAATCTGTAACATTCAATTTAAACAAGTCATCACAAACAAATATTTTACCAATAAAAATGACATTCAATGTTATTACAACTTTGTTCGACTCTAATACAATTTTATAAACTTATTGAACTAACAAGGATCCGCTCACAAGATTTTTCTACTCTCAGCACATATAGCACATCATGCAAGGCTAGTGTCTTCCTGAATGTCAACCTAAGATTCACTCACCTGCGTCCAAATATTTGTGTCGAAGAAGCATCTCCTAGGATCACACTTCCTCCACTGAAGTCCTGAAGATATGTTGATTCGGTGCATCAATCATGTTGGCATGAGGCTTGGCATGGTGGGATTTGCTCACGGGTTCTGTCTTCTTGTAGAAGCAATTGGTTGACAGATGATTTGTACAGTCGCAGATGAAACATCATTTCCCTTTACCTAGATTTTGGTTGAAGAACTAAGTTTGAAATGATTGGATTTCTGATGACGGGAACCTGGACAGAAAGGTTTCTTATGGTTCTTGTCCTTAGCTTTGAAGTGATAGTGAGAGGAATGGTTATCATGAGATTCAGTGAGATTTTCTTAATGAGCATGATCTTTAGAAGTTTTATAATTATTATTCTTATGTTCTTCCTCTATACGGATAGCATTTTGGATTTGAACATAGGTAATGTTGGATTGGTCATGTCTTAGTCTATTGTTAAAGCTAAACCAAGAATCAGGAAGAGAATCGATGAGACGTGTCACTAGATAATTTTTCGAATATAATTAAATCATCGGCTCGGATCTTGGACAACATCTCATCAAGTTGATGGAGTTGAGGATTGATAGTCTTAGAGGCATCAATCTTGAATTTACGAAAGTTAAAAGCATTGTAGGGTTTTATTCCCGCATTATCAGGGTTATAGCGCGTTTCAAGTGCATACCACAAATCCTTAGTTGTACGATATTGAAGGAAGACATCATAAAGACTGTCAGACAATGCACTAAGAATTTGATTGCGGCAATGATATTTTATATCTACCGGATCTATATAAGGGACATGTCTAACATACATTCTAATGATATTTGCACTAGAGGATGAAGACGATAGAAGGGATGAGGCGACAGCAGTTGCAGCGCCGGGGTTTTTAGTTTCTGCAACGGCGGTATCAAAAATAGCAGATAAAAGGCCTAAAGTATTAAACCAACATTCTACGTGTGCTTGTCAACGACGAAAACCATTTCCGTTAAATTTCTCGGGCTTTATCTCGACAGAAACCTCAGATCTAGATGTTATTACAATTTTCTGAAATTTGAAATACAAACAGTAAATTTCAGTACACATGAAAATGAAAATAGAGAAAATCATTTTTATTATTTGATTTTATTTATCTTGTTTTTTGGCCTTCCCAAAGAATACTAAATGACGGGTTCTCACTGGTACTAGCCGGTTTGTGGGATGATAGTCCAGCACGACTCTTTTGTCATAGATTATATGATATGGATCTAAAAACTTCTTTAGATTGTAGGAATATTTTTTCATATATTCCTATATTTTATATATTTTTCAAATTTTAAAAACTGTAATAAAAGAACAACAGTTCTAAAGAACTGGATGATAACAAAACTTGAATTAACAAAGAGGAGAGGAATAAAATCAGAATATATATAGTTTAGTATCGAGTCTGGGTAAGGCATGTGGTCACTGCCCTAAAGAAATTGCACCACCCTCCAGCAGGGCTTTCATCTGATGCTGACTTCTCCAAAGTACAACACCCGGCTAGATCCTGAAACTCCGATGTGCGTGGACACCGAAGAAACACAGAGCACTCGAACTCCCACTTGATGAAGCAAATGTAAAGAAAATGAAATCAGAAGAAATTCATCGTAAGAGAGAATGAGCGAGCAGAGATCCCCAAATCTATTCAGAAAAGCATATATAAAACGAATAAGAAAATCTCCTCGATATGAGCATCGAAAACAGTAAGAAATAAACTGCATAATTATTGCAACGGTTATAATTGGTAGATTTTAATCGTGCAGAGAAACGTTGGATTTTCAACATAAAATATTTATGGCGAGAAAATGGGTAACATAAATCAAAACGTAATGAATCTTGCATAAAAGCCGACGTATGCATCGAGATGATTTTGACGCGGGTGAGATCGAAGAAAGAGAAGTCAACGCTTGCGTCGAGTTCCTTTCGACGTAGGAGAAGTTGAAGCAATTAGCATCGAGTGATATTCGACATAACGTCGAGATCATTCGACAGAGTCGGCTGAGGTCTGGGAGGAGCCAACGCAATGACAAGAAGTCATCGCGGTCTGGGAGGATTCGACACAACTTAGAAAAGTTGACGCACCTCAGAATTTAAGATTCAGAAGTGTCAAAACTATTTTGAACAAAAAATACAATTCAATTCAATTATTCCCCAAATCCCAAATCCCAAATCTCAAATCCGGATCTGGTCTGATGGGGTGCGTGTGCGCGCACGTGTGTGGTTCATAGTTCCTTCTTATGATCCTTTGACCAAATATGAAGGTGTGAATTCATCTATATACTCACCTACTTAGAGGTGATGTGCAAGGTGGGACTAAAGAGTTCATCCTTCATGAAAGGTTTCCCTCCAAATATTTGGATTCCCTTCATTTTTTTTTTGAAGTTTTTCATCAAGTTATAAGTGATCAACACAAAACATCAAACAAGGCTCCAATAAAACATATATATTTAATATTTTAATATAAAATTTCTAACACTATGGGACAACGTAGGGGATGACAACAAGTGACCACGGATGACGTCTTTTCTTCTTTTTGCACTGTATCTTTATTTCTCACATTTCAGACACTTTCATTTACTTACATATCATGTAGCCCAAGTGAGGGGCATAATAGAAATATTATTAAATGTTTTCCTCTCACTATATATGTGAGTGTGGGAGGTCTTGGAAAGAAATCACGAATTAAACCCTAAATATCTCCTCTTAATCCTCTTTGTTGGAGAAATCGTGAATAGTGAATCAATTACAAAATAGGCTTGTCCCTTCTATATATGGAGGCGGACTCACCAATAATACAAAGAAAAAGAAAATAAAACATAATACATATTGTAACATTCTCCCTTAAGTTAAGCATGAGATGTTGATCATGCCCAACTTGACAACAATCCTTCCAAAGGCACTTCCACTTATACCTTCGTGAGGATATCAGCGAGTTGTCTATCTGATGGAACAAAGGGAGTACACACAAGTCTTTTTTCAATGTTTTTCTTGATGAAATGACGATCCACGTCAATATGTTTCGTATGATCATGTTGGACAGGATTGTGAGCGATGTTAATAACAGTCTTGTTGTCACAATACAGTTGAATTGGCTCATCTCCAAGGAGTCCCAAGTCATTCAGTAACGTTCGCAGTCAGAGACCTTCTCAAACATCATGGGTCATAGCACGAAATTCTGCTTCAGCGCTTGATCTTGCACAACATGTTTTTACTTCTCCATGTAACAAGGTTTCCACCAACCAGTGAACAATACCCTGAGGTAAATCGTCGATCGTCAACAAACCCGACCCAATCGGCATTTGTGTACACCTCAATGTTTAGGGATGAATTTGAGGAAAATAAGACCCCCTCCCAGGTGAGGACTTAAGATACCAGAGAATTTTGTTGGCATCATCAGCATGACGAGTCTTTGGAGCGTGCATAAACTGGCTGATAACACTCACAACATAAGCTAGATCTGGACGGGTATGAGCCAGGTAGATCAGTCTTCCTACAAGCCTCTGAAACTCAAGTATGTCTTCAACCTCCTCTCCCTCGTCACGACCCATTTTGTGGTTCGCATCAATAGGGGTATCAGTTGGTGGGCAACCACTCATCCCAGTCTTCTCAAGGAGGTCCAGAGTATACTTCTTCTGAGAGATAAAAAACTCATGTTTAAACCTTGTCACTTCAATATCCAAGAAATATTTGAGAGCACTTAGGTCCTTTACCTCAAACTCAGTGACCAATTTTTTCTTTAGAAGCGTGATTTCTTCCACATCATCGTCTGTGATAACAATATAATCAACATAAATAATGAGAGTTGTAAGTTTACCAGTCCTGTGCTTGATAAACAGAGTATGATCTGAGTTTCTCTGGTGATACCCAAAGGACAACGTGGCTTTATGAAACCTCACAAACCAAGCCCTTGGAGACGGTTTCTGTCTATATAGAAACTTCTTCAACTTGCAGACGTGTCCCACTGAACTCCTAGGAGTAAGGTCGGGTAGAAGAGACATATAAATTTCCTCTTCCAAATTCTCATGGAGGAAGACGTTTTTGACATCAAGTTGTCAAAGGTCTCACACTTTACAAGCTGCGCAGGATAAAAGAACTCTGATAGTGTTCATATTTGCTACAGGCGCAAATGTTTCCTGATAGTCGATCTCAGGTGTTTGAGTGTAATCCCGTGCCACCAATCTCGCTTTACACCTTTCAACCACACCCTGTGAATTTTGTTTGACGGAAAACACTCATTTGCATCCCACCGATTTCTTTCCAGAAGGAAGAGGCACCAAGTCCCATGTGTTGTTCTTTTCAAGCGTAGTCATTTCCTCAAACATCGTCTCTCTCCACACAGGAATCTCAAAAGCACTTTGTCAGGATGTTGGTATGGATGTGCACGTAAAGGAAGACACAAAGGCCTTATGGGATGTGGAGAATGGGTCACAATAAACATAATTAGAAAGGGGATGTTCAGTGCAGGACCAGATACTTTTGCGGAGAGCAATTGGAAGCTCAGAAGGCCCTGGGTCTGGGTCCAATGATCGTTCTGGTAGCAGGTCAAGGTTGTTGTTGGGCATCATTCTCCTCCGAGTGTACACCTGCAAAGAGGAATAGTAGGAGTAGAAGAATGGATATCACTCACTTCCATCGGTAGAGACTCTCCCTGACGTGAGGGATACAAAAGAGGAACGGGCAAAGGTACAGACGGTGAGGGCAAAAAGGAAGACGACACATGGGAAGAAGCACCCGGGGCAGGATAATATGCCTCAGATTCACGAAATGTGATATTCATGGTAACAAAAACCCTCTTTGTAGGAGGATGAAAGCATTTGTACCCCTTTTGAGTGGGAGAGTAAAAAATAAACACACACTTGATAACTCAAGGATCTAGCTTGGTGGGAGGAGGGTGATGGATGTGGACAAAGCAAACACAACCAAACACCTTATGAGCGAGCTGAGAGGATGGGACTCGAAGTGTCCCAAGGGGGTGTTATTCCCAAGAATACGAGATGACATGCGATTGATAAGATATGTTGTCGTAAGAACAGCATCCCCCCAGTAATACTTGGGAAGATGCATGGTGGACAAGAGACAGTAAGCAACCTCCAGAAGATGACGATTCTTACACTCCGTGGCCCCATTTTGGGCAGGAGAATAAACACAAGAGATTTGGTGTATAATGTCATGATCAGTCAGATATTCCGCAAAATGTGAATTCAAATATTCACGACCATTGTCACTTCAAAGGATCTGAATTTTAACATGAAACTGAGTGGAGATCATGTTATGAAACTTTTTAAAGGTGAGAAAAACGTCGCTCTTGTTCCGTAATAAATATAACCAAGTAGTGCGGAAAAAACAGTCAATAAAAGTAACAAACCAAGTACAAGAAGAAATAGAAGATATGGGTCCAGGACCTCAGACATCAGAGTGAATCACAGAAAAAGGAACAGAACTTGACAACGAAACATGATTAAATGAAGTACGACAATATTTGTTAGCAGTATAGACATCACAAACAAAGGAAGTAAAAACAGCAGTAGGCATAGAAGGTAACAACAGCTTCATAATAGGGATAGATGGGTGTCCTAATCGACAATGTCAGGAATATAGATCGGATGTGTTGGAGTGAAGGACCTGAAGAGGTGCCACCGGGCAGGAGTCGAGCATGTACAGACCATTGACCAAACTACCAAAGTCAATCACTGTCCCCGTCGTCAGGTCCTGAAACACACAAGATGAATGGTGAAAAGTTACCGAGCAGTTCATGAAATTAATTAAATGGCTAATAGATAATAAATTACAGGTGAAATTTGGAACATGCAGGACCGACGATAAGATGAGAGAGAAACAGGAAATGGAACCCTTCCTAACAATAGAGGAAAGAGAATCATCAGCGATGCTCACCTTATCATGACCAGAGAGAGGAGCATAGGAGAGAAAACCTGAGGCGAAGCCAGTCAAATGATCGGTGGCTCCGGAGTCAATGATCCAATAAGTGGAAGCAGCTGAGTGAGCGCCTGGAGTTCCAGTGTGGGCACACGAAGACAATGTCGAAGTCTCCGTAGAGAGGTCTTGCATCATGCGGCGAAGAGCAAGGACTTCATCGGCAGATAAAACACCATGGAGGACAGAAGGATCAGTACCTTGAAGAGCAGGAGAGGTATCTACTGCAGCATCTATAAGATGGGCAGACCAAGGAGGTGCGCGACCAGTGGAGCGGCCAAAGCCGCAACCACCGCGAGAAGGAGCGCCACCTCTCGGTAGAGGAAAACCATAGAGCCGAAAGCATGTGTCTCTGGTATGACAGAGCTTTCCACAATAATCACAGAGAAGGTGCTCTTTATCAGTACCCTTCAACTTAGAATCATGGATAGGACGAGCCCCCAACAATGAAGGAGGACCAACAGCTAGAGCAGGACTTTCAGGAGCAGGATCGAGAAAAAAAGACCAACGACGATCAAACTCCTGTTGGATAATGCTATAAACCTCCAGAAGGGACGGTAACGACATGAAAAAACTGAACATTAATATGATCCAAGTCTCGATGTAGATCATGAAAAAACTCAAAGGTCCGGTTGAGATCCTCTCGGGCACGGACCATAGATTCATCAACTAGGCTAACAAAGGTAAGGGAATCGAAATGATTGTATTCCTGACATAACTGAGAGAACTCCAAATAGTACGCAGAGGGGGGGATCACCCAGGCGAAGTAAGGATATCTTCCGACTCAACTGGAAGATCTAGATAGCATTTCCCTTCTGAGAATACATGGTCTCAGCACGTCGTCAAATATCAACTGCAGTATCCAGAAAGAGGTAGTGGCGAGTGATGGACTCCTGCATCAAATTCGTTAGCCAAGACATGACTAGAGAGTTTTCGGAATCCCATTGAGGCCAATCAGGGGCAGTCTTCTCCGATTCCGTAGTTTGTCCAGTGACATATCCAAAGAGATGACGACTCTTAAGGGCAAGAGTGATAGAGCGCGACCAAGACAGATAATTTGAATCATCTGATCGGATAGTAGTAATCTGTGGAGTATTGTGATCATGCCTCCTACGCAGAGGACTGGCAGGAGGAGGAATCGGAGGGAGAACAGGTGTTGAGGTTGAATCACCGAGCACCGACATAGTTGCTCCGAAATATAGAAATTCGGAGACCACACGCCACACAAGACAACAGAGGCAACCAATTCCACCAAACAACAAACGAATTAGGAGGTAGGAGGAATAGAAATCAACTCCATCTGATAACAGGGCAACAATCCCTAGGAGATGGCGCCGGAAGGAAGGCTAGCCTCACCACATATCCGGCGCCGGAAGCGGAAGCGTAACAAGCCTTAGGAAGCCCGACTACGGCTGAGAAGGACGCGCTGGAACCGGTGTTGGGAGAGGCACTGAATAGACGCGGGAAGCGCGGTCTCTGGCTGACGGCGAATTACCCGCGGAAGCCCCCCGACGTCGATCGACGCGCTACTAGCGGGAGTGGTCGACGACCACGCCTGATAAGGAAGGGAAGAAGAGCACGCGTCGGAGAGAGAGGAGGCTGGCGCGATGCGGAGGAGACACGCTGCGAGGGAGTGGCGGCGGAATGACAGACCGAGGAGCTAGGGCACCAGTTTTGTCGCCTCTGATACCATGTTAGAGAAACCGTGAATAGTGAATCGATTATAAAATAGGCTTGTCCCCTCTATATATGGAGGCGAACTCACCAATAATACAAGGAAAAAGAAAATAATACATAATACATGTTGTAACACTCTTCCCCTCTCATCTTCTCAAAATAGGGTTGAGCAAGGCTCCTCCCTTGCTTTCGGTCGAGCTCGGCACCCATTGTATTCTCCACAATTGAGAAGGCTAGGTCAAATAAGGGTCGAGACGATCCTCTCCGAGACTTCTCTCTCTCAAGACCGCACACTCGCTTGTAAGCAGAAGTCCATAACATATTCCCTTGTTAAGATATGAATATAATGCACAATGTTTTTCTTAATTTGTTTTATGTAACTGTATACAAATAGGGCATGGAGTATGCCATGAATAAAATATTACAACATTATTCTATCCCAATCTCTTCTTCTTCCTGACACTCCCAAAACTATTATATCCACTAGTTGCCTAGCTTGTTGGAAACTAGGGGTGTCCTTATCCTGATGCTTCTCCAACACAGTGAAGGAGGGATCTAACAGAACCAAGGCAATGAGGTAGCTTGGAGAATAGGCGTCAGACTGATTTGGGTAAGGACATTTAATATTATGATCTGTCTTTTTATTTTAGTCATTCAAAATTTCTACATACAGTTTATGTGCTCTCTTCTAAAATGCATTGCAATAACGAATTACAAAAAAACCAACAATCTAACTCACCACTTATACCCGCCCACCCTTTCATAAAAGCTTCCATTTAAGGGAGAATGATGGTTGATGTGGATGGTTCTCATGTGTGGCCGAGATTGGTTAAGCCAATGATAATTTTTTCCAAACTAGATAATTGAAGGATATGAAAGTGTAGAAATACAAAGTTTGGTCCTCGCCCATAGCTTAAGTTATTTTCCCTTCCAAACTAGATAATTGAAAATGACTTTTAACACTAGTGTATGGACCACAATTTCAATCCCTCTTTGATTCTCACTCCCTATTATTTATATTACTAAAATCTGAAATTTCACGATTAAGAGGACTTACATCGATACGAAAAATAAATCCTAAAACAAAGAAAACTTGGCTTTGGATAATATCCATATCCAGCAAGAGTAAAACCAAGACCACGGTGAACATGTTACATGTTTCTTTTTTTCCGGTTTGTTTTAGCTTTGAGTGTCGAGTTTTTGTTAAGTCCATTTTGAACCACCCGTTAGACCGGAAGTTGTCATGGGTAATGTAAATTGTGTCATGTAATGTTGGTAGTGTTACTCGTTGATGGAACTACCCGCAACCGACTGGATGTTGAGTAGGAATACTCCAATTGAGGAATGAAAGATGTGTGATTTGTGTGTGAATGTTCTTCCTCCCCTATTTATTCCAAGCATTTCTCGAGACCTCTCCATTGGAAACTCCCCCAAATTGTTTTTTCAGGCATTGGATCTGGAAAAATTCTTCTCCGCAGCTTACGCTTATAATCGGGAGTGTATCACTGGTATCAGAGCCGTCGTCTGATCCATGGCAAGGAACACCATGGGTGATCACAACACTAGATAGGAGAACCTTCGCAAGAATTTGGATCTCCCCAAGTAACAAGTGCAGGCGATGCACGATCAGCAAACCAGAATGATGGAGGAGTTGGGCAATCTCCTCACGACTCTCACCGTCGATCGCGACGCGAAGGCAGCTAATGGTACTTATTTTCTGGAAATGGGGCAGCCGAAATCTACCAATTACTCCCTACCCAATGCGCCTGCCTTGACTTTCCACGTTTCACCATCAATGTGGTGAAAGAATGGATCTACCGCAGTGAACAATTCTTCGATTCAATGGCACTCCGGAAGAGCTGAAGCTGAAATTAGCGGTGGTTTGTTTGGAAGGTAATGCTTTAGCCCAGTCCCAACTTTACTGCAAATCTCGGATTAGCGGCGCAGAACTCCCCTGGGACGAATTGCAATAGCAATTCATAAACATTTTGGACAGACGCTTTATGAGGATCCCATGAGCGATCTAAAGCAAATACATCAGGTATCATCTTATGTGGATGACTTTGAACTTCTGCAGAATAAAGTATTAATCGTGGAGTATGCCATTAGCATGTTCCTTACGGGTCTCCATCGCAACATTGAGTTGCATGTAAAGATGTTTATGCTGGCCACATTTCAGAAGGCGTACATCCTTGCTCGCATCCAGGAACAACAAAATCTCCTTCGCATTAATAGAATGTAGATTCGCTCCAGTAGCTCCCCTGATTTTTTGAAGCGAGATGGGGGTAAACATTCATTACCATGAGGCTCCTTTATAGCTTCTTCCAATACGTCCGATTCCAAAAGAACCAAATGATTATCCTCCAAGAAAATTGTTAGATTTTGTGAAGCTTGGCGATCTGGCAGTTTGGTCCTGGCGGTCTAGCAGTTTGACGGTCTGACGGTTTGGTCCTGGCGGTCTGGCAATTTGGCAGTCTGGCGGCTTGGTCCAGATGGTCTGAAGGTCTGGCGGATAAAGCTTGGCGGTCTGGCGTTTAGCGGACTGGCGGATTGGCCTTAGCGGTCTGACTATCATCTAGCAGAGTGGTTCTGAAGGCTTGGCAGCTGTGTTGGCGGACTGGTTCCAGCAGTGTTACGGTATGCCTCTGGCGGACTGGTCAGAGAGTCTAGCCGGCCTGGAGATCATTGAGTTCGCCTCCTTGATTGTTCGAGGAGGCTTGTTCTATCCGCTATTGTGGGTTGGCGGACAGGAGATTCAAGCAGCTGCGGTTAGAGGTCATGGTTTGAGGAGCAGCTGAAGGTGCGGAAAGAGGCGGAGCTGAAGCTGCGAATAGAGGCAGCTATCCGCTTGTGTTGCGACCTGATGATCAAGGAAGCTGGGTTCCTGAAGATTGGTAGATACAGACAGCTATCTGCTTGTGTTTTCTCTGATCAACAACAGCGGACTGAGAAGTAGAGACCAGCGGTTTCTTGGTGTGGAGCGGTCAGCTTGTCTAACTGATCAGTTGTTGCTATCTGAAATTTTTTATCCGCATGTTATATTTTAGTCTCACATCGTCTGTTGTATTTTCTTGCTTTCTCTTCTCCTTATAAATATGGGGTCAAACCCGTGTAACTTAACTTTTTGTTAAATGAAGAGCTGTTATTTAGATTTTCTCACATGGTATCAAAGCTCATCCGATCCTTGCAGACTCCGGTTTTCTAACCGCCTGCCTTGCTCCTCTGTGGTCCTTGCGGACTCCAGTTTTCTAACCGCCCACCTTACTCTTCTGTGATTCTTGCGGACTCCAATTTTTTTAACCTCCCGCTTCGCTCTTTTGCGGTTTCTGCGGAATCCGGTTTTTCTAACTGCCCACTGAGCTCTCCTTCTATCCGCGCGGATTCTTTTTTTAAACAGTCTTCTTGATGACGGATACCGAGTACTCTTCTTCCACTCTATTCGCGCCTTCTTCTCAAACTGCACTGAGTGTTTCCCCTCCGTCTGGCAAACTTGGAACACCTTCCAAGCTGACTGCCCCGAATTATCCAGACTGAAGTGTCTCGTTTGTGTTCTTGCTGAGGTCTCAACGCAAACGTCATCATCTCATTGATGACCATCCAGTTCGAGGGTCTGCTGTCTTTGATGATTCGGATGTCAATGATGCTTTGGTCAGAACGTGCCTTGCTAATAGTCTCTCTGATGAGTGTCTACATATCATTCGACATGATGAGACGGTTAAAGTTGTTTGGACTCATCTTTTTGCTTTGTATTCTAAAGGCGCTCAGACCTTGCACATATACACGTTATATTTTGATTTGTTTGCTCGCCCTACTTTGACTCTTGTTGCTGCTTATCAGGAGGTGTAAGCTCTTGGCGCTGAAATTCTACAACATCAAGAAATTCTACAACATCGTCCGTTCTCCGCTGATCTAGCTGAGCAACGCAAACACTTCCAGGAACTTCTGGTTGTGTGTTATCTTCTTCGTCTTCCAGAATCTTAGGACATAATAAAGCAACAAATTTTTAGCAACGCTGATTCTACCACCCTTAATGTTATTGCTGCCTGTATTGCAGTTGTTACCACTCTTCTTCAGTGCTCTTTGCTTTCTTTCCCACCCCATCCTGACACCTTTGCTCATCCAGTTCATTATAGTAATTATAGTGGTCGTAGAGGTCATTCTGGTGAGATTGGTGTGTCTCGTCATGTCTGTTCTCATTGTCACAAGACAGGACATCTTGTCGATCGTTGCAGGGCTACATATCCTCATCTTCGCCCTTCTGTAGGTGACACCACAAAGAAGTTTGTGTCTCTTGTCTCTTCTTCTACCAATGCTAATGTGGTCACTCAGGGTAAGTGGCTAATTGATTTAGGAGCTACTAATCTCATGACAGATGATCCTCGTTTGTTCTCTTGCTTGGACAAGCATAATCGATCTCCCCCGATTTTTGTTGTGGATGGTAATCCGTCTCCAGTATGCAGGACTGGTGCAGTCTGTGTCACTCCGAATCTGCGGCTTGAGGACACATTTTACGTCCCGTCTTTTCTGTGCAATTTACTTTATGTTTTTGCTCTCTGCAAACAGCTAAACACATGGTTACCCTTACATCTACTACGTATTCTTTTCAGGATCCTAAACTCTAAGAAAAAGATTGTTACTGGGACTGAAAGTAATGAGCTCTTTTTCCTCGACAATGCCACTGTTTTTTCCATTTTTTTTTGCAATGAAATCTTCGACTTGGTCATCCTCCTTCTCGTCTCATCTACTAACTCCTGCTGGATTTACCTCAGGAGGACTCCTCTTTGAACTGTAAAGCCTGCCAACTTGGCAAGCACCACCATTCTTCGTATCCAGCGAGACAAGAGCGTATTTCATCTCGTCCATTTGAACTTGTTCATTCGGATATTTGGGGTCCTGCACATGTTAGGTCTGTTGGTAGGGGGAGTTTATATTTTGTTATATTTGTTGATGATTTCTCCCTATGTACTTAGTTATATCTCATGAAAAAACGTTCTGAACTTTATTCTGTGTTCACTACATTTTATAATGAGATGCGAACTCAATTTGATATTTATCTTAAAATTCTTTGAACTGATAATGCTTGAGAATATCTTAGTCAACAATTTTCTGATTTTTGCGTGCATCGGGGCATAGTTCATCAAAATAATTGTCTCTACACCTTTCAGCAAAATGGGATTGTTGAGCGCAAAAATCGTCATCTCTCGGATGTTACTAGCACTGTTTTCCAACAGATGAATATTTCCTAGTCGTATTGGGGACATGTTGTGTTTCTTTCTTGTTATCTCATCAACTGTATTTCTTCATCTGTTCTTCAGGGACGAACCTCATCCACCATCTTACATCCAGGAGCTCAACATTTTCCTTTACCTCTTCGTGTTTTTGGTTGCACAGTGTTTGTGAACACTCCTTCCCCTGATCGTGACAAACTTTCCCCTACCTCGGTAAAGTGCATCTTTTTGGGCTACTGTCAGACCCAAAAGGGATATCAGTGCTTTAATCCCCTTCTGAGGAAACAATATATTTCTGCTGATATTACGTTCTTTGAAGATATGTCTTATTTTACACAAGATTCTACTCTTTTACCACTTAATGTTTCCCCTTCTCTACCTATTATTTCCACGCCTTCACCTGAACCTATTCCACCTTCTCTGCCACTGTCTCCTCTCCCCATACCAATTCCCCTATCTTCACCTATGTCTTCTGATTCTTCCCTGCTTTTGGAGCAGTTGCTGACAGTTCTTGGGCCAGTAATCTCTCTGATGGATTGATCTACTACAAAAGACAAGTCGGATCTTAACATTCCAATTGCTCTACGGAAGGGGGTTAGAACGTGCACTAAACATTCAATTCATGATGTTGTCTCTTATGTTCGTCTTTTCCCAGCTGGAAGGAGATTTGCTCTTGCTCTCTCAGCAAATGTTGTCTCGGTTAACTATCAGGAGACTATTGATATTCTGCATTAGAAAGCGATAATGGATGAAGAAATAAATACCTTAACTGAAAGGGGTACTTGGACTCTTGTTCCTTCTCCTCTAGGTGTGGATGTGGTTGGTTGTCGGTAGATCTTTGTCATCAAGTTTCATCCGGATCGTACTATTGACCGCTATAAGACTAGGCTTGTTGCTAAAGGCTTTACTCCGGCGTATGGTGTGGATTTTTTGATATTTTCTCCACAGTTACTCGCATCAGCACTATTCGTGTTCTATTTTTGTAGCAGTTAACAAAGGTTGGGAGATGTATCAGTTATATGTGAAGAATGTCATCTTATATGGTGATCTACAGAGGTGGTTTACATGGAGCAACCTCCTGGGTATGTTGCTCAGGGGGAGTCTCAGGTGTGCAAGTTACGGAAGGCAATTTATGGCTTAAAACAAAGCCCGCGGGCTTGGTTCGACAAGTTCAGTAAAGCTGTCTCTCTTCTTGGCTTTACTCGAAGTTCTGCTGATCACTCTTTTTTTATACGCAAGACTACTAAAAAGCTTGTGGTTCTTGTTGTTTATGTGGATATTCTCCTTACTGGTGCTGATAAGGAGGGAATTGATCTAGCGAAGAGACACCTTCGGCAACATTTTGTTACAAAGGATATGAGCTCTCAGAAGTACTTCTTGGGAATAGAAATCTTGCGAAAAACACAACTTTGTAGTGCTTTCACAACGGAAGTATGCATTAGATCTTTTGAAAGAAACTGGTCTTCTTGGGGCAAGGTTTGTTCGTTGTCCTATGACCGTTGGTGATGACAAGAGTTGGACGGAGGATTCAGCTCTTCTTTCAGATGTTACTATGTACAGACGACTCGTGGGAAAACTCATCTATCAGACCTGATATTTGTTATGAAGTAAGGAAGGTCAATCAGTTTATGCAAGTTCCCAGAGAATGTCATCTTCGTTCCACCCAGAGAAGGAGTTATTTTTTCAAAAACATAACCATCTGAAAGTTGAAGCATATTCTGATCAAAGTTGTCAGGATGGAGATCCTAGATGAGATTGTTTTGAGGTAGGATCTGATCTGATAGTAGGGTTGGATCGAGAATCGTTTTACAAAATCAGGATTGATATACAAAATTTGGATCGTAGGATCGTAAGATCTGGATCGCAATCCTAACAACCTTGAATCTGATGCAAGTTATGCTGACAATAAAGAAGATAGAAAGTCTACTTTTGGTTTTTGCATCTTTGTAGGAGGAAAACTTGTCAGCTGGAAAAGCAAGAAACAGTCTGTTATGTCACGATCAAGTGTTGAAGCTGAGTACCGAAGTATGACATCGACCGTTTGCGAGTTGAAATGGTTGTGTGCCCCTATGTTTGACCTGAGAGAGAGATATGATCATCTTTTACCTATATTTTGTGACAATCATGTTGTTATACATATATCAAAGAATCCAGTCATTCATGAAAGGACGAAAACATTGAAACCGACTGCCACTTCGTTAGAGAAAAAATATTGAAGAATCAAATCTGTACTCCGTTCATCACTTCTGACAAAGAACTTGCAGACGTCTTTACCAAACCAGTATCTGTTTCTCTTTCAGATGTCTGTGACAAGCTGGACATGGTTGACATATATACCCCAGCTTGAGGAGGGTGTTAGATTTTGTGAAGCTTGACAGTCTGGCGGTTTGGTCCTGACAGTCCGGTAGTTTGGCGGTCTGGTGGTTTGGTCCTGGCGAACTGGTTCCGGCAGTATTATGATCTGTCTCTGGCAGACTGGTCAGAGAGTCTAGCTGGCCTGGAGATTATTGAGGCCGCCGCCTTGATTGTTCTAGGAAGCTTGTTTTATCCGATGGTGTGGGTTGGCGAACAGGAGATTCAAGTTGTTGCAGATAGAAGTCATGGTTTGAGGAGCAGCTGAAGCTACGAATAGAGGCGGAACTGAAGTTGCGGATAGAGACAGTTATCTGCTTGTGTTGTGTCCTGATGATCAAGGAAGCTGAGTTCCTGAAGATTGGCGGATACATGCAGTTATCCGTTTGTGTTTTCTCTGATCATCAGCAGCGAACTGAGGAATAGAGACCAGCGGTTTCTTGGTGTGGAGCGGTCAGCTTGTCTAACCGCTCAGTTGTTGCGGTCTGAAATTTTTTATCCGCATGTTATATTTTAGTCCCATATCATTTGTTCTATTTTCTTTATTTCTCTTCTCCTTATAAATAGGGGGTCATACCCGTGTAACTTAACCTTTTGTGGAATGAAGAACTTGTTATTTAGATTTTCTCACAAAAATGAATGAAAAGAGAGCGAAAGGGTTGTGCTTCTACTGTGAAGAGAAATTCATCAGGGGTCATAAATGCAAAACTCCCTCTCAACTATATGTGTTGGAGGTTGGTGATGAAAATAGCGGCGACGACGAAGATGCACTTCTGGACCAGGGAGACCAAAGTGAAGAACACCTGGTTATCCCCCTGGTCTATATGCATTCCCTAACTGGGATAACCACGTATCACACGATGTGCGCCATTGGTTCTCATAATGGCAAGCCAATCTCCATCCTCATTAATACTGGAAGAACACACAATCTCCTAGATGAATCTACAACAGCTCGTCTCGGTTGTAATTTGACATCAAATCAGCATTTCCATGTGGATGTGGCAGACAATAACAAGATTGTAAGTTTTTACAAATATAAATCATTCAACCGGATGATGCGAGGAGTCCACTTCAGCGCAGGCATGCTGATCCTTCCACCGGGGATCAACGATATGGTGCAAAGTATTCAGTAGCTCGTCACCTTGGAGTCCATTCAATGGGATTTCAATCAACTAAAAATGGAGTCCCACTCTCATAATACGATCTCACTATGGGGGAGCCGAAACACGAACAATACCCTCATCAACAAGAGGAAAATGAACAAACTTCTTCAAAAAAAACACCTCAACTTTCATTTATCTGCCTGTTGGGTTCATCCTCAGGTGAGTCATCCCTATTCCTCATTTCCTCCCTCAATATAGTTCAGAGGACATCAGTGAAGCAAGCTGCAAGAATAATATCTCCCCAACATGAGAATATGACGACCCTATTTTATGAATTCAGAGATGTTTTCTCAACTCCGACAGACTTGACGCCTCCTAAGATGCACATCATATCAATTTGAAGGACCCTGGCCAATATGTAAACAAGAGTCCCTACCGTTATCCAGCCCTGCTGAAATCTGAGATGGAGAAGCTCATTTAGGAAATGCTCGGGTCAGGTGTAATCAGATGAAGTAGACGCCCTTATTCTTCTCCAATTGTTATAGCCAAGAAAAAGGATGGGTCATGGAGATTGTGTATTGACTACAGACATCTCAATAACAGCACCATCAAGGATAAATTCCAATCATTGAAGAATTGTTGGATGAGTTGCAAGGGACCGCATTCTTCTCAAAATTAGACCTCAAGGTTGATTATCTCCAGGTAGGATGGCACCTCAAAATATTGAGAAGACAGATTTCAGGTACCATGATGGGCGTTATGAATTTCCAGTCATACCCATTGACTTGACAAACCCCTTCCACTTTCCAGTGCTTGATGAATCAAGTTTTCCAACACACCACCTTTGACGACATCTTAATATTGATCTTCTTTGATGACATTTTAATTAATAGCACCTCCTTCGAGCAAAAACCTTGTTCTTGAAGAAGAGCAAATGCTTATTTGGGATACCTCAAGTTGAGTATCTAGGACATATAATATCGGGCCAAAGAGCAGTTGCTGACCCACAGAAAATCCAGGACATGGTGAATTGGCCAACCCTTAGACTGTGAAGTAATTGAGAGAATTTTTGGGATTAACATGCTACAACCAAAGATTTATCAAAGAGTATGGGATCATTGCAAATCCCCTAACCGACATTCTCAAAAAAATGTCTTACATTGGTCCATCTCTGCAACTATAACTTCCAACCAACTCAAAAATGTTATTTGTTCACCTCTAGTGCTAGCTCTTCCAAATTTTTACAAGGTGTTTGTGTTGGAGATGGATGCATCCAACTCAGGAATTGGGGTCATCTTCATGCAAGAAGGGCGCCCAATTTCATTCTTTAGAGAGGCTCTTGGTCTTGAACATGCGGCATTATCCGTTTATGAGGAGTTACTTGCCATTGTCATGGAAGTACAAAATTGGAGAAATTATCGTATTGGCGGTCCTTCGTGATTAATACCGACCACCAAAGTTTGAACCTTCTATTGGAGCAAAAATTAGCTATCCATCAACAACACAAATATATTACCAAACTCCTTTGTTTCAACTTTACCACCAACTATAAGAAGGTGGCACACAATCAAACCGCCGATGCTTTATCCAGGAAATTCACCGAGGAGGAAGGCGGGTTGTATTTCCTCGCCACTTTTGACTCCAATCATATAACTACAGTGCAGGACTCATAGAAAGGAGATCGGGTAATCCAAGAACTGATTAAGTTAAAAGAAGTCAATCCTCAAACTAAGCTCCATTACCAGTGGAGCAACGACATTCATACAAGGAAAGGGAAGATAATGGTGGGCGGTGATGAGTCGATTCAGAATATTATCTGACATTTTTTTCATGATACAGCTATATCCACATTTAAAAGGGTCAAACAAACCTTTTTTGGAAAGGAATGAAGGATTTTGTCTACCATTATATTCTGTTGTGTGTTGTTTGTTAGAAATTGTGTGTATGTATAGGGGCTTATTTGTATTTTTCTGTATATATTCGGGTCTTTTATATATTATCCCAAGAGGGGCCACTATTCATAAGCAATATACGATTCTAACATGGTATCAGAGGCTAGGGTTTAATTCTCCCAATCCCTCTCCCGTCCGTCTGCGCCGATCGACCGACTGCTCCCTCCGATCGACGCTCGATCCCGACTGCTCCATCGATCGATCGACTGATCGTTCGTCTACGCTCGATCCCGACTGCTCGATCCCGACTGCTCGACTGCTCGACCGACTGCTCCATCGATCGATCGACTGATCGTTCGTCTGCGCCGATCGACCGCCTGCATCTTTCGCCTGCGCTCGATCCCGTCTGCGCTCGATCCCGACTGCTCGACTGATCGTTCGTCCGTCATCGCTCGATCCCGTCTGCGCTCTCCCGTTCGACTGCTCCATCGACCGCCTGCTTCCTCCGGCCCGGTCGATCCTGCTCCAGATCTTGGTGTCGGCCTTCAATGGATCCCGCCTCGACTCACAGTGGCTATCTTCCTAAGCCTGATGTGCTGCTCAACGGGCAGAACTATAAAGCTTGGTCTTCCACCATGCGCATGCATCTCCGAGGCCTACGCCTTTGGAGCCATTTAGATGGATCCTACCCAGCACCGTTGCTCCCTGCCGCCTCTTCAACTGAGTCTTCTGTTTCCACAGCCAGCACCGATGTTTCCTTCGCTCAGGCGTTGGCCAAGTGGCAGGACAATGCTCCAGGGCTATTGCTATCCTTGGCCAGTCTTGTGAGGTACCCATCTGCCTGACCATCTGTGAGTTCCCTACTGCCAAGGCGATTTGGGATCATGATGCAGGACGACGCGTAGGGTTTACGCGTCTGTCGGCTTTTTACCAGAAAACCCTAAGCGCATGCGACGAGTAAATAATTTTGTCAATTTTAGAGCGGGCGCAGTACTAAAAAATTACGCAACTTGGATTTGAAAGCACAAAATTACTTCTTTTTAAAAATGAATTTTCTTAATTAAGGTTCGATTTTAAATCCGGGGAAGGAAGCTCACAACTTCGTTCTGTTCCCTTTGTCGCAGCAAAAACGGAAATCGTGAACTCCAAATACGTTTCCGTTTGGAGTTCTCGACGTAGCGTTCGCTGACAAAATTCGGCGAAAACCCAGCAATGAGTCTAAAACTCCTAAGAGAAAATGTAGACACACGCAAAGAGGGGATAGAAGCAAATTACCGACGGAAAGAGCCGTCTTTCCGTATCAGAAGTCGATGGCAATCACGCGAGGAGTTCCTCGTCACCTTCGATCTCCGCTCCGAGGTCGGCCGCTATCACACACGGGCACCAAGGAACTAAATCACTCTCTCACACCAGGTGGTTCCACGGAATAACTCAACAATGTAAGAAAGCCACAAACTAAACAACCTAAATTTCACTCGCTCTCACACTCAAAGTGGATCCACGTAACCTCAAGCACTCAAGGTGGCTCCGCGAATTTTCAAGCACAAGGGATAATAGTCACTTTCTTAACTTAATTGTTTAACAGTTCCTCAAACACAATCATACGGATCTTTACAGGAGATCAATTTCAGCTACTGGCTACCAGGCCCAAGAAGAGGGAAACAAACTCTCTTACAGGAATTGACCACAGGCAACTGACTTTTCTATTCCACATTAATCAACAACTCTCCGTACAATTAAATATTAAAGACACAGTAATTGGAAGTTATTGTTCATCATCCTTGCGGGTCAACATTTCCAACTAGCAAGTTTCTCTTCAACACTACCTACAGCTATCGCACAGGAGCAGCAACCTCTTACTCTAACAGGAAGCACACAATCTTCACGCCTAATTCATGCCTAATGCATGCCTAACATCTAACTCCTGCAGCAGCGTTTAGGCTGCACTATTCATCATCTCCACGAAAGTAATCGGCAATTCCAGAAAACTCTTCACAACAAACATTTTTTTCATCAAATTTCATCACCTTCAACATCCCCTTTCCACAGAACATGGATCTCCTTTTTATAGAATGACATCAACAGCAAAAACGGAATCAAAATAGGTAACTGGCGGTTGAGGGAGGAACGGCCATGGCGGAACCTTTGGTGGTGCGGGACTGGCGCAGCATCGTGGTCGGCGGTTGCTGATGGCGAGCTTGGACTAGGGATGCGTGGTGACCGGCAGTTTGCGGGGATCGTGACCGGCAGTTCGAGCTCTGGTGGAGGAGGCGTCGCGGTCGTGCGGGAGCTTCCTGCGGCTTTGGGATCGAGAGGCGGAAGGAGCGCATCAACCGAGAAGGTGAACAGTCGGGCCGGCTTTGCTGAATGTGGGTTTAGGGCCTATTTTAACTTATATATATATATAATGTGTATAATTATATACATATATATTAATATCTGTGCAATTATATATACATATATGGGTATATATATATATATATAATAGTAGAAAAGTCAAAATTCCAAATATGGCTACGCGCGCAGGCGTGCAACAATATGGCTACGCGCGCAGGCGTGCAACAAACACTTAAACAGAAATTTGCAAGACTAAAATGCAAAAAAAAAAAATTGCAGAAATTAAAGTGCAATAAAACAATTCAGGCCGAAAATGCGACGTCGGACATTTTTTTTTCAACCTGATCGGGTCGGTCTCCACCAGATCATCTTTCTGATCTCTATCAGCCTTCCAGCCAGGCACTTCAGTATTCATTGTTACAGACTCTTGCAGCTACCTACCAGCGCGACCGCTCAGTTCAGGAGTTTTTTTGCTGAGATCACTTCCCTCTGGCGTCAGTGTGACGAGATGGTGTCGCCCCATTGCTTGTCTTGCTGTCATTGCGTTGCCACCGCTCAGTACAGAGATGTCTGCCGTGTCTACGATTTCTTGATGCGCCTGCGCACGGAGTTTGAGTCTGCCCGCTCACAGTTTCTCCATCGGGGTACTCCACCCACACTTCGTGACACTCTGTCCACGATTCTGGTGGAGGAGACTCGTCTTCATACCATGGAGGGGACGCAGCACACTACCTCCCCCATGTTGTCTTGGCTGCTCCTCAGTTTGCTCCGCAGCCTCCGCTGCCACCTTCTCCAGGGCTCATTACTCCTGCGCGACCGTCTGCTCCATTTCCTACCCCGGGACCCTCTTCCCAGGGTCTCAATGCTGCGCAACGGCGGTTGTTCGCTGTCATTATTGTCATGCACTGGGCCACAGAGTGTCTGAGTGTCGCAAGCTTCAGCGCTCCCAGCAGAACATCCAGTCTCGTGACACCCAGCAGCGTGCAGCTCCAGTTCTGCCTGTGCCTCCTCCGATAGCCTCTTTCTCTGAGCAGCTCCTACAGCTAGCTCAGCAACTGTCTTCAGGCACCTTCTCGAGTACATCTGCAGCCACAGTTGGTCAGGCCTCTACCTCTGTTGATCCCTCGGCGGCCTCTGCCCCGTCAGGTATCTCTCCGTCCTCGTGGTTACTTGACTCTGGAGCCTCTTTTCATATGACCTATGATGCCACCCATCTTCATGCCTGCCAGCATGTTTCCTCCGACCTACGTGTTATTATTGCTGATGGCACCAGCCTTCCTATTACCAGCCGTGGCCTTCTCCACACTCCTCAGTTCCACATTCCGGATGTTGCCTACAT
This sequence comes from Platanthera guangdongensis, assembly GCA_039583875.1. NCBI lineage: Eukaryota > Viridiplantae > Streptophyta > Magnoliopsida > Asparagales > Orchidaceae > Platanthera > Platanthera guangdongensis. Next base: position 36,854,506 of record CM077157.1, on the reverse strand, counting down.
CCCTCAGCTCTTCATGAACCTCATCTCCGCCAGCCAGCTTGCCTCTAGTGTTTACCTTATTGTTTTTGATGAGTTTGTTTGTCATGCGCAGGATCGTCTTACAGGGACCCTCATTGGAGCTGGCTGTCACCATAGTGGGGTATAACTCCTTGAGTACCTTCGTCTGCCATCAGTCACACCGTCCCCAGCTGCTCCTCTTTTATGTTTTCCTGATGTTTCCTTTCATCAGTGGCATCATCGTCTTGGTCATCCCAGTAGCGCCCGTCTTTTAACTCTTGTTCGTCAGGGTATTTTGGGTCGTGTATTTGTTGACACTAGTCACTTTTGTACGGGTTGTAAGCTTGGAAAACAGCTACAACTCCCCTATCAGTCTAGTATGTCTAGGTCTTCTGCTCCTTTTAAGTTAGTCCATTCTGATGTATGGGAGCCTGCTCCTTTTGTATCCAAGGGTGGACACCGCTATTATGTCTTATTTATTGATGATTTTTCTCGTTTCACTTGGATATATATGTTGCATTCTCGTGCTGGATTTTTTCAGGTTTATGTTACTTTCTCCACCATGGTTCGTACTCAATTCTCCGCCTCTATTCGTATTTTTTGCTCCGACTCAGGGGGGGAGTACCTATCGCATGAGTTTCGTGACCTTCTCGTCTCTCATGGCACGCTCTCGCAGCTCTCCTGTCCTGGTACTCATTCCCAGAATGGCACTGCGGAAAGGAAACATCGCCACATCATTGAGACCGCTCGCACTCTTCTTTTGGCTTCCCATGTTCCCCCACATTTTTGGGCTGAGGCTGTCTCCACTGTTGTCTATCTCATCAACCTTCAGCCATCCACTTTCCTTCAGGGCCGGTGTCCCGGTGAGTGTTTGTTCTCTCATCCTCCTCGATACACTCATCTTCGTGTGTTCGGATGTTTGTGTTATGTCCTATTACCACCACGTGAGCGGATTAAGCTCTCTGCTCAGTCTGTTGCATGTGTTTTTCTAGGCTACAGCTCAGAGCACAAGGGTTACCGCTGTTATGACCCTGTTGCGCGTCGTCTTCGCATTCTCGTGATGTCACCTTCGTTGAGGACCAACCTTTCTTCCTTTCTTCATCCACCTCTGCTTCACCCTCATCCACTACCCCGGCTGATATTCAGTTCCTTATTTTTCCTATTGTACTACCACTTGTTTTGCCACCACCGTCAGGTCAGTCACCAGCAGAGCTTACCGCCATCATCGTCATCTCCCTCTTCTGAGTCCTCTCCACCTCCTCATGTTCTGCCATGTGCCATCTCCCGGCCCTCTAACTCCTATTCTCCACCACTACACTCGTCGTGCTCCGACTACCCCACAGGTGCCACCAGCCTTCAGTGAGAGTCCCGTGGATGATCTGCCTGCCAGACGTTACCCCCTTCGAGATCGACATCCACCAGATCGCCTCGGTTTTACCACCCAGCCACTCAACCTCACTGCTCTTCCTGCTACCTCCACCAATACTCCGGAACCTAGTTCCTACCACGAGGTTGCTCAGGTTCCTGAGTGGCAGGCTGCTATGTTTGATGAGTTGGTTGCTCTTGAGCGTACCTCTACTTGGGATCTTGTGTCTCTTCCTCCTGGTGTTGTTCCCATCACTTGCAAGTGGGTCTATAAGATCAAGACTTGCTCTAATGGTTCTATTGAGCGGTACAAGGCTCGTCTGGTTGCTCGGGGTTTACAGCAGGAGCATGGTCGAGACTATAATGAGACTTTTGCTCCTGTGGCACACATGACCACGATCAGGACACTTGTTGTTGTTGCTACTGTCCATCGTTGGTCCCTGTTTCAGCTGGATGTGAAGAATGTGTTTCTTCACGGTGACCTACAGCAGGAGGTCTACATGGTTCCTCCTCCCGGTTTTGCTGCTCCTCCTGGCATGGTTTGTCGGTTGCGTCGTGCTCTCTATGGTCTCAAACAGGCTCCTAGAGCCTGGTTCGAGCGCTTCAGCTCTGTCGTTACAGCCGCTGGTTTTCAGCCCAGCCAGCACGACCCGGCCCTGTTTGTTCACACCTCTTCCCGAGGCCGGACTCTTCTTCTGCACTATGTGGATGATATGATCATCACTGGTGATGACCCGGTTTTCATTGACTTTGTCAAGCATCACCTGCAGCAGCAATTTCAGATGACAGATTTGGGACCTTTGAGCTATTTTCTGGGCATTGAGTTTTCTTCCACCTCTGCAGGGTTCCAGCTCTCTCAGCAGTGGTATACTACTGATCTTCTAGCTCGGGCTGCTCTTTCTGACACTCGCACTGTTGCCACACCGATGGAGCTTCACCTGCAGCTTCAGGCTGATGAGGGGATCCCTCTTGCTGATCTCACTCGTTATCGTCATTTGGTCGGCAGCCTGGTCTATCTCACCATCACTCGGCCAGATATTGCTCATGCAGTCCATGTGTTGAGTCAGTTTGTCAGCACTCCTACATCAGTCCATTATGCTCACTTGTTGCGTGTACTGCGTTACTTCGTGCAACTCCTGGTCGTGGTCTGTTCTTCTCCAGCAGCAGTTCCCTCCAGCTTTATGCTTTCTCTGATGCTACTTGGGCTAGTGATCCTTCTGATCGTCGCTCCGTCACTGATTTCTGTCTGTTTTTGGGCTCCTCCTTGCTTGCCTGGAAGTCCAAGAAACAGTCTGGTGTTTTCCCGCTCTAGTACTGAGGCTGAGCTACGCGCCATGGCGTCTACGGTCGAGGAGATTATCTGGCTTCGTTGGCTTCTTGCAGATTTTGGCATTGTCTCCTCAGGACCGACCACTCTCTTTTGTGACAACACTGGTGTCATTCAGCTCACTCTGAATCCAGTGAAGTTTTCCATCTCCAAGCACATTGGAGTCGACGTCTTCTTCCTCCGTGAGCAGTACAACCGACGTACATTGGTTCCCCCGTATGTTCCCACCAAGCATCAGATTGCGGACTTGTTCACCAAGCCCCAGACGAGGGTTCAGCATAACTACCTTATGTCCAAACTCTCGATGTATGATCTCCCGTGAGTTTGAGGGGGGGTGTTAGATATTGTGTGCATGTATAGGAGCTTATTTGTATTTTTCTGTATATGTTCGGGTCTTGTATATATTACCCCAAGAGGGGTCATTATTCATAAGCAATATACGATTCTAACATTGTTTACCAAAAATGTAAAGCCAATACCAATAAAATTATGGGGTTGTTGCAGCCTCTCCTAATTCCCGATCAAGTTTGGAAGGACCTATCTATGGATTTTATTGAAGGCTTACCCATCTCTAATGGATATGAAGTTATCTCCGCCATTGTGGATTGACTAAGTAAAAACGCGCACTTCATACCACTCAAACATCCTTTCAGTGCTTCCACAGTAGCCCGAGTTTTCATGTATGAGATTTTCAAATTACATGGAATGCCCAATTCCATAGGGACATGATTTTTATTAGTATATTATGTTTTTTCGTTTCCTGAAAGTGCAGCTTAACATCTAGACAGCATATCATCCACAGTCCGACGGCCAAACGTAAGTGGCCAATAGAAGATCAGAGAATTACTTATGTTGCATGTCTTTTGATAATCCCAAACGGTAGAGCCAATTGCTTCCCATGGCAGAGTGGCGGTGCAATACTTCATTTCATAGCGCCACTCAATTCACACCTTATGAAAAGGTCTGTGGCCAACCTCCCCCATACGCACATTCCATATGTCATATACTCCACAATGGTGACTGTCGTAGACAGGAGTCTGCAAAATTGAGAAAAAGCTATCCGACAAATGAAAAACACTTGCAAAGAGCTCAAAATCGATGAAGAATCAACAAGATAGACATAAATGCGAGCGAGATCTACAAGAGGGCTCTTGGGTTTATTATGTCAAGTTGCAACCTTACAAGCAGGTTAGCCTCCGGGTCACCAGTAATACCAAACTATCTCCCCGTTATTTCAGTCCATTCCTCGTCACCAAAAAGATAGGCCCAGAAGCATACCATCTTCAGCTTCCGGTGAACTGCAATATACACAACACATTTCATATCTCTCAGCTGCGGGAGCACATCGGCGAGGCCCCAGCAACATCCAACTTACCGGAATACGTTAAAGAAGATGGGAACTTGTTCACGGTACCCCAAAAGAGATTTAGAACCACTTCCACCAGTCTTCATCAAATGGAGCTCCTTTTCCCGTGGTGACGCTGCTTGGGAGAGGAGCATACCCCGATTTTGATCCTTGAGGTCAAGAATTTTCAGTGGGGAGTGTATTGTTGCATGTATTCCATATTTTTCAGGTTTGTCTTAGCTTTGATTGTCAAATTTTTTTCAATTGAAGTGGCTGTTGCTGAGTCCATTTTGAACCGGCCTTTAGACAGGCAGTTGTGTAGTGGGGTAATGTAACTCGTGCGTTTGATGTTCTGGTACTACCCATAACCGGACGGATGTTGAGGAGAAATACTCCAGTTGTGGAATGAAAAATGTGTAATTTTGTGTGTGTGTGAATCTCCTTCCCCCTCTCCATTGAAGACTCCCCCCAAATTCTTTGCTCAGACATTGCTCCTCAGCTTACGCATATAATCGGGAGCGTACCAGAACATCAAACGTAGAGTCGTGGAAGTGATATTTAACTTGCAGGCATGGCATACCTGCCCGACGACTGCGGCTAAGGGGAAGTACTGCCGTCCGTACGGCTCCGCTGCCGAGGGGCTCTGGTCCGGCTTCGATGTTGCTAAGGCGCCATTGGTGGCGTCAATGGCCGCAGATGCGGCGGAGGCAGATGCGGCTATCGGGCTGAAGAGTGACGGCCGGAGAATTGCGCGGCGGACTGAAAGATGGGAGAAATCGGGAGAGAGGAGGGAAGGTATTGGTCTAAAGAGAGGAAATTTAGAGGATTGGATTGGCGAAACGAGCGACGAGTTCCACATTGAAGAAGATGCTGAGAATGGGAGGCAGAGCTACTGGTTGTCAGCTCCTTATCCTCCTTCCCGGATATCAAGATCTCATTTGCAGCATCCTAATATAAAAAAATATAAAAAAAAAGGTGAGTGTTAACCTTAGTCCGTTATTGACTAGTCTCATCCCAAAATCTCATAATATTTTACATCTTTTCGAAATATGTCTTGTACATGTAATTTTAGGAAACGTGTTCAACATGAAAGTTGTAGATCTCGTCAAGATCTATAACTTTCGTGTTGATCATTATTCCTAAAAATGCACATACAAGGCATACTTTGGAAATATGCCCAGATTTTGCGCATTTCAGCAATACGTCTTGAACATGCAATTTCAGGAAAGTGTTCAACACGAAAGTTGTAGATCTCGTCGAGATCTACAACTTTCGTGATGAACACTTTTCCTGAAATTGCATGTATAAGGCGTATTTCGAAAAGACGCGAAAAGTTAGGAGATTTTGGTGTGCGACTAGTCAATAACGGATTGTGATTAACAATCGCCTGTAAAAATGGGATTTTTTTACTCTCTCCGTCCCAGAATTACCATTTTTTGACCCAAATTCTCAAATTTTTTAAAATTGACATTCTGCATCCCCTCCCCCTATTACAGATTTCTGCATTTTGCATCCCAAGGATAAAATTTCAGTGGTATTTAGGTCATAGCACCTCCCAAAATGAGCATTTTTGACACTTTGTACCCGGACTATCATATTTTGACTATTTCCACACCAAATTAAAAATTATCAACTTTTTAAGTAGTGATGTTATCTTATTTATTGGTGTGGTCCTCTACAATGAGATGATGCCTAGGACGCAATATAAAGCAATGTTTGTCCATAAAAAAGATTTAAATAATCTTTATATATCTATAATTATTATCAAAGTTGAGTTCTTAGTGAGATTTTGAGATTTACGAAAAGTCAGAACTATTTTGTACAAAAAAATATAATTCAATTAAGTTATTTCTCAAATCCTAATTCCCAAATTCGGATTCAATGTGATGTGTGCACGCTCGTGTGTGTAGTTCATAGCTCATAATGTTCTTTTGAATAAATATGAAGGTGTGAATTTATTTAAATACTCTCAAACTATTGTGGAGATGGGCAAGGTGGGACTAAAGTTTCATCCTTTCATTCATGAAAGATTCCCCTCTAATATTTAGAATCACTTCATTTGATTTTGAAGCTTTTCATCAAATATGAGGAGTTCAACACAAAATATCAAATAAGGCTCCCATAAAATATTATGAATTATATGTTTTAAAATATTAAATTTTTAACAATTCTCCACAAAAGTGAAAACTCAAAATGCAAATTTCATAAATTATGATATCACTACTGATAAATAAAATCAAATACAAATTTATTTCATCAAGATGTATCTAGTGCAATGAGTACATATAAGTGGAATGATTACTTTGAACATATATTTGTTGTTTATTTTCTCTACCGAAAGTATAATGTGTTGGAGGCTTTGAATTTTAAACTCTTGACGGGTAAATTAGATAAACACACAACAGATTGGTTGTTCTTGGATTATGATGGTGGGTAAGTTAATGGTCCATGCACATTCCTTGATTTTTCATGAAGGTTATTAAGGTTCAGCCTGAATCCCAAAGTTGCGATCTCACGATTACCCCCACATAGGTGATGCCTCAAAAAAAATTGTAACTAATATCTCACAAAGATTTATGCATTTGGCAATCATTAAGAACTTAAAGTTCATCCCAATATATTACGTAGAGCAGGACATCATAGGAATAGGGAGAAAGTTTTCTCAACCTTTAAATTTTCTACTCCCAACTACGCTACATTTACGGCTTCGTTTCTACCACATTGAACTCAATTCATGAGATCTCCAATCACATGGGTTGAATATACACTGTTGGCAACAAATCATGTGGGTTTAAGCCTTATTCCTCTTTATGACAATAAAATCTTTCTTCAGGACAATCCATTGGTAAGATTATCAGTCAAATTCAATTCTAACTTATATAGTTGGGTGATATCACTTATCTTCTTTTCTGCTTCACTGATTTGTACCTGATTCTCATGAACTTATTCATTTTGAAATTAGTACTATTAGAAGCAGTTAAATAAATGACAGATTTATTATCACGATGCAAAGAAATAGCAGACATACATTTTAAAAATAAAGGTATTTCAGAAAGTAAACTCTTAAGTCATTTAGTTTTGACACATGTAGTGTCTAAAGCTATAAGCTCGGATTTCATGATGCTTCTTGAAATCATAGCTTATTTTGTAGAAGCACATGAAATGATGTCTCTTTCAAGGAGGAATACATAGCTAGTTGTAGACTTAAAGTATAATGAATCAGGTACTCAATTGACATCTGAATATCCATCTAGTACTTCGGGAAAACTCATATATACTAAATTATAATCTACAGTTCTGCGAAGGTATTTAAATATTCTGGTTAACACTATCAAATGATCATCACTTGGATTACTATTATATCAACTTAATCGGCATACGACATAGGAAATGTCGGGAACTAGTGTGATTAGCAATATAAAGCAGTGATCATATCATTTGTTACATGCTTATGTTGATCAATAGGTTCACCAATATTTTTACAAAGTTTTTGCTAGTGTCATATAGAGTAAATGCGGGAGCGAAATCATATAAAGTAAATTTATGTAATATTTTTTCAATCGAGTGAGAAGCAGATGATGATACACATGTATCTGTTTTGACTAACTTCATTTCTAAAATGATATTAGCTACTCTCAAATCATTCATATCAAATTTGGAGGATTAATTATTTTTAGTTTCATTAATACTTTTATTTGAACTTTCAAAAATTAATATATCATCTATATAGAGACAAAGCAAGACAGTTGCATTTACATATTTTTTAGCATAAATACACTTGTTAAATTCATTAAATTTAAATCCAAATGATAAGACTACATAATCAAATTTTGTATGTCATTGTTTATGGGCTTATTTTAGACCATAAAGTGATTTAATTAGTTTGCAAATTTTGATTTCTTGGACATGACTCAATCCTTCGGGTTGAGTCAAGTAGACTTTTTCATCGAAGTCTTAAATTTTGATTTCTTGGAGCAGAATCATATAAAATAAATTTATGTAATATTTTTCAATCGAGTTAGAAAGAGATGATGATACACATGTATCTGTTTTGACTAACTTCATTTCTAAAATGATATTAGCTACTCTCAAATCATTCATATCAAATTTGGATGATTAATTATTTTTAGTTTCATTAATAATTTTAATTGAACTTTCAAAAATTAATATATTATCTATATGGAGACAAAGCAAGACGCTTGCATTTACATATTTTTTTAGCATAAATACTGTTGGAACACCCTATTACTAATTTGGGTCAGGATCACTATGTCTCTAGGAATCTGTGTTTGACCTTCTGTATAGCTTAATAGGTCAATTAGAATTGAGTCTAAGGGTTAGAAGTCTAGGTTTGGAAGCTGCCCTGAAGACCAAGTTTTTCTGTAGACCAAGTCTAATCGTCGAGCTCAGCACGACGTTTCGTCGAACTCCGGTCGACGATCGTCTAGCTCAACTTCTGTAGATCGTCGAGCTCCATTCGACGATCGCTGAGCTCAACCTCACAATATCGTCGAGCTCCACTCGACGATCGCTGAGCTCAACTTCGCAATATCGTCGAACTCCATTCGACGATCGCTGAGCTCAGGTCGACGATTTTAACTCTGCATTGGATCCTTATCTCTGAGCTCAGTTCGACGATCTTTGAGCTCAGATCGACGATCATTTTGCTGCTTGAATTTTCCAGTTCGCTGAGCTCAGCTCGACGATAGCAGAGCTCAGTTCGACGATTTCAGTTATCTTTCAGAATTCAAATTTAAATCAGATAGAAGTTATTCTGCATTTAATTCAGAAGATCTGCCAGTCGTTTTCATTTACTTCTGGAGCAAGTTTCAAGGGATTTTTCAAGGAACAATTCAGTGGACTTTCCTTCAGAAGAAATTATGCAATTAAAGCTGTAATCAATGCAGACCAACGACTATCTTTGACAGAGTGATATTCTATTCTGGCACAGAGAATAATAGATAGAGTGTTTTTGAATGAAATAGAAAAGAAATACAGAGATTGACAAGAAGAGGACACACAACTCAGAATACAGAGACTCTCTCAAAAACTTCTGACAAAAAGATTTCTGAAGAACACTCATCAAAGAGATCAAGCAATCTTCAAATCTCTTCAGCTCTCAAAGTGTTCAAGGCCAACATCATTTCAAGACTCCAGACTCTCAATATTTCAGCTTGCTGAAATCATCTTTTGCTGGAGATCTATCTTTGAAGGCCTATCACCCTCAGCAAAGCTCATCTTCCTGAAGATCAAGGACTCAGGGGGAGCTTTGACATCAATCCACTTAGTCTTCTCAGTTGATTGAGAAAGAGAAGACTGTCATCACTCTCTCACCCCCACTCTGTAAAGGGTTTTTCAAACTCCCTTCAAAAGTTTGAATCTGGTTTTTGAGCACCTTGTCAAAAGCTCATTGGTGGCAAGACACCTGATCAAAAAATCTGATTTGGTTTTTGAGCACCTTATCAAAAGCTCATTGGTGCCCAGGACACCTGATCAACTCATCCTGCAGTGGATTCCTACCTAGGGTGGTAGAAGAGTGGATGTACCCAAGTTTGGGGAACCACTATAATTCCTTGTGTCATCTGGTTCTGCATGTTTTCTTTTTGTTTCTGGCCTAGATTTTCTTGTGCTTAGTCTCTGCATAGCTTAGTTTTGTAATTAGTTTTATTTCTGCTTCCCTGCTCACACTCATTACAACAATTGTTGTAAAGCTTTGCAAAAGTTTTTCTTTGTTTTTTAAAAGCACCATATACTCTATTCACCCCCCTCTAGAGTATATCAGATCTAGTTTCCCCTTTCAATTGGTATCAAAGCGAGGTTGGTTAAACATATCATATCTGTTTGGTTATACAGGCTAACACCTGAACCCCAAGATCCCAAACTAGATCCTTCTGTTATATTTTATTATTAGATTTAGTTTGCACAAATCATGGCCCAAAACAAAGATTATGCTAGCACCAGACCTCCAGTGTGCAATCTGTCAAAGTTTGCACTTTGGAAAGCAAGGATTAGACTCTATATGAATTCTATTGATGAAGATATATTTAATTCTGTTTTGACAGTGTGTCCAAGACCCCCAGAAAGCACAAGCACAAATGCTGTTCCACCTCCATCAGGAACAGATGCTGACATCAAAAAGTGGAAAGTAGCTGATGTCAAGGCTATGAACATTCTAGCCCAGACAATGTCAGATGACATTTTTCAAAAGGTAGCTGAATGTAATTCAGCCAAGGAGATTTGGGACAAGCTCTCAGAAATTGTCTCAGGCTCAGCTGATGAGAGAAAGGACAGAAGATCCCATCTCATCTCCCAATATGAGAACTTCAAGAAGGGAGAAACTGAGTCAGTGGGAGACATGTACAACAGACTGAGTCTAATAGTCAGTGAACTGAGGACATTAGACAAAGAGATCTCACTGACAGAGCTTAATGACAAGATCCTAATGTGCTTTCCCAGCACTTGGGATTCAAGAATCTGGCCAATTAAAGATGCCAGAAGTCTGAATGAGATCACCACTGAAGCCTTGTTGGGTAAGCTCAAATCTTATGAGCTACTCATCAAGAATAGAGAGGAAGAACAGAAGGCTGCTTCACCAGCCACAAGAAAGGAGAAGACCATAGCATTCAAGGCAACTGAGGATCTGCCTGAAGAAAAAGGAACAGGCAATGATGAACTTCTCAGCTTGCTGGCCAAAGATTCTATAAGATGGCCAGAAAGGATTTCAGAAGAAGATCATACAAGGAGCAGGACAAGCCAAGGTATGACAAGTCCATTGGCAATAACAAAGACATTATTTGCTTTGGTTGCAGGAAACCAGGGCATATAGTTCCTGACTGTCCAGAAAATAAGAACAAGGACAGAAGGGACAGAAAAGAGAGAAGAAAGGAGAAAGACTCCAAAAGGAGTGGCAATAGCAAACCCTCTTCCAGCAAAAATAAGCATACAAGGAAAGAATTTGTTGCTGAATCCTGGAGTGAGACTGAAGAGGAGTCAGAAGCCTCTTCCAGCTCTAGTGATGATGAGGATGATGCAGAAGAAAAGGAATTCTGCATGATGGCAATTAATGCCTCACAGCACAACTCAGAGGAAGAAGAGTCAGAGTCAGACTCAAAGACTCAACCTGAAGAAGATCAGGTAATCAGCTCTTTTGATTTTACTTCAGAAGATTTTAAATCTGAATTTGAAGCATTGTGTTTAGATCTGCTAAAGTCTGAGAAAGAGATTATCTCTCTCAGAAATCAATTATCTGAACACAATGGTTTAAAGTCAGAAAATCTCAAGCTCTCTCAGGAGTTGGAGAACTGTAGGGAACAGATAGCTACATTGAAAAGTGAGCTCTCTGAGGCCAAGAAGCTTGAAGAATCCCTTAATGGGAGAAGCATCAAGCTGATGGACATCACAAGCACAGTGAACTCTAGACTTAACAGTACACTGGGCTTGGGTGCCTCATCCAGCCAACATATTGTTCTGACAACTCCCATCAAGTTCATTTCTGACAAGGGAAAGGGAGTTGTAGAGGTTGGCAGGAAAAATTCTGATCTGCCTCAGAAAACTAAAGTCCAGCACAAATCATCGAACGGAGATCGACGATCGCCGAATGAAGATCGACGATCGCCGAACGCAGCTCGACGATCTCAGGAAAAATCGTCGAACGCTGATCGACGATCTCAGTCAAGATCGTCGAACGCTGGTCGAAGATCCCATATACCTGACCTCAGCCATAGTCGATCGTCGAACGGAGCTCAACGATCTGACCCAAGATCGTCGAACTCAGCTCCAAGATCGTCGAACAGAGGTCAGAGCTCTGGAAATTTTCTCAAAGGCAAATCAAAATTGAATCCTGAGGGTTCTTCACCCCAAACCTTCAACCCTTATACTGAATGGATTTTACCTCCAAGGAGATATCATCCTGAAGGATATAAGAGTCAGACAGGGATGTCTTTCATTTCTGAATTTAGAGGTTATCAACCTAGGCCCAAGGTAAACTGGGTCAAAAACAAGTAAATTATTTCATGTGCAGGTGAAGACCTATCCAACATCTAACCAGCAATGGTATTTGGATAGTGGGTGCTCTAAGCACATGACAGGGAACAAGGACAATCTCAATTCCTTTAGAGCCAAGCTTGGACCCAAAGTTATCTTTGGTGATTCCAACTTTGGACAAACTAAAGGATATGGTGCAGTCCAGATTGGTTCTGTAACCTTCAAGAAGGTAGCATATGTGGAAGGACTGAAGCACAACCTGATCAGCATCAGTCAGCTGTGTGATGAAGGCTACCAGGTGACCTTCAGCAAAACCTTATGCAAAATCAAGACAGAGAACAATACAACTGTGTTGACAGGTATAAGGAAAGGTAACATCTACCTAGTAGATTTTCTCTCAACTTCTATAGATATCTGTTTATTTAATTCAGTATGTAGACCAAATGTCTTATGGCATAAGAGATTAGGACACCTAAACCTTAGAACTATTGCTAGGCTCTCCAAGGACAACCTTGTTAGAGGACTACCTTCTGGCCCCTACAAGAAGGAAGGACTATGCAAGGCTTGTCAATTAGGCAAGCAAACTAAAAACAGTTTTAAGTCACTTAATAAGAGTGATTCACCTAGGATATTGTATCTGTTACACATGGATCTATTTGGACCCATCACAGTACAAAGCCTAGGAGGGAAATCCTACACTTTAGTAATTGTAGATGACTTCTCTAGATTCACTTGGGTGTTCTTTCTAAGGAAGAAGTCTGATAACTTTAAGTGTCTGACAGAGTTTCTCAAATGTATACAGATTGAGTTCAATACTCACATTGCCCTGATCAGAAGTGATCATGGGACAGAGTTTGATTCTCTTCTTATGCAAGAGTTCTGTCAGAGTGAAGGGATCAGGCATACTTTCTCAGCTCCTAGAACTCCTCAACAAAATGGGGTAGCTGAAAGGAAAAATAGAACCCTTATTGAATCTGCCACTACATTGATGTCAGATGCTCATCTACCTCTATCCTTTTGGGCAGAGGCAGTGAACACCTCCAACTATGTGCTGAACAGAAGTCTAATACATAAACTAAAGGGAAAGACTCCCTATGAATTACTCAAAGGGAAGAAACCTAAAGTTGACTATTTCAGAATTTTTGGTTGCACTTGCTATATTCACAATAATGATAAGAAATATTTAGCAAAATTTCAAGCCAAAGCTGATGAAGGAGTGTTTCTGGGATACTCCATGATCAGCAAGGCCTATAGGGTCTATAATAAATCATCTTTGAAAATTGAGGAATCTGTTCATGTTTCTTTTGATGAAACTAACATGTCTTTCAAGGAGAAGATTTCTTCTACCATAGAACCTTTGTAGGAACACTCTCTAGTTGAAGACATGAACAAGCTACAGGTTGCTCAAGAAGAAGAAAGCAGTGAAGATGAAAGCAATGCTCAACACATTGAAGCTCCACTTGAAGAGCCAGTTGTTGTACCACAAGAGGAAACAACAACACAGGTTGGTGAACAATCAACACCCCCTGTTGATTTAGTAACATCAAGAGACCATCCAATTACCCAAATAATTGGAGAACTCTCAGCTGGTGTGCAAACCAGAAATCAGGTCAACCAAAACCTGTTGCACACCTGCTTCCTTTCTCAAATTGAACCTCAGTCCATTCAAGATGCAGAGCAAGATCCACACTGGATCATTGCAATGCAAGAGGAGTTGCATCAATTTGAGAGGAACAAAGTATGGGAACTAGTGCCAAAGCCAAAGGATCATTCCATTGTTGGAACAAAATGGGTATTCAGAAACAAACTGGATGATCAAGGAGTAATAATAAGGAACAAGGCAAGGCTAGTTGCCCAAGGATATTCTCAAAAAGAAGGAATTGACTACGACCAGACCTTTGCACCTGTTGCAAGATTGGAAGCCATCAGAATATTTCTAGCTTATGCAGCTCACAAAGGCTTCAAGGTTTATCAGATGGATGTCAAAAGTGGCTTCTTAAATGGAGACATCAAAGAGGAAGTCTATGTCAGACAACCTCCAGGTTTTATCTCTCCAACTTATCATGATTACGTTTTTAGATTAAATAAAGCATTATATGGTCTCAAGCAAGCTCCTAGAGCATGGTATAAGACCCTAGCATGCTTTCTCTTGGAAAATGGTTTTATTAGGGGTAAAGTAGACCAAACTCTTTTTATTAGAACCCATAAGTCTCATACCATACTATTACAAATTTATGTAGACGATATCATTTTTGGTTCTACTGAATCAAAATTGTGCAGAACGTTTTCTAACCTGATGCATTCTAAATTTGAGATGAGTAGTATGTGTGAGCTATCCTTCTTCCTAGGACTGCAAGTCAAAGCAACATGCTGAAGGCATCTTTATTTCTCAAACCAAATATGCTAATGAGCTGGTTAAGAAATTTGGCATGTCTGAGGCATCTTGTATGAAAACACCCATGCCTACCAATGATGTATTGGATGCTGATGAACATGGGAAACCTGTTGATCAGACAACATATAGAGCAATGATGGCTCTTTACTGTATCTTATAGCTAGTAGACCAGATATAATGTTTGCTACATGTATATGTGCTAGGTTCCAAGTAAGCCCTAGAGAGTCACACCTAACATTAGTAAAGAGGATTCTTAGGTATGTTAAAAGTTGTCCAAATCTAGGTCTCTGGTATCCAAAAGATTCAGCATTTGAGTTAACTGGATTCTCTGATGCTGATTATGCTGGATGCAGAATTGACAGGAAAAGCACCAGTGGAACTTGTCAGTTCCTTGGTGATAGACTTGTCTCTTGGTTTTTGTAAGAAACAAACATTTGTGTCAACCTCAACTGCTGAAGCTGAATATATGGCTGCAGGCAGTTTGTTGTTCACAAATACTGTGGATTCAAAACCAACTCCTAGACTATGGTTACAACTTAGAGAAGTCAAAAATCTTTTGTGACAATACAAGTGCTATTTCCATAGCTCAAAATCCAGTCCTCCATAGTAGGACAAAACACATAGAGATTAGGCATCACTTCTTAAGGGACAATGTTGAAAAGAACAAAATTGAACTGTAATATATCCCAACTGATTTACAAAGGGGAGATATTTTCACCAAGCCTTTGGATGAAAAGAAAACACACTTTCTTCCTAAATCAGTTAGGAATGTTAGATAGAGGAAGTCTTAATTAATACCCAAGATTTTGAAAGCTAAAAATTGACCAAGACTAGGCAAAATTCTGATTTTTCTTAATGTCTAGGATTTTCTGATCTCTGAACTGCGCTCGACGATTTCCCAAAGATCGTCGAACGGAGTTCGACGACAATTTCCAGAATCGTCGAACTGAGTTCAGCGCCCCTCAGACAGCATGAACTATCTCCTTCCGGTCAACGATCGTCGAACGGCGCTCGACGATTTGTTCCCTGAACGATCGTCGAACGGAGCTCGACGCTTTCCAAGATCGTCGAACGGAGATCGACGATGTTGGAGTCTCTTCAGATTCCTTAGAAGCCTCGATCGTCGAACTGAGTTCAACGATCTTTCCATTTCTGCGTCGAACCCTAATATAAAACTCATTTTCCGCCGTCGTTCTCTCTTGCGCTTTCAATTTCTCTGCAAGAACTTTCCTCACCTCCAAACAGTTCTTAGGCTTGTTCGGTTTGTTTGTTAAGTTTTTTGGCAGGTACCATGGCCGTCTCAGTTGCTGTCCTCGCCGCATATGAAGTTTTGATTGCAGGTGGATTTGACATTGAT